>CM066999.1:116449770-116479770 GCA_033977485.1 Hydrangea macrophylla
AAGCAGGATTCACAAACTGGAAGTGCCTCCACTTCCAATGAGCCTAATGGCCCATTTTGAACCAGTCTTTGAATCCTTTTCAAATTAATATGACCAAGGCGTAAGTGCCAAAGATGCGTTTGGTTCATCCTCGAAGGTTCTTTTCTCTTAAATGGCAAATTATTTGTGTTATTCAATTCATTAAGTTGCAGTATAGGAGAGATAGGATTTATAATATAAAGATCATCCACCAATTGACCAGGACAAATGAAACGTTTATTTTCTTTAATAACTACTACTTTATTAAAATGAACTGAATATCCATTCTTTACTAAACTAGAAATTGAAACTAAATTCCTTCTAATAGAAGGTACATAAAAGCAATTTCTTAATATTAAAATCCTATCTCTACCAAAACTAAGATGTAGATCTCCTACTGCAACTGCTGCTACTCTCGTAGCATTTCCCATATATAGATAAATCTCTCCATCACTGAGCTGCCTGGTTCCCTGGAACTCCTGCAAAGAATTGCATACATGATCAGTGGCTCCCATATCTACACACCAGGTACCGGCAGATCGGACTGCTAAACACGATTCAACAACTAGTAAATGAGATTTACCTTGATTGTTCTGTCTGGCGAGATAAACTGGACATTACTTCTTCCAGTGTCCTGGCTACTTGCAAACAAAACATTTGTCTTTAGGCTTTCCCGGTTGTTCTCGTGGCCTTTGGATTGGCCGAGGACCCGCGGCCTTCTTTTGAGCCTTTTTCATTTTCTTCTTGCCTTTCGGCTTTGAAGCAGAACCTTTCTCAAACACAAGAGCACTCCCTAACTTTCTGTTGAGGCCCTCAGCTGCCTGGAGTTCTTTAAGCAGCTCCGCCAAAGTATATTTATATTCATGTTGTAATTGAGGCAGAATTGCTTAAAAGACTCTGGCAGTGACTGGAGTACGATATCGACCTGGGTTTCCCCTTCGATTGTAGCTCCAAGGATCTCTAGTTCATTAAGAAGAGATATCATCTTAAGAACATGATCCCTTACAGGCGTCCCCTCTGCCATGGTTGTGTTCATCAAGTCTTTCATGGCAACCTGCCTAGCAGCATGACTTTGATCCCCGAACATCTCTCGGAGACTCTCCATCATGTCATAGGCGCTGGCCATTGACTGATGCTGATGTTGCAGCACATTTGACATGGATGCCAAAATGTAACACCGCGCCATCTCATCAGCCTTGACCCTTTTCTTGTGAGCCTGGGTTTCCTCAGCGGTTGCCCCCTCACCAGGTTGCTCAGGACATTCTTGAGTAAGCACAAACTTGTACTCTTCAGCAGTTAACAGAATATCCAAATTCCTTTTCCAGTCTATATAGTTTGGTCCAGTAAGTTTGTTTTCTTTAAGTATAACAGCAAGTGGATTGAAAGTACCCATTTAAAAGCCTGAGAATCACATAACATAAATAAATACATTTGGGCAAAAATTACTATGGATTCGAGTGGAAAATATTGGTTCCCTCTACCATATTTGAAAGGAATCCGCCAGCAACCTGATACACCGTGAATAGTATGACTCGATGGGAAGCCATATACTATCCATCATTTGTTCAGATAGACAATTGCCTTTTAATTTTACTATCCAGGCAATGTACTTTGCCTAATAAAATTAAACTGCTGACTTGCTTTGGTCCTATAAATAATTACAGTGACTCAGATGGAGAGGATATTATTATTTATAGCTAAGTGTATACCATCACTTAATTCTAGGTCAAGAGTTCCATGAGGAACACCTCTGATGGAGAGGTGACCCACACCAACAATCACCCAAAACATTCTTTTAAAGAAGTTTGTACTGATGATTCCATGATCAACTATATCCGATAGGGAGGATGACACTAGAGCCATCACACAAAATTAATCATATCATCTACAAACCAGTGATGGAGACCATGGGATTTATACTTGATAAATTCCCTCTCCCACTTAGAATTTTAAAAAAAATTTGAGGGTTATAATTTTTTTAGAAAAACTTTTAATTTAATTAATAAAAAATAATGGAATACTTGACAAGGATTAATTCATCCTTACTTGTGAAACCCGTCGAGGGGGCAGCTCCCCCCGCGGGGTTTCCGAGGCAGCACCCCGGAAGCTAAATCCGATTTACCATCAGCAACTGCCTTCCAGAACTGTTTTCTGAAACAGCCTTCAGAAATTGCCTCCAGATTGCTTTCTGAAACTGCTTGTAAACTGTCTTCAGGAACTGTCTTCACGGATTTACTTGAGATATATTACACAAACCCTATGCCTCCATAATGGAGTTCACATGCTATTTCTTTGCAGTAAATTAACCACACATCAATCAAGCGTGGGATCCAATACACACAAATCCTATGCCTCCATAAAGGAGTTCACATGCTATATTAAAACAGCAAAATTAACCACGGATAAAACCATCGTGGGATCCAATCACACAAAATCAGTGACCATAATAGTGGAATAAGAACGCTGCAAAACAAGGGTTAGCACAGTTCTACGTTCTATCCATCCATCAAAACACGCATAAGATCTGTTTTATTAGACAACATGGTTGCATCCAACCCATACGCAGAATCAACGTTGCTCTGATACCACTGTTAGAAAATTGTGTTCCCAGAATTCATTGACAGCGCGTATAAGTTGGTACTGCAAAAAAATTTACGTGAAAACTATAATAACCCTACAAGGGCGGAACTAGGGTTACCTTAAACTGCTAAAACGGATTGCTGTAGTAGACGAATCGAGAACACGGGCTTGATAACAGCTCACAATCTTCTACCGTATTCCTTTGCTGCCAGAATATCGAACTGAGTGTGGGCTCTTTCGAAATCCTTTCTGTTTTCTGCTCTCCCTCTTTTACGCTCTCTTTTCTATTACGAGTTATAATTCTCTATATAGAAAAACGCTTACTGAGGAGAGAGCCAAAGCAGCATATATATAGACTACGATAGGGACCATAAGAAGTCAATAAGGAATAGGTTTCCTTATGGAATTAGGAAACCCTAATTCGAACTGAATCAGATTCCTATTTCCATAAATTATAATTCATACCACTAAAGAATTATAATTGCACTCCTACCCTTATCTCAAAAATATATTTCGAGCTCCATGTTATTAAATACTTATTATCTCCCCATGTTAAGATTACAGATATCCATTAATTAAATATAATTACTGACAATCATATTTAATTAATTTCTTAAAATTCCTTGAGATCCTCTGCTTAACTTATCTGATATGTCGGATACAAAATCCACCTGCAGGGTTCGACATAATCAAAACTTATAAGCTTTCTCAAGGGGATATCATCAATCCCAAAATTGAGACATGGATTCTATCATTAATTAATATCCACCACATAATTAATATTGCCACCCAATCCAATGAGATATTGACCCATTTAAGGATCTCACCCTTTTAGGGATCAAAGTGTAAATATCAAATGTACGTGTCTACAAATTAACTTAGGATTTAGAGCATAATTACTCATAATAGCCATGAGGTATTAATTATCTTATAAGTCAGTATAAAGATAATTACCCCAAGTCAGTCCCGTTTAATACACAAAGTGTACCAGCATAGTGAGTTGAAACTATACTGTTTTCCGTAGTCAAGACAAACCTACTACAATACCATGTTGCAGTCCTACCGATGGTGTGTCCAATCCCATCTAAGACTGTAAACCAAAATCTTACATTCTATAATATCTGATGGCCTGATCTTCCATGTGTAAGCCGAACTCTACACACCAAACCACCTACTATATAGAATGAGAGACACACATGCATAATATTAAATAAATAATATAATACAAACATTGCCCACACAGATTCTCATAAAAAAATGGATTAACTGATTTTATTAAATGAATAATAAATCAACTACATAAAGCATGGCTTTTAGTATATATCCCTAACAATAGGACCTTTTCGCGAATACCGGAACCTCTGGGAGCCTAAACAACATTATCTGGACGTTTGAGGAGTAGTGCCGCGGCGGTACTCAACCCCTGACGAATCTATTTTTGTAATTTAATTTGGGGGTCCAAATTGAATAATTGAAAGCCAAAACAACGTAGTTTCTTGTTCACAGACGTTTGGGACCAATGGGAACACTTTTTAAATCCCAAAACCACCCCAAATTGGCCTATATAGACCCCCTTTGCTCTTCATTTTGGGGGGACCAAGTAAAAAGCTTGAAAAAGTTGTAGAGAGAATGTGATAAATAGTTAGAGTTAGAAGTGAGAAATGGAGCTTCCTCCATTGATTTTCTATAGAAAGTGAGTTCTAAGTTCAAGTTCTCCCGTTACCTCTCTTATACTTCACATTCAAATCTTCCCCAACCACCATTCTTGAGCATTCATGAGATAGGAAGCTACTTCCATGTCCAAATGTCACCACATATGAATGAAACACTAAACTACAAAGTCCAATATCTCAATGATCATTATCTATTGGTTGCTATTTACTTGCTTGTTTATATACTATATATGTTCATCTCTTCTTACCTCATTTCTTTTTGATTTTCTTTATTTTACTTACTAGTTCATCATCATCTAAATGATGACATGGTGTTTGAGGTGAGTGAATCCTTATGGATAGTAGCTTTTGGCCTTAAAAACATGTTTGATAGATGATGATTCCAACTTCAATACTTCCAAAGTATTCTTGAAGTTATGCTCAAATAAAAACAAATCTCTCCAACAATCTTGGAAGTTCTTGACTTGAGTTTGATGTTGATATTCCAAGAGGTTGTAATCTCCATTTTATGTTGAAAATATGCTTTCAAACCCCCTATTTCAAAACCCCTCTAAAATCGCAATATTTGGATTCCAAGAAATAAACCTTGTTTTTCTAAAAAAATCTTCAAAATAGTGAGTATTCAACTTCAAAATGATATTCTGAGTTCAATACTCAATGGATGATTACAAGACCACTTGGAAAGTCTTCCTTACTCATTAGAGAACACCCATGATTTTTGGTTTGATCTAAAAACACTTGGAAGGGTCCCATTTTGGTCCAAACATTCCTCCCAGACATTCTATTTTTGCTGTTACAACAGCTAGGTTGACTTTTAACTTGTTTTTCAGAAACCTTTTCCAAAAGGAGTGGTCCCAACTCATTTTCCCTTGAACTTCAGTGTCTTAGGGAACTTTCTTATGGGCCTCTAGATGTTTTGTTTTCATTTTCTAAGATTTTTCTACATTTCAGTCGACAGTACAGACTCTGTTTCTGAACAACCTCTTTTGTTTATATGATTACTCTCAATCTGTAACTTCAAAAGTGATTTAGCTTTTTGATATGTGTTCTAGACACAATAAGGATGATCTCCATGAAAAATCATGAATTAAAAACATTTGTAACCTCACTTTTCCATTTTTACAAAATCAACTCACTGTTCTATCCACTATTCACCGCAAGCATGTTTTGAGTTCTTTCCTTTGATTTGATGCTTACATGCAATCCAAATTAGCTCATGTCTTAGGAAGTAGTCCATACTACATTTGTACATATCCTATGATGATTTTCTTCATAGATATATGCATATTTTAGACTTCTAAATCACTTTAGAAATCCATGAACACAAACACACTACTACTTTGCACATTTTAGGATCATACATTGCATCCATGCAAGATTTGGAGTTTTTGTGATTCCTAATCTAAGAAGATTACAAGGAATGAGTTTGATCACACATTCATGCTTCCCCTCAATCTAATCTCCCTTTCTCATCCGTCCCGAGGGTTGAGAGATCTTCTTTTCTCAAAGATTAACATGCATCATTCTAGCTTGCTAAGCATATTTTTGATTTCTTTGATTATTTGTTTTAAGAACAATTCATGTCCCCCTCCTAGACTAGGAAAACTTGATTACTGATGGAAAAACCGGTTTAAGTTAAAAGTTTAAACGTGAAGCGAAAAAGTCAAGTTATAAAAACTTAATGGTAGCCCAGGATCTACTACTCGTTAATTCCATAGATGCGCACAAGAGGGGACAAGAGTTATACCTTAGTGTCTTGAACCCAATTCTGATTTTCTTCTTCTTCCTTGGTGATGCAGCAGCCTCCACTAGGTTGTCTTCACCCTTATGTCTCCTGCGGATGCTTTCCGGAGAGACTAGAGATGGTGGGATCTCTAATAGAGAGGAAAATGAAGGTTTGGGGCTCTAAAAATAGTTTCTGCAGCTTCTGACGTTCTAAAACGACAAACTCCTTTTCCAGAATGCAGTTGCCCTATTTATAGATTTCCAGAACCGACCTAGACTTTGAGCGATCGAAGATCTTCGATTGATCGAACCATTCTCGATCGATCGAGACTACCAAGACTTTAATAGATCGAACATACTTCAATCGATCGAACTTGTCTTGATAACTTCCTCATGTGTCTTTCCAAGTATCCTGGCGGAGCTAAGAGTGGGATCTCCTAGGCTCTTTATTGTTGGCTCAGACCAGTTTGTTAATTACCGTGACCAAACTCTTTGATCAGCAAACTAACTAACTGGTCAGTTAACGTTTACTCCACTATAAAACGATAACTGAACTCCAACGCAAAAGAACATATCCGAAGCGATAACTAGACTTGTATGTTGTACTAATGTCCCTCTACCTTCAGCATTCGTAATCATATTCAGGTAGTCGGATAACTATTACTGTCAACCTGAATCATGATTACTTTTTGTATTCCTTGAATCCTATTCACCTCTCATGATTACCAAACATGTTGATAACTCTTATCAACAAGACTGCAGTACTCAGTAATCGACTTGGTGACATTCTCAAGGGAATGCTTACTCTGAAACAGAGGGTAGATTCTGTCTTGACAATATATGTTCACAACCCTGTGAATATGACATACCCAAGATACCCAGGTGTTGATCTTCTATAGACCTCACTGATTGGTAAGTCAAAGCAGCCATATCCACAGTCTGTGTTCATAATCGTCTCAAGATTAAGAACACGTACCTTATACAAGTTATGAGTTCCTATCGACTGATTGACAGTCTTGAGTGTCAATAGGAAAGCTCAGGTCCATCAATGCACTATAAGCACTAGCATGTTAACTAAGAGTTAAACTCTAGTGATTGAGATTAATCACTCCATCCAATGGTAGTTAATCATGCTACAGTGTAAACCTGATGAGATATCCAGTCTCATCATCCACTGTGACACATTCTACGTAACAAAGAATAGTAATTCGTATCTCACTTGTATGTATCTCATACATACACGAATTACTTACTATGATACTTAAGGATAACAATCATCTCATGAAAGAAACATACATAACTAAATGCAAAGCTGGTATCCATATATTAAAATGTCAATGTCTCATATATAAAGTAATGGTTTGAGGGCACAAACCCAACAAACTCCCACTTGCACTCATAACCATTCAGAACTACATCTAAGACCTAGACTATCTAGATGATGATCAAAGACCTTCTGTGGCAAGGCCTTTGTAAATGGATCAGCAAGATTGTCAGCGTTGGCAATCTTGGTGATAGTCACATCTCCACGTTGAACAATAGCTCGGATAAGATGATATTTCCTCTCTACGTGCTTTCCCTTCCCGTGGTTCCTTGGCTCCTTGGACTGAGCCACTGCCCCACTATTATCACAGTAAATCCTAATAGGTGACAATGACGCTGGTACCACCTCGAGCTCCATAAGGAACTTCTTGAGCCAAACAACTTCCTTTGCTGCTTCACAAGCAGCCACATACTCAGTTTCTGTAGTTGAGTCTGCAATGCATTTCTGCTTAATGCTCCTCCAACTAACAACACTACCTCCCAAGGTAAAGAGATGTCCGGATGTTGACTTCCTCGAATCTTTATCTGACATAAAGTCCGAGTCAGTATATCCTATTGGAATTAACTCACTACCGCCGTACATAAGCATGAATTTCAAAAGTACTATTTTGTGGGATTTAGGGTCGCTTGAGGTACATTTTGGTCAAGTCAAAAGTTATTAAAAATTAGTATAAAAAGTCTGACAGAGTGACATTCAACTTGTCGAACAGGTGCATTCGACCGATCCAATGTACCAGAACCATAAATAATACATGTAGTGTACCTTTCGACCGGTACCGTTGGACTCGTCCAAAGTACACAGTTCCAATGGTTCCGAATGCTCTGTTTTTAAACCTGTTTTAATATATGCTAACCAATCACTACTAAAACTTCATAAAATTATTTGAAACAAAGCCATACACTTTCAAATTATTTTGGTGCATTTGGATTATTTTAACCTGGTACACGCACACATTTCTATGAGCCTGAACTAACTACAACTGATTCTTCTATTATTAAAACATCAATATACAAGAACTTAACAAGGAACATAAGTGTTACAACACGAAAAATCCTGAACACATTGACTCGACGAGTCTAAGATTATACACAAACTACAACCCAACTAGAAGAAAGTCGCACAAGTTCTATTACAAACATGAGTTCGTCCCCAACATCGGCCACTTGAATACCTATTACCTAATTTACAGGCGGTATGCTTAACATATAAACAATATAAACACAATGTAACTCGAATCCTTTCCAAAATTCCCGAATCTCACCGCTTCTCGTCATCTCTTTCTATACCTAAAATGGTTATACAATAATCACAATAAGTTTAAGCTAACGCTTTTATAGTGACTGTGCTAATCATACTATTGAAATGCATTATGTGCCAAATGCAACAATTAACCACATAAGACATTAAAATTGGTCTTTGCAATACCAATAAATCAATCCACAATAACCACGAGCTCGATACTCTCGGGCTAACTTACTTCTTTCATCGCATATAGCGTTACTCATTATCACCCATAGTCACCTCTCATTTGTGGTCGTCAGCACTTGCCTCTTCTGTAAAGGGTCTTTGACTTCCCTTCATTATGGGATATTTAACAAGTGGATTATTACTGAATACCCATTGACTCAAAGAAGCACCTAAGCATGTGCGCATGGAAATTTCATCACAATTAAAATGATGGGCTTCATACAATCACACATGTCTAAACTAATACAAATTAAACATGCTAAAGCATTTAATTGCTACAAAACACATTTAAACATCTAATTTTAGGATTAGAACACTCACCTCTGCGGATAACAGTAAAATTAAAACTCCTAAAGTTGATTCCTAGCAAAATTCAACTCAATTCTTAACCCAAACCTGTTCCCATATATTTTCCGCAAACTGCGTGTTACCAACTAAGTGGGGTCACCTAAATTCAACATTAAAACAGAAAATAAAAGGTATCAATACTAGGGGTGAAAACGATTCAGTTCGCTGTAATTTTTAGCCAAATCGATCGGTTTCAGTTCAATTTAGTGTAAATTTTTTATTTGGTTCAATTTTTACATTGCGTGAAATTTTTGAAAACCAATTGAATCGACCGAATCTTGTCGGCCCGGTCGATTTTGTTGCACCCCTAATCAACGCATTCGACTCACATCCCCAGTACCAATATGGCTTCGGTTTGGAGAACAGATGTCAAACGGCGAAGGAATCAGTGTCGAAAATGGAACCAAACCCTCGTCACTCTTATTTCTCTCTTTCGGTTCTCTTTCTCTCACTAGCTTCTTCTTTTGTTTCTTCTAATAGCTTCCTGTGGAAGCTTTGCTTGAGCTTTGTCTTTTTATTATAACCTCCACCAAGTTTCCGTTATTTCCAACTATGCCCCCAAAAAACTATATTAGCTATCCAAATTCTAATGGGTTTATGTCTATGCCTTGTATGAGTCCCAAATGTGGTCTCAAATATTTCTGTGAAGTTGCTAATTAACTTACCAATTATGAACCGTGTCCAATTATGTCCTTACAAGGGTATCCAAACTAGTCCCATAAATGATCAGAAATAATAATATAATACTCAGAGAACTTAAACAACTAACCAATTAAGCAAACAAATGCACATAAATGCAATTTATGTAACTTAGATTCCCACTGGGTCCCACTCTCATATCTGCCCCATCTATAATAGGACTTCCACTTGTGTCCCCAACGGATCACTTAACATGCTGGTGAGTTCGTAACCCACCTTAAACTACCTTAAGTGTGTTTAATTAACACTAAATAATGTAAGTGCTAATACCAACTTTCCCGGGCAGGGGTAGTACATCAGCAGAAGAAAAAACTTTATTCACTTCAACTATGGTATGTGTGAACCCAGACTTATTGAGGAGATAGCCAAAAAGTAATTATATTCTTTCTCATCTCTGGAGTATGCATGACATCCCTAATGATGACAGTTTTTCCAGAGGTAAACTTCAACTCTACCTCACTAGCACTGGCAACAACTATGGAGTTGGAGTCACCCAACAACATTCTCATGTCCTCAGCCTCAAAATAAGTCTTGAACATGTATAGCTTGATCATAGCAGACATGGCGAGAAGCACTAATGTCTACCCGCCTCGGATCCACTAACCATATTGATCTCAAAGATCATAGCAATGAGTTGATCTTCGGCAAAGTTGGCCTGAGGAGCAGGACGATGCCTATTCTGGTAGCGTCGGGCAAGGTGCCCCAGCTTTCCACAGTTAGAGTAGACAAATTGTCCAGAACTGTTAGTTCGTGACGAGTACATTAATATTATTCTGATTGTATTGCAGATTCAGATTCTGAACATTATTGTTGCTGCGATTATGATTGTTGTATTTGTTTTTGGTTTAAAAATTTATATTTTTGCCAGTTGGTTTCAAAGTAAGTGACACGAGAAAAATCTTGTGCGCTCTTGTGCAATACCCAAGTGTAGGTAGACGTGCAAGTAATATCTGGTAAGACCAGGTCGATCCCACAGGGAAGGTGTTGACCTATCGAATTAGACTAACCTCTAAAGAAAACAAAATAAAATAACTAAGATTGAATGATGGTGCGGAACACGAAGTTCCACAAATAAGGATTACTAATGAAAATGATTAAAATAAACTAAACAATCAAACTAACTAACTAAAACAGTACTTTGACTTAAGGAGTTTAAAATTAAAAAGAAAGTGTTGGGATTACACGAATCCGCAGTAACCTAGCCATCTACCATGCATTTGCCTTGAAGCACAAAGGAGTACATTACCTACAGTTTTCCGTATTCCTCAAAAGATAAAGATTCTATGGCCCTTTCATGACCGGGACCATATCATCACAGTTAAATTAAAATACTTGAAAGCGGTTTAATCCAATAGTTAAGACTCGCATCCTCAATGGTGTTAGCATTGAAGATGGTTTGCAAAATGTATTGAAAGAAAATGCCTTAGGGCCTTAGTTTTAAAACTGTTTTGACAAACTGAGCATTTATTTGGGACAGAATGATAACAAATCCTAAAACAAAAAGTCCTGGAATACTGCAGGGAACATCCTCAAGAATCCGAGAGTTCGATCGATCGACGCGCTTTCGATCGATCGAAGACCTTCATCCCTCAATCGATCGAACCAACTTCGATCGCTTGACTGTCTCTGGTTCGATCGATCGAACTAACTTCGATCGATCGAACACAGCGATTATCCTGCTGCATGGCAGAGGCTGAAGATCACTGTTTCATCGTGTTCTCCCAACCTGGGACTACTCAGACATCGTCTGGAGTGTCGAGGATTGATTTTTAACGTAAGAAAACATTAATACCCTGTTTGGTTGCGAGTTATTCATGAAAACTATAAAATCTATGGTTTTATAAATATCTAGCATGCAACACTGTAAAACAAGCGATTGAACTACGTCTAACACGTGCAGAATATGAATAAGCAATAAATATATAACCTGGAATGAAAGAAACTTGTATAAACTTCGAGAAATCCAATCCACAATACGAACATTCAATGAAAAACCTACAAAAACCAAGCAAACTCTCTATCTCTCCTTCTAAACTGTTAAAATGTAAAAGTCGGCGTCCTTATGGACGTGTACAAAACGCATATATATAGAAAACCTAAGAAACTAGGGTTAAAAACCCGCATCTGCTGCGCACGTAAATGTTACTGGAAATACCCCGTTCGATCGATCGAACAGATCTCGATCGATCGAACCCTTACTCTTCAAGCGCTTCAACACTCTTCAAGCGATCGAACGCTCGATCGATCGAACCTTCTTAGAGCGATCGAACTTCACATTTTAGCTTTGACTTCTTTTGTTTGCATTCCAGCATTCCATTTATTCTGATGTTCAACTGTTCAGTCCACACAGCAGTAATCTGCACAAACAACAGCTAAAACAATACAACTTATCATAGATTAATCATATTGTATAAAAATTAGCCTTGTAATGCAAATTGCGGATAATACGGGAAGTTGTGGTAAAAACTAATACAATTCTTCCTTTTAGCGCGGTTGTATTTTACAAATACCCCCGCTTTGCACAACCCCCAACTAGCTTATTGCTAGTCCCTAGCGATAAAGCGAAAATAAAATAAACTAGAAACAACCTAAACTAAGATAAAAAGAAAAATCCTAACTCACTTTCGCAGGAATCGCGGTTGCATTTAGCGAATGCAACAAGCCGTTAAACCCCTAGGTTCCCCCTAGTGGACGAGTATTGTCTCGTGAGGGTTTGCAGTGAATATACCCACAAAATTCTCAATTTTAAGCTCAAAAAGAATTAGAATAACTTGTAGAATTCACCTTTCCATTAAATTGTTAACTAAACTCCACAATAATATAGTATCCTCTATCAACCCATGAAAGAGACCCACATGCTCCCCTATATCACCAAGTAAAATATAACACATGTATTACCATCATGCACCCGTGTGTGTGTGAAATTAACAACCATGCGTCCAACCTTATTAAGAGTTATATAGACTATTGTACTTTGGAAAACTTGCAGTTTTAGCTCAATTCTCACATTGGTCACACTCAAAAAGAACGTCTCTCAGAAACTTGCTTTACAATGATCGCACATCGTATGAAAGCTTTGATAAAGATGATATTATAAATGCTAATTCTTTCATACTCGACTCTATGAAAAACGGACTTTTTTTAAGAGTGTATAGTCTCATGAATGGAACACTACTTACTAGAGGAGCGAAATACCGTGGATAACTCAACTCACACTTCCATGTTCAAATCAATTATTGAGAATCTTCAAGACTTTGACTTGCGGCTTTTATTTAGTAGTTAGGAGGGTTGTAGAGAAGAGTGTGCTTTTTTTAGTATGTGATGGAATTTCAACTTCTCTTTTTATCCTTAATTCTTTTCTCCACCCAATCTCCCATTCATTTCTTATACTCTTTTTTTTTTTTTTTTCTTTTTTTTTTTTTTTTATAACCTTCATTCATCATCATTTTTTTTTTTAGATATATCCCGCAACTACTTTCTTCCATTTCACATACTTTGATGACTCATTCCCAACAAATATATCAAATGGCTCGATGAGGTCAAGGTAAAGATCAAGGGTATGAATTCTTATGATTATATTAGAAATATTTAATTAAGGTGTGGGATCAGGGATGAAACAATTCAATGAATGTAGGTGATAGTTATATCAGGTAAAAGAATGGGTAAACGATGGCTTGAATCATTTTCTCAACTTTCAATTTTTAGCACTTAAGTGTTCATTGAGTTTAGTTGGTAAATCCTGAACGTTCTCCTCTAACAAGCAGTCAAAACTTTAAAGAAAACTGAGACTTAACAACGAATTCACGAAATATATGCAAGAAAAGACCATTCGACAATGTATGAGAATCCCCTCAGAAATGACGACTGGCTCAATAGCTCACAAAGGGTTATTAGCCTCCACTACTTATTCTTTTTCGCACAATAATCATATTAACTCAATTTTCAAGTTTTCTACATGGCTGCCAATTAGTGCACAAAAGTGTTGGGTACATAATAGCTTTACAAATGCAATTTATTTCAGTGATACAGAAAAACGCGTGGATTTAATCCATAAAAAGATGAGAATACTACAAATGTGTCATTGTCTAATCAACAAGCAGGAGAGATTATTCAGAGTTATTCTAACAATACGATTAAAAATTTTCAAAATTTTAACAGACTGTGTTCTTATTAAATTTAAAACATATCTAAGTGCAAAACCTGATTATTACGGGTGTATACCTATTTACGGGTGTATACCTATCTATTGTCTCCTACCCCCAACTGAAAACAACAAAGTCCCCAGAAGTTGATTTTCAATAAATAAAATAGATGGGTATCACCTGTATAGAGCAAATGATGATCGCAAGCAAAGCAACCTAGCATAGAAAAGTAGAACACAATCTCCAAAACAAACAGGATCAATAAATAAGAATAACACGATAAAACCATGATCCAACAAACCAAACCACTGTAATATGAACATAATAAAATACAAACAGAGATACATAATGTCCATACAAAAAAACAACTAACCACATAATACAACCAAAACCACCAACATCTATCCAACCTACCAAAAATACATAAATACCACCTCCCCAACTAAAACTAATCGACCCCAGACGGCGTATCATCGGCTATATCAGAAGGGATGTCGATGGGAGTAGGCGGCAATATGGTAGTAGCAGGGGCGTCAGCAGATGGCTCGGAAGCAGCGGTGGAAAAAGGATCAGCAGCCTCAGAATCTGGGGCAGCATCATATGATGGCACAGTGGTAGGTGGTGCAGACGGGGTCGTCGATGGATGCGGAGTAGAATGAACAGTCGACTCAACCCCGATCTGAATCAAAATGGACTCCAGTAGAGTCTGGAGATGGTCTATCCTGCCCTCGAGTCTAATCCTGGCCTCTCTCTCCTCCAATAATAGCTCGTGAACTGTCGGGAGAGGCACAGAAGAAGAAGACTCTCCCTGGGCCTGAGTCTGCGACCGCTGTCGCAGCTCAAACTGCTGAACCGCAGCAACTGGATCATCCTCATCATCCGAATCAAGCTCCTCCACCTCAGTAGGTGTCCCTGAAGCACCGGCCTCCGTGTCCGTCCCACCTCGCCTCTTCTTCCTCCCCCGCACTCGTGCTTTCCCTTTCCCCTTTTGCTTCCTCTTCTGAGCGTCGGAGCGGCGAGCAGCCGCCTCACTAAATCTGCGAGGAGAAGGGCGGATATCATCCCCAGCGAGCTCGAGGAACCCGGCATCAGCCATGACCCTCTGAATAGCCCAAGCACCCTTCAGGTGCTTCCTGGACGAGATATAACGAGTGGGGTGGACCATAAAATCAATATATAGGCGTGGTATACAAACAGGCTGTCCCGTCCCTACTGCATATAAGACTCGCGCATACCAAGCCGCGATCTTCTCTCGATAGGAAGTCACTAGGAGGCAGTTGCTGAGGACCAAATGAAGCATGTGGTAGTCATCAGTGAGCAAGTGGTCCTCGATCAAAGCATCGCCATCCCAAGACGGAACGGCGCCTCCAGTGAGCTCCCGGATAATAGTGGATGGTGGGGTCACTGGTGCATCTGGCCGGTGGGGGCAAACATAATCTGGTACCTCTGGTACCCCCAACGCGGCTGAAACGGTGGCTGGACTGATAATGAATGAGCGACTCCGGAAGAAGGCATGGTAGGTGAATGGTGCAACCGGGTCGCTGATCATAGTCGCGCAAGCACCGCGAATCCAAGACAGGTTGACACTCTTGGCCAACGACAGGAGGTGGAACGAATGAGGCATAGAGCGGATCCGTGTAAGGAACCATGGGCTCTCTGTCCAGATATGCTCAATAGGGCGCTCGACCATCACCATCCTCGTCTGAAAGTGCCGCTCGTACCACAGCCTATCCTCGTCATTCCGGAACCCGTGTGCAGGTACCGGATCTGGTATAATACGGCTGAGGGGCTTAGACTTATGGTAGCCCGTCACTGGATTCATCTGGCAGTCCTGAAAATAAGACCACACAGGATACAGATAAGAACAGGGAGAAAAAGAAACAAAACTAACACTGCTGAAGTTCGATCGATTGAACTTGGTTCGATCGATTGAACTGGAGTCGACTTCGATCGCTTGAACATTGTTCGATCGATCGAACAGCTACCCTTCGATCGCTCGAAACCAGTTCGAGCGATCGAACACAGCGGTGTTCAGCTATCGCAGAAACGAAACGAAAACGAAGGTTACACAAACACCTAACTAACAAAAAGAGATCCTAAGACCAAGGGGACACCCTTGGGATTTTCTAACACGAACATTAAGGAAAAGGAAACTACAAACAAGTGGGGCCTACCTCAGTTTAGTACTCGCAGTGGAGATGGAAGTGATGATGAGATGACGATGAGGATGATCAGAGGATTGAGCAGGGTTTCCTTTTGGATGCCAGAAATCGAAATTTTCCGAGTCGCCCCCCCCTTTCTGTCTTCGAGCGATTGAAAGTGAGAGTGAGGAAATGAAGAGGTGTCCTGAAGACGCCTCGTTTAAATGCCTCGTTCGATCGATCAAACTATGTTCGATCGATCGAACACAAATCCCTCAATCGATTGAACATAAATTACAAGCGCTTGAACATCCAGGTTTCGATCGATCGAACTGGGTTCGATCGATCGAACACGAAAATTCCAGAATTCAATTGGGGCATGAACCACATCACCCCCAACTATCAGAAACAATTCTGGACATACAGAGAGACTGAAAAACAGTTGAAGTACAAGCATGTATGACAGACATTCATCCTCAGAATAGAAAATTGCAATTTATATATAAAAATAAAACTTTATAAGTGCATCCAAATTGCAACATAATTATCCCCAACTGTGGTTAAAACCTTATTTAACTAAAGAAAACCAAAAATAAAACTAAAACTAAAACCAATAAAAATTCCGTCAAGGATTACATTCCAGTTGATAAACAAAAGATGAAATTGAACAAAAACAACTGAAATGCAGCACTAATCTTCGAGTATAAAGATTTCCTCTTCCACAATCTCTTCATAACTCGCCGAATCGTCAGAAGTGAAGTCCAAACTCGATGATTCCCTTTCCCAGAACAATCGAAAAGCAGCAAGGACATCATCAAACAAATCTGGAATCTCCAAAGAATTGATAGCCCATGCAAGAGGTGATCCAGACGGAGACAAGGATAGAGGAGTGTGATTTTGCAACGGACTGTCCTCTCGCGGCGGAGTGTGTGGGGGCCTTATGTAGGGCCCAAGACCATGAATCAGTTGATGTGGAAGGAAAACCGGGATGCCATTTAGGAACATAGTGACAATCCTGGACAAAAGACAATAAACTGAAATTAAAACAACAGAACACAAGAAACACGAATTAACAATGACAGAAAAACAAAGAACAAAAACAAAAATACGAAGAAAAGCGACAAGTTCCAACCTCACTATTGGCGTAGGTTCCCAAAGTGCACTAGCTGGTAAGGGGCATTGGAGCCTGAATAGCAGGTAGCTCAGGTGCACGTAGCGGTATGGGACCAACTCAGGAACAAGGAAATCGTCCACGAAAACAAAGACGGCATCGTGGCGATCTGGGACGACATCCTGAAGGTCATGATTCTCCCATGGCTCCCACATATCGTCATTCTCCCACTGGGCCATGAGTGCATCATCCACCATGCGTCCCATGTACAGGTCGTCATCCTCCTCCACATCATCATCATCCTGAAATCCCATATTTTTGTACGGATTGATGTCCAGGAGGGCTGGTGGATATGGAATGTACCCTTGAGCAGCATCAATAAGAGAATGAGCTTCAGGGTCCTGATGAAGCAAGGGGCAGGGTATGAGTTCACCCTCAATCCAGGTGCCACAGCGACATTCTGAATCAGCCCAAGAACCGACAGAATGAACATCATCACCTCGCATCTACGCACCTGCAACAGAGTGGTTTAAGGAATAATGGATTAGAAATACATCACAAACACGAAATAAAGAACGAAAACCAAAAAGAAGCAAAAGAGAGAGAAACTAAAATGCAGGGAAAGAAAAGAAATACAACAACAATTGGAACTTCACTTTGGATTATTAATCATGAGAATAGCTGGGCTCATCCAGCTGGATGTGCTCAACTTCAGTTTGGAAGTTTTCCAAGAACGGTTTCAATCTCTGGCCATTGACCTTGAAACAATCATCGTTCTTTGGATTGACAATCTCAACCGCCCCATGTGGAAAAACAGTTTTTACGGTGAATGGGCCTGTCCAACGGGAACGGAGTTTTCCTGGGAAAAGGTGGAGGCGAGAGTCATACAGCAAGACTTTCTGCCCCGGCTCAAATGATTTACGAAAAATCGTACGATCATGGCGAGCCTTCAACTTTTCCTTATGTAACTTTGCAGAGTCATACGCATCTCGTCGTATTTCCTCTAGCTCTGCAAGTTGGAGCTTGCGTAGCTGACCTCCTTCTTGAATATCAAAGTTCAATGAGCGTGTTGCCCAGTAAGCTTTATGTTCAATTTCAACAGGAAGATGGCAAGCTTTCCCGTAAACCAATCTGTACGGGGACATACCAAGATTCGTCTTATAGGCAGTACGGTATGCCCATAACGCGTCTGTCAATTTGTATGCCCAGTCTTTTCGATTGGAACTAACCGTCTTCTCGAGAATATGCTTGATTTCTCGGTTAGCCAATTCTGCTTGCCCATTAGACTGGGGATGATAGGCAAGAGCGATTTTATGATGGACTCCGTATTTCTTGAGAAGTGACTCCAAGGGTCTATTGCAGAAATGCTTGCCTTGGTCACTTAATAAAGCTTTCGGAGTACCAAAACGAGACAAAATATGCTCTCTTAGAAATGACATGACCGTTCTGTGGTCATTTCGTCTCGTTGGTATCGCTTCTACCCATTTGGATACATACTCGACATCAAGGAGTATGTATTCACAGTTGTTAGACTTGGGAAATGGGCCCATAAAATCTATGCCCCAACAATCAAATATCTCAATTGTGATGATAGGGGTTAAAGGCATAGAATTCCTTTTAGAAATGGTTCCAAGCTTTTGACAGCGTTGGCATGTCTTGCAAAAGGAATAAGCATCTTTGAAGACTGTGGGCCAGTAAAAACCGCTCTGTAAGACTTTTTGTGCGGTCTTTTGTGACGCGAAGTGGCCACCGCATGCCTCAGAATGGCATGACGCTAATATTACGGTTATATCCTCATTGGGGATGCAACGCCTGATGACCTGATCAGCACAGTACTTGAAAAGGTATGGGTCATCAAAGAAGAAGTGACGCGCGAACGAGAGGAACCGTTTCCTATCTTGGTTCGACCACTGAGTTGGTGTTTCACCCGTGACGAGGTAGTTTACAATATCAGTATACCAAGGCAGACTACTTACTGCCAGTAGCTGTTCGTCTGGGAACTCATCTTTAATGGATTGGGATTCAGTATTGTCAATAAAAGTCAACCGGGACAAATGATCCGCAACCACATTCTCTACTCCTTTCTTGTCCTTGATAGTTAGATCAAACTCTTGGAGTAAGAGTATCCAGCGAATAAGCCGTTGTTTAGCGTCTTTCTTTGTCAGCAGATATTTTAGGGCCGAATGATCTGTAAAACAGACGATTGGTGACCCTATCAGATAAGACCTAAACTTGTCCAGGGCGAATACTACAGCCAGCAGCTCCTTTTCAGTGGTAGTGTAATTCATTTGAGCGTCATTCAAGGTTCGGCTGGCGTAGTATATCACATGTGGCTTATTGTCCTTTCTCTGGCCTAGGACTGCGCCAATGGCGTAATCACTAGCGTCGCACATTAATTCAAAAGGCAAACTCCAGTCGGGTGCCTGTATTATAGGTGCGGAGGTGAGGAGATCTTTTAGATCCTCAAAGGACTTTTGGCAACTCTCTGACCACTCGAAAGGTGCATCTTTGACAAGAAGTTGACAAAGGGGTCGAGAAATTGCACTGAAATTTTGGATAAATCGACGATAAAAACCTGCATGCCCCAAGAATGAACGAATGTCTCTTACTGTACGGGGAACAGGTAAATTTGAGATTATGTCGATTTTAGCCTTATCCACTTGAATGCCTTCATCGGATATTATGTGGCCGAGGACTATTCCCTTGGTCACCATGAAGTGACACTTCTCCCAATTCAAGACTAGGTATTTGTCCTCACACCTCATTAAAACCTGCTCGAGATTGCTAAGGCAATCTTCGAAGCTATGGCCGAATACTGAAAAATCATCCATGAAAACTTCAAGGATGTTTTCGACCATGTCACTGAATATACTCAGCATGCACCGCTGAAAGGTAGCCGGTGCATTGCATAGGCCAAACGGCATTCGTCGGTAGGCAAAAGTACCGAATGGACACGTGAATGTGGTTTTCTCCTGATCTTCAGGAGCAATCTCAATTTGATTATATCCACTGTATCCATCCAAGAAGCAGTAATACTTGTGACCCGCCACGCGTTCTAGCATTTGATCCATAAATGGCAAAGGAAAATGGTCCTTTCGGGTCACAGTATTTAACTTCCTGTAATCAATACACATCCTCCATCCAGTGGGAACACGTGTTGGTACCAATTCACCATCTTTGTTCGGGATGACCGTTATGCCTGCTTTCTTTGGAACTACTTGGGTAGGACTAACCCAAGGACTGTCGGATATCGGATATATCATCCCAACATCAAGTAGTTTAAGCACTTCCTTTTTAACTACTTCTTGCATGTTGGGGTTCAGACGCCTTTGCATTTGCCTTGAGGGTTTAGCGTCTTCCTCCAGATATATCTTATGCGTGCATATGGATGGGCTTATGCCTTTGAGGTCAGCAATTGTCCATCCCATAGCATCCTTATGCTTGGTAAGCATTTCCACTAGCTTACTTTCCTGTTCATGAGTTAAAGCAGCTGAAATGATCACAGGATAAGTTTTTCCAGTCCCTAGGAATGCGTATTTTAGCTCTTTGGGAAGCTCCTTCAATTCTAACTCCGGAAACTGGAAACTAGAGGGCATTACCAACTTGGTTTTAGGAGGCAGTTGTTCATATGGCTGTATCCACATGCAATCGGCTCTATCCTCCTCTTTCGTATCCATCATAAGACACGTCTGGTTCAAGTCAGCATCCAATGGGGTGGACTCTGCAGGCTGATAAATATCGCCAAATTGAGTCATCACAACTTCCAAAGGATCTTTATAGTCGACCAAGTCAACTTCATCTTCAATGACCGTGTCTATATAATGGATTTCTTCCTCATCATCGTATTCTTCAGGTCGGGGATTAGAAAAGATCTTGATATTCAACGTCATGTTCCCGAATACGATAGTCATGATACCAGTTCTAATCTTGATTGTGGCATCAATGGTGTTGAGGAATGGACGTCCAAAAATAACCGGGATATGTGCACCAGGATTAGACACAGGTTCTGTGTCCAATATCACGAAATCAACCGGAAAGACAAAAGAGTCTATTTGGACAAGGACGTCCTCCAATACCCCTCTAGGGTACTTTACAGATCTGTCTGCCAATTGAAAAGCAACTCGGGTGGGTTTGAGTTCACCCAACCCTAGCTGTTTATAGACTGAGTATGGCAGCAGGTTCACGCTTGCTCCTAAATCGAGGAGTGCGTTGTCTATCTTTTGATTCCCAATTCTGCATGAGACCGTAGGTGTGCCGGGATCTTTGAGTTTTGGAGGCAACTCATTTTGAATGATCGCACTGGCTTGACATGCGACATAAGCATGTTTCTTCACGCTTTGCCTCCTCTTGACCGTGCATAGATCTTTGAGATACTTAGCATAGGCCGGCACTTGCTTGATAGCATCTAGGAGTGGAAGGTTAATTTTAACTTGCTTAAACAGTTCCAGAAACTCCTGATTCTTCGTCTCATTCTTGGGTTTCTTCAACCGTTGAGGATAAGGTGCAGGGAAGGGGCATTTTGGTGGTTCCTCCTTAACAGACTCCTTCCCAGGCCTTCGCTCAACTTCTTCCTCTACTCCAGGAGCTTCAATGTTTGCCTTGATTGGTTCGTCATTGGTAGACTGCTCCTCCGCTTGAGTAGATGGTAGCTCAACTTCTTTATCCACCACTTCCTCCTCATCGTACACTTCGGGAGTGGACAGAGGCATGCTTTTTCCTATGATTTTTCCACTTCTCAGTGTAGTCACAGCTTTAGCATGTTCTTGATTGTTAGGACCATTGTTATGTCCCTTTGGATTTGGAAGTGGTTGGGCAGGGAATATTCCTCCTGAACCTTCTTGCCGTGCATCTATCCTTTCTAATGTGGTAGACATTCTACTCATCATCTGTATGAGTTGCTGCGTTAGATTGGCATTAGCAAGTGGCTCTTCTTCTTGTACCTTCTTGTGCGGTGGCACATAGGTATTGGTTTGTGGTGCATTGGAGGGTTGAGCTTGATTGTAATTGTTGGTTCTGTTTTGATTGTAATGCTGGGCTGGCCTATTGTTTTGCCCTTGATATTGATTGTTGTTGTAGGGCTGCTGTTGATATTGATTTTGGGCCCCAGCATTATTTCTCCAATCAAAACCGGGGTGATTCCATCTATTGTTATTTTGAAAATTATTGTTGGAATTCCCCGCCCCTCGAAAACCTTGCATGGCATTCATCTCTATAGGGGCTTGCTCTTGAAAATGTGGCACATTAGGACAATATTGAGTTGTATGTCCCAACATGTTGCATGTGCCACATGGTTCTTCAGGCAAGACTTGCCTAGAGCTCTCTCCTTTCATACTTAACTCCTCTACCTTCTTTGCCAGCTCGCATACTTAGTCATGAGGTGATCTTCATTGGTTAGTTGGTATAGGCTTTTCTCCTCTACACAGGATATCTGTGAGCGTGAGATATTGTCAGAATTTGACCATTCGTGAGCGTATTCAGCTAACCATTCGAAATGGGCTTCGGCCTCTTCAGTGTTTTTACGCAGAAATGGTCCCGAGCTCATCGTTTCCACCAACTTCTTTGTTTCACCATTCAATCCCTGATAAAAGAAGCTGATAGTTCGCCATTTCTCAAACCCATGGTGTGGGCACGAGAGAAGCAAATCTTTGAAACGCTCCCACGCTTGTGTGAAGGTTTCATTGCTCTTTTGTTTATAGGAATTGATTTGACGCTGAAGGTCTGTGGTCATGCGAGTAGGATAAAATTTCTTCAAAAACGCGGTGCGCATCGCATGCCAGGTGAAAATTGAATTAGGTTTTAGGGAGTGGAGCCACGCCTTCGCTTTATCTTTCAAAGTGAAGGGGAATAGCATTAAATGCGTCACCTCCCTAGGACAAGTTTGCGAGAATGTTTTGCAAACATCCTCGAAATCGGTGACATGTAAATACGCCTTCTCGCTTTCCATCCCATGAAAAGTGGGAAGCAGTTGAATCATCCCATTGCGAAACTGAAATTCGCCATTATGCGGTGGGATTTGAATGCAAGAGGGCGTAGGTGCATGTTCTGGTTGCATGAGATCCCAAAGAGGACGGAGTGCCTCATCAATTGGTACCACAACATTGTCACCATTTTCACTCTGATGATCATCCATTGATGCAGTTGGAGTGGCTATGGGGTTGATGGAGCTATTAGAGTCAGACAGATAGAAAGGATTTCCAAAAATTCCTTCAATGGAATTCTCGGACATGAACTGAGAGGGTCCCTAGGGTGAGAACTTACCCAAAAGAACTTAAAAGAAGAGAAAAATAAAAATAGAAAGAGATGAAGAGAGACTGAGGTAATCTAAGGAATTGATCGTCGCCTTCCCCGGCAACGGCGCCAAAAACTTGACACGAGAAAAATCTTGTGCGCTCTTGTGCAATACCCAAGTGTAGGTAGACGTGCAAGTAATATCTGGTAAGACCAGGTCGATCCCACAGGGAAGGTGTTGACCTATCGAATTAGACTAACCTCTAAAGAAAACAAAATAAAATAACTAAGATTGAATGATGGTGCGGAACACGAAGTTCCACAAATAAGGATTACTAATGAAAATGATTAAAATAAACTAAACAATCAAACTAACTAACTAAAACAGTACTTTGAATTAAGGAGTTTAAAATTAAAAAGAAAGTGTTGGGATTACACGAATCCGCAGTAACCTAGCCATCTACCATGCATTTGCCTTGAAGCACAAAGGAGTACATTACCTACAGTTTTCCGTATTCCTCAAAAGATAAAGATTCTATGGCCCTTTCATGACCGGGACCATATCATCACAGTTAAATTAAAATACTTGAAAGCGGTTTAATCCAATAGTTAAGACTCGCATCCTCAATGGTGTTAGCATTGAAGATGGTTTGCAAAATGTATTGAAAGAAAATGCCTTAGGGCCTTAGTTTTAAAACTGTTTTGACAAACTGAGCATTTATTTGGGACAGAATGATAACAAATCCTAAAACAAAAAGTCCTGGAATACTGCAGGGAACATCCTCAAGAATCCGAGAGTTCGATCGATCGACGCGCTTTCGATCGATCGAAGACCTTCATCCCTCAATCGATCGAACCAACTTCGATCGCTTGACTGTCTCTGGTTCGATCGATCGAACTAACTTCGATCGATCGAACACAGCGATTATCCTGCTGCATGGCAGAGGCTGGAGATCACTGTTTCATCGTGTTCTCCCAACCTGGGACTACTCAGACATCGTCTGGAGTGTCGAGGATTGATTTTTAACGTAAAAAAACATTAATACCCTGTTTGGTTGCGAGTTATTCATGAAAACTATAAAATCTATGGTTTTATAAATATCTAGCATGCAACACTGTAAAACAAGCGATTGAACTACGTCTAACACGTGCAGAATATGAATAAGCAATAAATATATAACCTGGAATGAAAGAAACTTGTATAAACTTCGAGAAATCCAATCCACAATACGAACATTCAATGAAAAACCTACAAAAACCAAGCAAACTCTCTATCTCTCCTTCTAAACTGTTAAAATGTAAAAGTCGGCGTCCTTATGGACGTGTACAAAACGCATATATATAGAAAACCTAAGAAACTAGGGTTAAAAACCCGCATCTGCTGCGCACGTAAATGTTACTGGAAATACCCCGTTCGATCGATCGAACAGATCTCGATCGATCGAACCCTTACTCTTCAAGCGCTTCAACACTCTTCAAGCGATCGAACGCTCGATCGATCGAACCTTCTTAGAGCGATCGAACTTCACATTTTAGCTTTGACTTCTTTTGTTTGCATTCCAGCATTCCATTTATTCTGATGTTCAACTGTTCAGTCCACACAGCAGTAATCTGCACAAACAACAGCTAAAACAATACAACTTATCATAGATTAATCATATTGTATAAAAATTAGCCTTGTAATGCAAATTGCGGATAACACGGGAAGTTGTGGTAAAAACTAATACAATTCTTCCTTTTAGCGCGGTTGTATTTTACAAATACCCCCGCTTTGCAGTAAGAGAAGTTTTATTTTTAAAATTTAAGTGTTCTTCTCATTGTTCACAACAAGAACCTCTTATCAGCTCGTGACGAGTACATAAATATTATTCTGATTGTACTGTAGATTCATATTCTGAACATTATTTTTTGCTGCTATTATGATTGTTGTATTTGTTTTCGGTTTTGAAATTTTATATTTTTGCCAATTGGTTTCAAAATAAGAGAAGTTTTATTTTTAAAATTTTGAGTGTTCTACTCATTGTTCACAACAAGAACCGCTTTTTTCAAATCTTGCTTTCTATCCTTCTCCTCAATTCGAAAGCAGGTTATCAAACCTTCTAAGGAGAATTCCTTAGTTTTGTGGCACATCCCATTTTTAAAACCTTTCTAGCTAGGGGGCTGTTTGTCTATGATGACAACCACTTGGAATTGGTCATTTAATTTCAAGCTCTCTGAGATAATGTCATGGGCAATTTGTTGAAGTTTGTGGGCCTGGGCTTCAACAAATTTGTCACCCATCATTTGATATTTCTAATAACGGCTTATGGCAAATGTATTATCTTTAGTATCACATTTTTTATATTTTTAATTAACGGCTGATGGCAAGTTTATTATCTATAGTATCATATTTCTTCTAAAGAGCATCCCAAACCTCTTTAGCAAATTTGGTACTAGAGTACTAATCATAGAGGTTATCGGATAGTCCATTTAAAATGTAAATTTTTACATAAAAAATGATTTTCCGCCAAGTCTCTACGACTCTAGTTGAACCACAATAGGATTTTCAGGTTCAACTAATTTTTTAGAAGTACAAAATGAAGCCAGTTTTTTGTAGTCAAGAAAAATAGCATTTTGTCTCCATCTTTTAAAGTGAAGACCCTCAAACTTAGAGGGCTTGTTGAGGTCGGGGGAGTTAGAGGATGACCCAGAATTCATGGCAAAAGAAATGCGTCTTAAAAATGTTGAAAACAGGATAAAATGATGGAACAATGTTCAGTTGGCTCTACGCAATACTTGGGGTTTTGAAAAGAACAAGCTAGCAAAAGGTTTCAAAACTTTTTCCTCTCTTCTTGGAATACACAACCGGTTCCAACACCGAGCGTGGAAGAAAGAAATCTAAGAGAAGACGCTATTCTCTTAGGTCCTTTTTTTTCCTTTCTTTTTTCCTGCACTGCAAATCTGCTACACATGAAAGCGCCATTTTAAAATCAGCGAGGGAAAAAGTTCGACCAAATTTTGAATTTAAATCGTCAATTTTGCCCCCATTGACTATCTTTCTCTCATTTTTCATTTTATTTCTTTCACCACTCTTTCTTCCTCAAACCACCATAATTGCCACCACCACCAACCAACTCCACCCACCATATAAGATTAGATATTATATGAGGACCTATACAAGAGTAAAACGAAAGTTGGACTATAGAGGGGTAACATCTATTTCTAAGAATCTATTTGGCAAATTGAATATGAAAAAGAGTAATGCTAAGTAATGCTAAAGTTTGGGATACCTGATCTAGACTACTTTACTGTGAAACCAAAAGCACTTCAAGTTAGATTTATACCTAACTCTTTTTGTTCATGTATAAACGCTGCTTACATGCATTTATATTTGCTAGTTTAGCTGTAAATTTTATGATCTGTAAATAATTTTTCACGTAAAGGCCCACTTTCTAAAGAAGCTTCACACTCTAACTGATTATCATTTGAAAATTTTCATAATGCAAATTCCATGAATGTAAAATGAGCAAAATACGCCATTGGAGTGTTAGCAATAATCAAGGTTGCCGATCAGCCCCACAATTATCGACAATCATCACTGCAAAAAAATAATAATAATGCAAAGAGCATTAATTTCATGGATTAAGAAGCAATTAAAGGAGACAAGAACATGCGGTATCTCAGAGGCAGTGATCATCCATCATGGAATTACTGAGGTGGGGAAGTGATGATGGGAGGTGGAGGAGAGAAAGGGCCTCCAGGCAGAGGCAGTGAGCAAGGAAAGGTCTTTCCAACCAAGCTTGAGGGTGCCATTGTCTTCCACCAGAGTATAACCATCGGATGGGAACATCCCAAGAAGAAGTGTGGCCTGAGCTGCTGCATTGCCCGTCAAAGAGATCCCCTTGAACCCCGACTGCTGAAGCTTCTCCCTCCAGTTGTTGAACTTTACCTCACCGCTCCTGGATGGACCCCCTACTGCCAGTACATTTCTTATCTCTCTTGACAGAAGCTGCTGCTCCACCACATGCCTCTCCTCACTCTCTTCCCCGTAGCTTGCCCCTAGCGAGTCGAACACTGCCGAGTAATAGTGTATGGCCTCCACAAACCTTCCCAAGAACGAACCTGCATGGCTCAAGTCTTGCTCTACAACTGTCACCACTTTTGGTGCCAATCTGAGAGAGAGAGAGAGAGAGAGAGGGAGAGAGAGAGAACAATTTTCTTCAATTCAATTCCCCACCATTATTTCAAATCCAAATGCATTTGGGCAATCATGTTAGCACATGCAGGAATATATATAGAATGGATTTTTATCAACTACTCCCTCCGTCCCATAATAAGTGTCCACATTTCCTTTTTTGGATGTCCCACAATAAGTGTCCACTTTCCTAAATTGGCATATAACTTTTACTTACTTTCCAAAACTACCCTTATAATAAAGACAAGGAAGCATTTATTTGTGGTCCCAAAACAAACAAAAAGTCAAACACCCATCACATCAAAGGGTAAAATTGGAAAATGACTCTTTAATGAACCAATTTCTTAAACATTGTGCAAAAAGGAAGTGGACACTTATTATGGGACGGAGGGAGTACAATTTAGAGTGAGATGCATATTATTCCAATATACGTGCAATTATAATAGACAAGACCCCAAACCCTTTGCAAATTAATTGAAACGACAAACTAGATTTGTGTAGTATATATCCAACTGAAAATATCAAATCTATTGTTGGCTCTAAGCTTTGGTAATTGTTCGTATATAGAGAAGCATATACTCCTAACTCAGAGAAGAGAAAGTTGCACATAATTTGGGAGTTTGGCCAGAACTTTTGCCCAAGATATTGAACTTATTAGTTTATCCTTCTGCAAGTGATCAATGAAACATTAAGTAGACTGACTGATTGGAATTTAAAAGAAAATACAAGTAACAAAGAGTATAATTAATTAATGTGCAGGAGAGAGAGATATAAGTTAAAGAATTGAAGAAAATGATATGTAGAAGAATGGGGGTGGGAACTGGAAGGAATAGAGAAAATCATACATGCATAGTAGGAATTAGTTTAGATATGTAGGGGGTATGAATGTGTATATTTTATGTAAGAAATTATTATTAGACTGTATATATACATATATATATATATATATATATATTACCTCTGCAAGAACCACAAAGTATTGGCATCGGAACCGGTGACATCGTAAAGGGAATGCTGCAGCCAGTGAACGGCAACAGCCTCCCTCTTGCTCACATTAAGCTTATCGGGATCCAAGTTTCCAACCTTATCAGCAAGGGGTAAGAACTCAAAAGGAAGCCCCAATTTATCAGCAAAATCAGACAAGCGCTTGCCAGTTGCCTCTAAAGCCTCGACAGAGGTTCCCAGACCGGTAAGACGTACGTAGGGAGGTCCACCAGGGCGAGATGCCAGGATGTGAAAGAGTCCAGGCCACTGCAGGCCTTGCATTATGTCAAGGTCTATTATGTGGACCCTGTTCTCTCTCTCGAACGCTTCCTGGATGGCCTGGTTGGCCGTGAAATGCGAGAATTTCACAAACGGGCTTATCCCGTTGAACACCTGGAAAGCCGACGCCATCTTCTGGCTGTGATTCATCATCAAAGGCGACGATGACGACGACGATGGCAGCGTTGCGTATATACCCAAGCACGAGTTCAACAGCCTAGCTGACATGGCCTCCGAGAAATATGCGGCCACCCGCTGCGCTGACGTCCCAAAGGGCGTTGAGAGTTGGGAGATCTCAAGAAGCATCCTATTAGCTTCCTCGAAATTGTCTGCAGCCACTGCCTCAGCACACTGCAGTAGCAAAGTCAGGAGGTGAAGACCTTCTTCGTCCCTCTTTTGCTTTTGTATTGCTTCTTTCTTCTCCCTAATCATCAATATTGATGTTGCCACCACTGGTGGTGCCGTTGTTGACACTACAGTTTCTTCTGCCTCAGCTACCGCTGCTGATGGTGGTGAGTCATCATGGGGCTGTTTATCAATCTGGGCCTGGGTCTGGGAAGATTGTTGACGTTGCATCTGATCAATATTATTATTCAAGGAGAGGGGGGACGGCAGTACTGTAACCGATGTAGTAGCGCTGCTACTCGGATTCGCGTGAAGATGGGGCTGGTTATTATTTCCGGTTAGCCCCGGCCAGTTGAAGTGCTGATTTATGGCATGGGAAGCTGTGGAATCTGTTGAAAGTGGGTAAGGCAAAGTGGTGGGTGTGGTGTCAAAATTGGAAGATCCCTGCACCATTTGTTGGTGATGATGATGAATAGGGGGAAGAGTTAGTGATTCCCTTGATGATCTCCTCATCATCATCATCAAGTTCGTGGTGTAATCTTGATGATGAGGAGGAGGAGGAGGAGGGAGGAGTAGTACTGTATCTGTGAGGGAGCGGAGCCTGTATTCGAGGAGGGCGGCAAGGTTGGGGTTGCAAGGGTGGATGATCTCCCTCACGTTCTGGATTAGCTGAGGAATTGATACGTTGGTGGAGCTGTGGATTAGATCCTTTATGATTCCATCTATCCATGCCGTAGCTGCCCCACTACTATTCATCTCCTC
>CM066999.1:116482270-116857270 GCA_033977485.1 Hydrangea macrophylla
TTATACTATATTACTATGTTTTGGTTGGACATTTATAGGATAAGTTAACTCTTGGTGTTATGATGTATGGCTAAATAATGCTGCGTAGGGGTATAAAACAATACTAGGGGGTATTGAAAATCTCAGGGATAAAGGGGGTAAGGGATTGTGTTTCATTTTGACAATATTACCCCTGATATAAAAGCCCAAAGTCAAGTTCATTTTTTCATTTTAACCCAAAACAGAAAGAGAGAAGAGAGAGAAGACGATCGAGAAGAGAAGAAGATCGAAGAGAGAGAAGAGAAGGCGATCGAAGATAATAGAGAAGACGAAGATGAAGAAGATTTCTAGACGAGACGAACAGATCTGCGTTTATATATACATATGCAGATATATACATATATGTATATATATACAGATCTGTGTATATATCCATGGTTCATGTTTTGCTTGTGGTTCATATATAGATCTGCTTGTGGATATATGTGACGAGACGAGATGAACAAATTTGCTTGTGGTTCATGTTTTGCTTGTGGTTCATATATATATATATATATATACAGATCTGTGTATATATATACACATGCAGATATATATTCTGATTTAGGAGTATATATACATATGCAAGCTTTCGGTTTCTTTTTTTTTTTGTTTACATGTTTCCTTTTTGGTGCAAAAAATCTTATGGATTTCTACTAATTTGTTTCTCTCTCTCTCTCCTTCACTCTCTCTCTTTTGGTGCAATAATGCAGTATTTGTATATACATATGAAGACGATTTCTTTCCTTTTGGTATTTTTTTTTTGGGTGCAAAAATTTTACTGATTCTTTTTTTGTTTTTTTTGGTGCAAAAATCTTACAGATTTCCAACATTTTCCTTTCTTTCATTGTAATCATATCTAGAAATTGTTGAAAATTAATGAAAATATTGTTAGGAAACTGCGTTCCCAGATCCGTTGACAGTGCGTATAAGTTGGTACTGCAAAAAATTTAGGTGAGAGCTACAATAACCCTACAAGGGCGGAAACTAGGGTTACCTTGAACTGCAAAAACGGATTGCTGTAGTAGACGAATCGAGAACACGGGCTCGATAACAGCTCACGATCTTCTACCGTATTCCTTTGCTGCCAGAATATCGAACTGAGTGTGGGCTCTTTCGAAATCCTTTATGTTTTCTGCTCTTCCCTCTTTACGTTCTATTTTCTAATCCCAGTTATAACACTCTCTTTGATTGCTGTGACGATTCAATCCCGATCACATTGATCCGACAAAGATGTGTTCTTCAGGAGAACTAAACGATCTCCGATTTACTTGAATGTTTTACAGCGGCTCCGTCTCGACGCCAGGAACGTCGTGTAAAAAATTCAGCAACTTTCGATCAGTATCGAGCAGTCCGAAGTTCTTTTAGTGAGCGTTGTTCGACGCTAGCGATCTTCACTCCTATGTCTCTTGAATGCTCACAGAGACTAGGGTTTGGTGGAAACCCTTCTAGAAGAAAGCTAGGAGGTCAAGGGAAGCTTAGAATGTGAAATCATGCAACCTGAGAGAAGAGCCAAGGCAGCATATATATAGGCTACGATAGGGACCATAAGAAGTCAATAAGGAATAGGCTTCCTTATGGAATTAGGAAACCCTAATTCAAACTGAATCAGATTCCTATTTCCATAAATTATAATTCATACCACTAAAGAATTATAATTGCACTCCTACCCTTATCTCAAAAATATATTTCGAGCTCCATGTTATTAAATGCTTATTATCTCCCCATGTTAAGATTACAGATATCCATTAATTAAATATAATTACTGACAATCATATTTAATTAATCTCTTAAAATTCCTTGAGATCCTCTCCTTAACTTATCTGATATGTCGGATACAAAATCCACCTGCAGGGTTTGACATAATCAAAACTTATAAGCTTTCTCAAGGGGATATCATCAATCCCAAAATTGAGACATAGATTCCATCATTAATTAATATCCACCACACAATTAATATTGCCACCCAATCCAATGAAATATTGACCCATTTCAGGATCTCACCCTTTTAGGGATCAAAGTATAAATATCAAATGTACGTGTCTATAAACTAACTTAGGATTTAGAGCATAAGCACTCATAATAGCCATGATGTATTAATTATCTTACAAGTCAGTATAAAGATAATTACCCCAAGTCGGTCCTGTTTAATACACAAAGTGTACCAGCATAGTGAGTTGAAATTGTACCGTTTCCCGCAGTCAAGACAAACCTACTACAACACCATGCTGCAGTCCTACCAATGGTGTGTCCAATCCCATCTAAGACTGTAAATCAAAATCTTACATTCTACAATATCTGGTGGTCTGATCTTCCGTGTGTAAGCCGAACTCTACACACCAAACCACCTACTATGTAGAATGAGAGACACACATGCATAATATTAAATAAATAATATAATACAAACATTGCCCACACAGATTCTCATAAAAATGGAATAACTGATTTTATTAAAATAATAAATTAACTACATAAAGCATGGCTTTTAGTATACATCCCTAACAATCTCCCACTTAGACTCAAAGCCATGAAGTGACACACCTCACTCCAACTAATGGCTCTACCTCCTAGGGTAAACATATATCCCGAGGTAGACTTTCTGGAATCCCTATCTGACATGAAATCAGAATCTGTGTACCCAATGGGTACAAGATTGTCTGCTTGGTAAACTAACATATAGTCTCGAGTCCTTTTCAGGTACTTGAGAATATTTTTCACCACAGTCCAATGTTCTTGCCCTGGATTAGACTGATATCTACTAACCATGCCAACATCAAAGCAGATGTCAGGTCTAGTACATAGCATAGCATACATTAGGCTTCCTACTGCCGAGGCATAAGGAACTGCCTTCATCTTCTCTATCTCATCAGGTGTCTTAGGACACTGATCTTTAGATAGAGTAATTCCATGTCTGAAGGGAAGGAATCCCTTCTTGGAATCTTGCATGCTAAACCTTGCAAGAATATTGTCGATATAAGTGCCTTATGACAAGCCCAACATCCTATTCTTGTGATCTCGCATAAGCTTGATCCCTAGGATGTGACCGGCTTCTCCCAAGTCCTTCATATCGAATTGACTGGATAACCATACCCTTACAGAAGATAATACCCCCACATCGTTTCCGATTAGCAAGATATCATCCACATATAATACTAAGAACACCACCACTCTTCCATCATGTTTCTTATACACACAAGATTCATCCGCACATTGATCAAAACCAAAAGACTTGATTGCTTGATCAAAGCGGATATTCCAAGACCTAGATGCCTACTTAAGTCCATAAATGGACTTCTTAAGCTTGCACAACATGTGTTCTTGGGCCTTCGCAATGAACCCGTCTGGTTTCATCATATAGATGCACTCGTCAAGATTCCCATTTAGAAATGCTGTCTTGACATCCATTTGCCAAATTTCATAAACGAAATGTGTAGCAATGGATAAGAGAATCCGGATAGACTTTAGCATGGCCACCGGCGAAAAGGTTTCCTCATAATCGATTCCATCTTTTTGAGTGAACCCTTTCGCAACAAGCCTTGCTTTAAAGGTTTTCACCTTACCGTCTGTTCCTCTCTTCTTCTTATAGATCCACTTACATCTAATGGGTTTTATTTCATTGGGTGGTTCTACAAGATCCCAGACTTAATTGGAGTACATGGACTCCATTTCAGACTTCATAGCCTTTTGCCAAAGATCTGCATCTTTATCTTGGAGTGCTTCATTGTAGTTACAGGGATCGATACCTTGTTCATCAGGGACCCGGTCATAAGACTCTCCCAAGAACATATACCGGTCAGGTTGAATAATAACCCTCCCACTACGACGAGGCACAACCCGTTTATGTGTATCACTGATATTTCGTTGTGAAGATTCTGAACTTAATACACCATTATCTACACGTTGTACTGGTTCAGGAACCTGCGTGTTAATGGTTGGTTCGGGATCTACACGAGTTTCAATAATCCTCCCACTACGACGTGGTAATGGAATATCGATAACTCTTTCTTGTGGTGTTTCTTCTCGTACCGTTGGTATCGAAGAAGTATGTCTCGGTGTCTCTCCTATCATTTCCTCTAGAACAATACGACTTCTGGGCTTGTGGTCCATAACATAGTCCTCTTCTAAGAATGTGGCATTGGTGCTAACAATAACCTTCTGATCCTTAGGACTATAAAGCAGACCACCTTTAGTTCCTCTTGGATACCCAACAAAGAAACATACTTCTATTCTTGATTCCAATTTTTCTGCGTTCCCTTTCAGCACATGTGCTGGACTACCCCAGATTCGAACATGCCGTATACTAGGCTTTCGCCCAGTCCACAATTTCGTCGGAGTAGTAGGTACTGACTTAGATGGTACCAAGTTTAGAATGTATGCAGCTATTTCTAATGCGTGTCCCCAAAAGGAAATTGGTAAATCCGAATAACTCATCATAGATCTTACCATGTCCATAAGAGTCCTGTTCCTTCTTTCTGCTACACCGTTCTACTGAGGCATACGGGGTGCAGACAATTGGGATATAATCCCTTGCTCCAATAAGTATTCCCTAAACTCTTCCAAGAGGTACTCTCCACCATGATCATATCGTAGTGTCTTGATACATTTACCTAGACGCTTCTCCGTTTCAGCCTTGAAGTCTTTGAATTTCTCAAAGCATTCAGACTTACGCTGCATCAAATAAATGTACCCATACCTTGAGTAATCATTGATGAAAGTGATAAAGTACTCAAATCCCCTTCTTGCTTGGACAGTCATAGGACCACACAAATCAGAGTGAACCAGTTCCTGTTGGGTGTGTGCCCTCAAACCATTACTTTCTGTATGAGACATTGACATTTTAATATATGGATATCAGCTTTACATTTTATTGTGTATGTTCTTTTCATGAGATGATTGTTAATCCTTAAGTATTATAGTAAGTAATTCGTGTGTGTATGAGATGCACACAAGTGAGATACGAATTACTATTCTTTAATACTTAGAATGTGTCACAGTGGATGATGAGACTGGATACCTCATCAAGTCTACACTGTAGCATAATTAACTACCATTGGATGGAGTGATTAATCTCAATCACTAGAGTGTAGCTCTTAGTTGATATGCTAGTGCTTATAGTGCATTGACGGACCTGAGTTTCCTATTGACGCTTAAGGCTGTCAAACAGTCAATAGGAACTCATAACTTGTATAAGGTACGTGTTCTCAATCTTGAGACGATTATGAACACAGACTGTGGATATGACTGCTTTGATTTACCAATCAGTGAGGTCTATAAAAGATCAACACCTGGGTATCTTGGGTATGTCATGTTCATAGGGTTGTGAACATGCATTGTCAAGATAGAATCTACCCTCTGTTTCAGAGTAAGCATTCCCTTGAGAATGTCACCAAGTCGATTACTGAGTACTGCAGTCTTGTTGATAAGAGTTATCAACATGTTTGGTAATCATGAGAGGTGAATGGGACTCAAGGAATACAAGAAGTAATCATGATTCAGGTTGACAGTAACAGTTATCCGATTACCTGAATATGATTACGAATGCTGACGGTAGAGGGACATTAGTACACCATACAAGTCTAGTTATCGCTTCGGATATGTTCTTTTGCGTTGGAGTTCAGTTATCGTTTTATAGTGGAGTAAACTTTAACTGACCAGTTAGTTAGTTTGCTGATCAAAGAGTTTGGTCATGGTAATTAACAAACTGGTCTGAGCCAACAATAAAGAGCCTAGGAGGTCCCACTCTTAGCTCCGCCAGGATGCTTGGAAAGATGCTTGAGGATGATGTCCAGACAGGTTCGATCGATCGAAGATGTCTCGATCGATTGAAGTCTGAAGGTTCGATCGATCGAAGATGGTTCGATCGATCGAATGTTCGATCGATCGAAGGCACTTCGATCGCTCGAAGTCTAGGTCGGTTCTGGGAATCTATAAATAGGGCAGCTGCGTTCTGGAAAAGGTTGTTCGTCGTTTTGAACGTCAGAAGCTGCAGAAACTGTTTTGGAGTCCCAAAACCTTCTCTATCCTCTCCATTAGGGTTCCCACCAACCCTAGTCTTTCTGGCAGGCATCCGCAGGAGTCATAAGGGTGAAGATCATCTAGTGGAGGCTGCTGGAAGTTGAAGATCAGAATTGGGTTCAAGACACTAAGGTATAACTCGTGTCCCCTCTTGTGCGTATCTGTAGAATTGACGAGTAGTAGATCCAGGCATGCCAATAAAGTTTCATAACTTGATTTTTCCGCTGCGCGTTTAAACTTTCCATTTAAACCTGTTTTTCCAACAATTGGTATCAGAGCCACGCTCGTTTGGATCTATAGATGCGTTTTTTGGAACACTATTTTGATTTGCATGTTGATTTTAGAACTGCTTTCGAAACTGCATCGTCACAGATCTGTTTCTGCAGTGTTATCACAGCAGTATACAAATCTGTGATTGCATTGGATGCAAGATGGGTTCGATCGATCGAAGTAGTCTCGATCGATCGAACGCTCTGTACTCGAGCGATCGAACAGGTTTCGATCGATCGAAACCTTCTGTTGTTCGAGCGATCGAATAGAGTTCGATCGATCGAGACAGACTCTTTGTCAGGTTTTCTGTTTCACAGTTTTTAAAAGTATTTTGAAATTAAAAGTTTAATTTTAACGTATTCTGCAAAATTTTTAATCATTCTGTGAAATAGAATGTTCAAGCGATTGAACAGTGTTCAATCGATCGAAGGTTCGAGCGATCGGACGGTCTTCGATCGATCGAACTATGACAGAGAAGTTAGATGCTGTTTTGAGTTCTAATTCAGTATGTAAAGAGTTTATATACTGTGTGAATCAATTAAGGGTTCCAATAGTTATATTTTGTTATATATATGCGTGGATGTGTGTTCAACTAACCTTTTGCAGCAAAAGTTAGTCGCTATCTCCCATGGCGCCAAGAGCATTTAATTTTGTGTTTGAATGTTTTTAGATTGGTGTGTTATTTTAAGTTTGGTTTGGTTTTAAGGCATATGTAAAGGGCGCTGCGACTTCAATCCTACGAAAAGGAAAGTCGCACCGGTTTCCCTAGCCTTTTATTTTGTTGTTGCTATTTCTATTTCTAGATAAATTGTAAGCTTCAAAAGAGGCATAGGTTCAATGTAATAGAATTAGAATATCCATGAAGATGGAGCAAGGAGCCGTTGTCCATGAAGATGGAGCTGGAGGCGATCAAACCAAAAGCAGGTTCTATGGAGATAGAGCCATGGGAGATAGAGGCATCGTTTGGATGTCTTTTATTTCATTTTAGTTTTTTTGTTTTATGTGCTTTGTTTGTGATTGGCGTACAATACATTGTTGCATGCACGCAAAACAAGTTTTCTAAAATAAAATTCAAAAACCGTTTTCAACACATTAGTAAACATTAGATGTTTATGGGAAGTGTGTAGAAACAGATTTTCTCAAAAAGCAAAATCTTTTTTTTTTACTAAATCTAGTGGGAGAGGGTCTTATTAATTACACCCACGATCTTCCATTAACGGTTCACTGTAAGATGAGTGATGCATTCTGTGTCACCTCGCCAGGGGTGATCATTCCATACGGAGAATGCATTACTCATTGGTTACTAGATGTGAACTTCTTTTGATAAGGATCAATCAGACGTGTTAGAGGGTGACCACCATACGGAGGCGCTACTTGAGACGGTTGTGATTGGATCCTAGTTAATGGTACACACTAGCTAAGCTATGGATAAGGGATCCCACACGGGGCATTATTCAGAAACTTAGAGATCAAATAGGTTCGGAAGTCATAACTTGTTTTGCAAGAGTTGCATAGCGGATAAGTTATGATAAATTGAAAGATCGAACATTGACCACCACACGGAGGCTTTATTCTTTCGTTTCGATATTCCGGCGACTTAGTTTTAAAATAAGAGTTTTAAAAGGATTCTTTTATTTCAAACTGTCAAATTCTGATATCCATATTTATTTTGTTTTGATTTTTTCAGTAAATCATAATGTCTGGATCTGCATTTAGTCCACTTGCCACCATACTCACTCAAAACAAGTTAACTGGAAACAACTACACTGAATGGAAACGTAATCTTGACATCGTGTTAACTGCGGAGGATCACATATATGTCCTCACCACCCCATGCCCCGAAGAACCCGCTGTAAATGCTTCGGCTGCTGCTAGACGCGAGTTCGATAAATGGAAAAAGTCGAATGGGATGGCTCGTTGTTACATATTGGCTTCTATGGCTAATGTGTTACAACACCAATACCAGTCGAACAGTTCCGCCAGTGACATTATCGAATCCCTAAAAAAAAAAGATGTTTGGGGAGCATGGCAGGCCTGCCAGACAGGTAGCTATGCAGAAGATAATGAGTGCTAAGATGTCGGAAGGGACTCCAGTCAAAGAACATGTTTTGAAAATGATTGGTTATTTAAACGAGCTGGAGACCCTAGGTGCCAACATCGATGCACAGACCCAAGTTGATATGATCCTCAATACGCTGTCTCCATCATTCGCTCAATTTAAACTGAATTATAATATGAATAAAATGGATTTTTCAATGAGCGAATTGATGAGCTCTTTATTGGCAGCGGAAGGGGTGATCAAACCTGGGGGCAGCGTTTTAAACGTTGAGAAAAGCGCTTCCTCTTCCCGATCTATGCCGAAAGGAAAGAAAGGGAAGAAGAAGGCTAGCACTGGTGGTTCAAGTGTTGGACCAGTCCCTAAGATTGCAAAATCTAAGGGAAAAGGTAAGGGCAAAGGGAAGGTGGGTGGCCAAGGCAAAGGAAAGTGTTTCCAATGCGGTGAGAAGGGCCACTGGAAGAGGAACTGTCCAGAATTCTTAGCTACAAGAGTTCAAGGTATGATTGAATCACATGTGATTGAAGTAAGTTTTATAACGGATACTTCAAACACTTGGTGCATTGATTCTGGTGCGACTAACCATATCTGTAATTCATTGCAGGGGTTCAGATCAACCAGGAAGTGCAGTGATGGGGAAATCGTACTTACTCTAGGTTCTAGCGCAACCGTTTCTGCGGTTGCTATAGGAGTCGTAGTTTTAGAATTTCTAGACAATAAAGTTTTGATTTTATCAGATGTACTTTACGTCCCTTCAATGAGACGTAATTTAATTTCAGTTTCTAATTTATCGAATAATGGTTATTCTTTTCATTTTGGAACTGAAGTTGTGATTAAAAGAAATAGTTCTTTTATATGTTCTGGTGTTAAATCAAATGGTTTATATGTGATTACTCCCAATATTTCTAAAGATTCTTGTATGGAACTTAATAACTCAGTGGTAACTGTACCATCTAAAAGAAAGAGACCTTCCACTAATCCAACAAAGCTTTGGCATATGAGGCTTGGTCATATCAATCTAAATAGGATTGGCAGACTAGTCAAAGAAGGGGTCTTAGGCGATTTGGTTCTCGAACCAATAGAAGTCTGCGAGTCTTGTTTAGAGGGTAAGATGACCAAAAGGCCCTTTCCTGCAAAGGGCAATAGAACCAATGCATTGTTGGAATTAGTTCATACTGATGTGTGTGGACCAATAAATATTAGAGCAAGGGGTGGTTATGAGTATTTCATAACATTTACTGATGACCACTCTAGGTATGGATATGTGTACCTAATGCAGCACAAGTCTGAAGCCTTTGAAAAGTTCAAAGAGTTTAGGGCTGAAGTGGAGAAGCAATTGGGCACACATATCAAGGCCATTCGATCTGATCGAGGTGGCGAGTACCTCTCTAATGAATTTATTGATCACCTCGTACAGAATGTGATTCTGTCACAGTTGACTGCACCTGGCACGCCTCAGCAAAATGGTGTAGCGGAAAGAAGGAATCGGACTCTTTTAGACATGACTAGGTCAATGATGAGTTATTCTGAGTTACCTTTATTTCTTTGGGGTTATGCTTTGGAAACCGCTGCTTACATACTAAATCTAGTACCAAGCAAATCTGTTCCCAGGACACCACGAGAGATGTGGATTGGGCGCAAGCCTTCTTTGCAACATCTCCGGATATGGGGATGTCCGGCACATGTGCTAAAAGGAAAGATGAGCAAGTTGGATTCTAGATCGGAAGTATGTTACTTCGTGGGGTATCCAAAGGGTACTTATGGATGGTATTTTTATGATCCAAGAGAACAGAAGGTGTTCGTCAGTACGAATGCTATTTTCTTGGAGGATGATTATATCATGAACCATAAACCTAAGGGAAGGATAGATCTTAGAGAGATAGAAGGAGAGCCCTCAGTCCAACCCGTAGTTAATAACGATGTAAATCAGGAAAACACCACTTCTTCACCTATTTCCGCACCAGTACCTCGTCGTAGTGGGAGGATTATCAGCCAGCCTGATAGATACATGTTCTTAGGAGAAGTTTTTGAAGCTGTCTCCATAGAATCTGAATCTGATCCTACCACATACGAAGAGGCAATGGCTGATGTTGATTCAGCTCATTGGGTTAAAGCTATGAAGGCTGAATTGGAATCTATGGATTCTAATCAGGTCTGGGATCTTGTAGAACTTCCAGCCAATATTAAACCCATTGGCTGTAAGTGGGTCTACAAGAGGAAAAGAGGATCTGATGGAAAGGTTGAGACCTTTAAGGCAAGGCTTGTTGCGAAAGGTTATACTCAGAGGGAGGGCATTGACCATGAGGAAACCTTCTCGCCGGTGGCCATGCTCAAGTCCATCAGAATACTCTTATCCGTTGCTGCATGCCTAGATTTTGAGATCTGGCAGATGGACGTCAAGACTGCATTCTTGAATGGCAATCTTGAGGAGGACATCTATATGCAACAACCAGAAGGGTTCATAGCTGGTCGGAAAGGTAACTTGGTATGCAAGTTGCAAAAGTCCATTTATGGGCTTAAGCAGGCATCCAGAAGTTGGAACATACGATTTGACCAAGCGGTCAAATCGTTTGGTTTCATACAGAATCTGGATGAACCTTGTGTATACAAGAAGAGTGAAGGGAAAGTGGTGGCTTTTCTTGTGCTTTACGTTGACGACATTCTACTCATTGGAAATGATGTAGCGGCATTGTCAACGGTCAAGGTTTGGCTAGCTAGTACTTTCGATATGAAGGATCTAGGAGAGGCGAGCTATATTCTTGGGATAAAGCTCTTTCGGGATCGCAAGCGAAAGATAATGGGATTATCTCAAGCTGGTTATATCGATAAGGTGCTAACTAGGTTTTCAATGGATAATTCGAAGAAAGGTTTGTTACCTTTCAGGCATGGTTTAGCGTTCTCCAAGGACCAGTGTCCAAAGACACAGGAGGAGAGGAATCGCATGACAGGAGTTCCCTATGCTTCTGCAGTGGGAAGTCTCATGTATGCGATGTTATGCACTAGACCAGATATCTGCTTTGCCGTTGGCATGGTTAGCAGATATCAGTCGAATCCGGGTCCAGAGCACTGGACAGCCGTTAAGCACATTCTTAAGTACTTGAGAAGAACTAAAGATTACATGCTTATGTACGGTGGTAGTGAGTTAATTCCAGTGGGATACACTGACTCGGACTTTATGTCAGATAAAGATTCGAGGAAGTCGACGTCCGGTCATCTCTTTACCTTGGGAGGTGGTGCTGTCAGTTGGAGGAGCATTAAGCAGAAATGCATTGCAGACTCAACTACAGAAGCTGAGTATGTGGCTGCTTGTGAAGCCGCAAAGGAAGCTGTTTGGCTCAAGAAGTTCCTTATGGAACTCGAGGTGGTACCAGCGTCGCTGTCGCCTATTACGCTTTATTGTGATAATAGTGGGGCAGTGGCTCAGTCCAAGGAGCCAAGGAACCACGGAAAGGGAAAGCACGTAGAGCGGAAATATCATCTTATCCGAGATATTGTTCAACGTGGAGATGTGACTGTCACCAAGATTGCCACAGCTGACAATCTTGCTGATCCGTTTACAAAGGCCTTGCCACAGAAGGTCTTTGATCGTCATCTAGATAGTCTAGGTCTTAGATGTAGTTCTGAATGGTTATGAGTGCAAGTGGGAGTTTGTTGGGTGTGTGCCCTCAAACCATTACTTTCTGTATGAGACATTGACATTTTAATATATGGATATCAGCTTTACATTTTATTGTGTATGTTCTTTTCATGAGATGATTGTTAATCCTTAAGTATTATAGTAAGTAATTCGTGTGTGTATGAGATGCACACAAGTGAGATACGAATTACTATTCTTTAATACTTAGAATGTGTCACAGTGGATGATGAGACTGGATACCTCATCAAGTCTACACTGTAGCATAATTAACTACCATTGGATGGAGTGATTAATCTCAATCACTAGAGTGTAGCTCTTAGTTGATATGCTAGTGCTTATAGTGCATTGACGGACCTGAGTTTCCTATTGACGCTTAAGGCTGTCAAACAGTCAATAGGAACTCATAACTTGTATAAGGTACGTGTTCTCAATCTTGAGACGATTATGAACACAGACTGTGGATATGACTGCTTTGATTTACCAATCAGTGAGGTCTATAAAAGATCAACACCTGGGTATCTTGGGTATGTCATGTTCATAGGGTTGTGAACATGCATTGTCAAGATAGAATCTACCCTCTGTTTCAGAGTAAGCATTCCCTTGAGAATGTCACCAAGTCGATTACTGAGTACTGCAGTCTTGTTGATAAGAGTTATCAACATGTTTGGTAATCATGAGAGGTGAATGGGACTCAAGGAATACAAGAAGTAATCATGATTCAGGTTGACAGTAACAGTTATCCGATTACCTGAATATGATTACGAATGCTGACGGTAGAGGGACATTAGTACACCATACAAGTCTAGTTATCGCTTCGGATATGTTCTTTTGCGTTGGAGTTCAGTTATCGTTTTATAGTGGAGTAAACTTTAACTGACCAGTTAGTTAGTTTGCTGATCAAAGAGTTTGGTCATGGTAATTAACAAACTGGTCTGAGCCAACAATAAAGAGCCTAGGAGGTCCCACTCTTAGCTCCGCCAGGATGCTTGGAAAGATGCTTGAGGATGATGTCCAGACAGGTTCGATCGATCGAAGATGTCTCGATCGATTGAAGTCTGAAGGTTCGATCGATCGAAGATGGTTCGATCGATCGAATGTTCGATCGATCGAAGGCACTTCGATCGCTCGAAGTCTAGGTCGGTTCTGGGAATCTATAAATAGGGCAGCTGCGTTCTGGAAAAGGTTGTTCGTCGTTTTGAACGTCAGAAGCTGCAGAAACTGTTTTGGAGTCCCAAAACCTTCTCTATCCTCTCCATTAGGGTTCCCACCAACCCTAGTCTTTCTGGCAGGCATCCGCAGGAGTCATAAGGGTGAAGATCATCTAGTGGAGGCTGCTGGAAGTTGAAGATCAGAATTGGGTTCAAGACACTAAGGTATAACTCGTGTCCCCTCTTGTGCGTATCTGTAGAATTGACGAGTAGTAGATCCAGGCATGCCAATAAAGTTTCATAACTTGATTTTTCCGCTGCGCGTTTAAACTTTCCATTTAAACCTGTTTTTCCAACAGTTCCAACGGCTCTTTAGCTCTATAGCCCTTGGCCGAGAACGGCCTCTTGGTCATTTTACCTTCCAAGCAGGATTCACAGACTGGAAGTGCCTCCACTTCCAATGAGCCTAATGGCCCATTTTGAACCAGTCTTTGAATCCTTTTCAAATTAATATGACCAAGGCGTAAGTGCCAAAGATGCGTTTGGTTCATCCTCGAAGGTTCTTTTCTCTTAAATGGCAAACTATTTGTGTTATTCAATTCATTAAGTTGCAGTATAGGAGAGATAGGATTTATAATATAAAGATCATCCACCAATAGACCAGAACAAATAAAACGTTTATTTTCTTTAATAACTACTATTTTATTAAAATGAACTGAATATCCATTTTTTACTAAACTAGAAACTGAAACTAAATTCCTTCTTATAGAAGGTACAAAAATGCAATTTCTTAATATTAAAATCCTATCTCTACCAAAACTAAGATGTAGATCTCCTACTGCAACTGCTGCTACTCTCGTAGCATTTCCCATATATAGATAAATCTTTCCATCACTGAGCTGTTTGGTTCCCTGGAACCCCTGCAAAAAATTGCATACATGATCAGTGGCTCCCGTATCTACACACCAGGTAACGGTAGATCGGACCGCTAAACACGATTCAACAATTAGTAAATGAGATTTACCTTGATTGTTCTGTCTGGCGAGATAAACCGGACATTGATTCTTCCAGTGTCCTGGCTGCTTGCAAACAAAACATTTGCCTTTAGGCTTTCCCGGTTGTCCTCTTGGCCTTTGGATTGGCGGAGGACCCGCGACCTTCTTTTGAGCCTTTTTCATTTTTTTCTTGCCTTTCGGCTTTGAAGCAGAACCTTTCTCAAACACAAGAGCACTCCCTGACTTTCTGTTGAGACCCTCAGCTGCTTGGAGTTCTTTAAGCAGCTCCGCCAAAGTATATTTAAATTTATTCATGTTGTAATTGAGGCGGAATTGCTTAAAGAACTCTGGCAGTGACTGGAGTACGATATCGACCTGGGTTTCCCCGTCGATTTCAGCTCCAAGGATCTCTAGTTCATTAAGAAGAGATATCATCTTAAGAACATGATCCCTTACAGGCGTCCCCTCAGCCATGGTTGTGTTTATCAAGTCTTTCATGGCAACCTGCCTAGCAGCACGACTTTGATCCCCGAACATCTCTCGGAGGCTCTCCATCATGTCATAGGCGCTGGCCATTGACTGATGCTGATGTTGCAGCACATTTGACATGGATGCCAAAATGTAACACCGCGCCATCTCATCAGCCTTGACCCATTTCTTGTGAGCCTGGGTTTCCTCAGCGGTTGCCCCCTCACCAGGTTGCTCAGGACATTCTTGAGTAAGCACAAGCTTGTACTCTTCAGCAGTTAACACAATATCCAAATTCCTTTTCCAGTCTATATAGTTTGGTCCAGTAAGTTTGCTTTCTTTAAGTATAACAGCAAGTGGATTGAAAGTACCCATTTAAAAGCCTGAGAATCACATAACATAAATAATTGCGTTTGGGCAAAAATTACTATGGATTCGAGTTGAAAATATTAGTTCCCTCTACCATATTTGAAAGGAATCCGCCAGCAACCTGATACACCGCGAATAGTATGACTCGATGGGAAGCCATATGCTATCCATCATTTGTTCAGATAGGCAATTGCCTTTTAATTTTACTATCCAGGCGATGCACCTTGCCTAGTAAAATTAAACTGCTGATTTCCTTTGGTCCTATAAATAACAACAGTGACTCAGATAGAGAAGATATTATTATTTATAGCTAAGTGTATACCATCACTTAATTCTAGGTCAAGAGTTCCGTGAGGAACACCTCTGATGGATAGGTGACCCACACTAACAATCACCCAAAATATTCTTTTAAAGAAGTTTGTACCGATGATTCTATGATCAACTGCATCCGATGGGGAGGATGGCACTAGAGCCATCACACAAAATTAATCATATCATCTACAAACCAGTGATGGAAACCATGGGATTTATACTTGATAAATTCCCTCTCCCACTTAGAATTTAAAAAAAAATTTGAGGGTTATAATTTTTTAGAAAAACTTTTAATTTAATTAATAAAAAATAATGGAATACTTGACAAGGATTAATTCATCCTTACTTGTGAAACCCACATGTGTAGATAATAAAATTATTCTATTCTCATGATTTTAGAAAATAAGTACTTATGTTTTCAAATTATGAAATTAGTTTTATTTCTAAATACACATGTAGTTGTCCATCATTTTAAATTAATATAAATTAAACATGCAGTTAGACATCTGAAATAGGTCTAGGAACAATTATCCATGTTGTCCTATTTATTAAACATGAAACAATAATAATCATTCAATCACACATAAATAAGGAAACCACAATAAAATAGGAATCCCACTATTATGGTTAAGCTGCAACTCTTGTGAAGAATTCTTCATTGAACCCGATTAGCTCTATGTCGCCACTATACACGGGGTTGAGCTGCCTTCCAGAACATTTTTCTGAAACTGCCTTCTGAAATTGTGTTATGAAACTGCTTCCAGATCGCTTTCGGAAATTGCTTGTAAAACTGCTCTCACGAACCATCTTCACGGATTTACTTGAGATAAATTACATAAACCCTATGCCTCCATGAAGGAGTTCACATGCTATTTATTTGTAGTAAACTAACCACGCATCAATCAAGCGTGGGATCCAATACACACAAATCCTATGCCTCCATAAAGGAGTTCACATGCTATATCAAAACAACAATATTAACCACGAATAAACCCATCTTGGGATCCAATCACACAAAACTAGTGACCATAATAGTGGAATAAGAACGCTGCAAAACAAGGGTTAGCACAGTTCTACGTTCTATCCATCCATCCAAATACGCATAATATCTGTTTTATTGGACAACATGGTTGCGTCCAACCCATACATAGAATCAACGTTGCTCTGATACCACTGTTAGGAAACTGCGTTCCCAGATCCGTTGACAGTGCGTATAAGTTGGTACTGCAAAAAATTTAGGTGAGAGCTACAATTACCCTACAAGGGCGGAAACTAGGGTTACCTTGAACTGCAAAAACGGATTGCTGTAGTAGACGAATCGAGAACACGGGCTCGATAACAGCTCACGATCTTCTACCGTATTCCTTTGCTACCAGAATATCGAACTGAGTGTGGGCTCTTTCGAAATCCTTTATGTTTTCTGCTCTTCCCTCTTTACGTTCTATTTTCTAATCCCAGTTATAACACTCTCTTTGATTGCTGTGACGATTCAATCCCGATCACATTGATCCGACAAAGATGTGTTCGTCAGGAGAACTAAACGATCTCCGATTTACTTGAATTTTTTTACAGCAGCTCCGTCTCGACGTCAGGATCGTCGTGTAAAAAATTCAGCAACTTTCGATCAGTATCGAGCAGTCCGAAGTTCTTTTAGTGAGCGTTGTTTGACGCTAGCGATCTTCATTCCTATGTCTCTTGAATGCTCACAGAGACTAGGGTTTGGTGGAAACCCTTCTAGAAGAAAGCTAGGAGGTCAAGGGAAGCTTAGAATGTGAAATCATGCAACTTGAGAGAAGAGCCAAGGCAACATATATATAGGCTACGATAGGGACCATAAGAAGTCAATAAGGAATAGGCTTCCTTATGGAATTAGGAAACCCTAATTCAAACTGAATCAGATTCCTATTTCCATAAATTATAATTTACACCACTAAAGAATTATAATTGCACTCCTACCCTTATCTCAAAAATATATTTCGAGCTCCATGTTATTAAATGCTTATTATCTCCCCATGTTAAGATTACATATATCCATTAATTAAATATAATTACTGACAATCATATTTAATTAATCTCTTAAAATTCCTTGAGATCCTCTCCTTAACTTATCTGATATGTCGGATACCAAATCCACCTGCAGGGTTTGACATAATCAAAACTTATAAGCTTTCTCAAGGGAATATCATCAATCCCAAAATTGAGACATGGATTCCATCATTAATTAATATCCACCACACAATTAATATTGCCACTCAATCCAATGAGATATTGACCCATTTAAGGATCTCACCCTTTTAGGGATCAAAGTGTAAATATCAAATGTACGTGTCTATAAACTAACTTAGGATTTAGAGCATAAGCACTCATAATAGCCATGAGGTATTAATTATCTTACAAGTCAGTATAAAGATAATTACCCCAAGTCGGTCATGTTTAATACACAAAGTGTACCAGCATAGTGAGTTGAAACTGTACCGTTTTTCGCAGTCAAGACAAACCTACTACAACACCATGCTGCAGTCCTACCGATGGTGTGTCCAATCCCATCTAAGGCTGTAAACCAAAATCTTACATTCTACAATATCTGGTGGTCTGATCTTCCGTGTGTAAGCCGAACTCTACACACCAAACCACCTACTATGTAGAATGAGAGACACACATGCATAATATTAAATAAATAATATAATACAAACATTGCTCACTCAGATTCTCATAAAAATGGAATAACTGATTTTATTAAAATAATAAATTAACTACATAAAGCATGACTTTTAGTATACATCCCTAACAAATATTGAATTGGTTCATAGAGAAATGCTTATTTTACTAGCAATTTGGTTGTTTTCACTTGAATGGCAATTTGGGAAAGTTAGAGATTAATATAGGCCTATACTATGGTCATCCAAATACAGTGTTGGACGAATTGCATTTTATACCCCATTATAATTTGGCACGAACCAAACACAGTATAAAAATAATACTGCACTATTTTATCATGTGGTTAGTTATCCAGGATAACTAACTACACTTTTATACTATACCCCTTTATCCTATTCGGCAACCAAACGAGGCCTTAAAGCTCCTATCGTTTTCGGATTAAAGTGAAACAGTTCAAATTTTTCTGAAAATTCTAAAATTGGGCAAAAATATTAACACTTAACCACATTCGAGAGGTTAATTTCAGGATTAATCCCCTGTGGGGATAATGCTACCAATTATGGGGCTAAATTTGAACACTCAATCCTTTTTGTGTGGCTAATTTTGGGGTCAACTGCCTATGTAGGGTTAATTTTGACACTTAAAACTCTCCTATGTGGGGCTAATTTTAATACTTAATCCTCACTTGATTATGTTTTGAGAGAAATCTTAGTATTTCCACTTTAGTCCAAAACTACATGGGGATTAAGGGTGTGTTTGATAACCCAATTAAGTGTTGAAAATAAAAACTTCCAGCACTTATTTCTTTTCAGTGTGTTTGATAATGTATCACTTAATTGAAAAAGCATCGAAAAAATCACTAAAAACTTTAAGTGAAAATTTTCTACTGAAAATAATCACTGAATGCAGTCTATTTAAGTATTTGAAATACTATTTTCAGTATTGCAAATTCAATCACTTAAAGTTTCCAGTACTTAAATTCAGCACTTAATTTTAAGTACATAATTTTCAGTTTTATCAAACGGACCCTAAGTGTCTACTTTTGAAGCACAATGGGGTAAAGTGAAAATGGGCCTAATCACAGGAGGTAAAATGTAATTAACCTTTCTTTTTTCTTTTTTTTTTTTCTTTTTTTTTTTTAACCTTTTCATAATTATAAGATTCACTCCTAAACTTTAGATGCATGTGAAAAAAAATCAATTTTACATATAATTATGTATAAATTGTAATATCCGTACCCGAAAAAGAAGGTTTTGTGGTTTTAATACGTATTAATTAATGATCATTAATGTATAAGATGGTTTAAGGTGGGAATATGAACCCACAGCTGAAAAGATGTTCAAATACGGACACAAATGAAAGTCTTATAATGAGTAGGACTAGTATAAATGTGGGGCCAATGAGCATCTAGTTAATATGATTTGCATTTAAATGTCATTATATGTTTATATGATTATTTGTTTAAATGTTTAAAGATTATACTATGTCTTAAGATAGGTAAAGGGGACCAATTGGGTACACATGCAAGGGCGTATTTGAATATGGCTCATAATTAGTAGGTTTAATAGCAACCTTACAATTTATGTGGGACCATGTTTAGAACCCACGCGGGACTTAGATTAAATCCATTTAGAAAAGGTGGATAGTTAATATAATTAATATGGGGGTTTCATAATAAAGCTTAAAGAAAGTTGGGGGAGGTAAATGAGAATAAGGAGAAAGTGTTATGCATATGTGTCTCACAAAGTAAAACACAGCTGGGATTTACAGAAATTAAAGAAACCAAGAGCTCTCGAGTCAGCGACGGAGTTCCACGCGATGTTTCTTACCGTTCCTTTGCCGTTCGACTTCGGATTCACGATCCGAGACCATATTTGGACTCGTGGAGGTAAGAGGATCACATGCACGTATTTTATTTTTAGTTTTGGTAACATTTTTTCGGCGACCATTCTTGGTTCCTAGAAATTGACGTATCAAAATCATGTAGGATTAACTCTAGAACAAGAATTGGGCAAGATTCTAGCTTGGAATTGGATTCTAGGAGCAAATTGGCTAAGAATCGAAGAGGTGAGTGTTCTAATCCCAAAATTGGGTGTTTAGATATGTTAATGTGATAATTATTATCCTAGAATGCTTAATTTACCGTTTGTGTAGCTATGATTATGTTGAATTTGAATAAAAGCACGTCAATGGTGTGAAAATTGCTATGCTTATATGCTAAGTTGCTTATATGCTTATGTGGATCAAAGGGAAGTCAAGTAGTGGTCACCATTTATAGGTTCCATATGTAAGGAATATGAAGCCCTTAATGAGTGGGGCGTGGTGATGACCACAATGAAAAGACGGTGACGCCTTCAAGGTCACATGAGTGTGTGATGCGTTATATGCGCCCAAAAGTGAGAAAGATCCAGGGTGAAAAGGACCCGAGGGTGGTGGCTGAAGTTACTTGACTTTTCAGAGATCATTTGTTGATGTTTATGATAATTGTTGCATTCATATGTTAAACATTCCAATAGCATGATTAGTTCTCTCACTAAGTGAAAGCTTAAACGAATGTATATTTTCTGTTGTGGTTATTGAATAACCACCGCAGGTACGGAATGAAAAAGGAGAGGAAATTACCGGCACGATGGGTTGGGCATGAGAGTTGTGAAAAAGTGAATATGTCCATATGCTTGGATGTTTTTAGATCTAAAGGGTAACTTTAGTATTGGAGATGTATAAACAACTTATGTTTTGAAAACCTTGTAATATGTAAGTTTAAGTTGTATGTGTGGCTGGAAGAACACTTGAGAGAATTGGGTAACTATGTTGTAAATTTAACTTGGATTGTCTTTGTTGGGATGTTTGTCAATAGAATGAGTTGCTAGGAGAGGTTTAATGTAAGTTTGTGTTTCTAGTGAGGATCAATGGTTTTGAGTGTTAAACCACATCTCAAATGGTTTGAAAAGGTCCTAGAAATGAATTTATGTGTTTTGATTTTTGCATCATGCCTGGATACCTTGTACAAATGGTTGGAAGCACTTGGACATGTCTTGAAATGTTCTTTCTAAGTTCTATGAAATTTGGTTGGACTTGGGAATGTTTCTAAAGTTGCAACCTCGAGTTTTAGCAGCAAATATTTTTAGCAGTAGCACAATGTATTTTGCTGAAAGATGGATTGATCCAACTCTGGACAGAACTTGTTCTGCAGAAGTTGGATTGAGCGAACTATGCTCGAGTATAGTCAAGTTTAAGATAAAAATGGACATAACTAGGTCTAGGAAGTTCGTATTCACGCGCCGTTTTCAACGTTGGGTTCCTTATTTGAAAAGCTACCTTTTGAGATGGAAACCCAACAAAAATTTTAAAATGGCCATTTTACCCTTGGGGTTAGTTACATGTAAATGAGTTTTATTAATAGTTTAAAGAGAGTTTAAGCGTGTTTTATGCTATATTATGTTAACATGCATATAAATGATTATGAGGATGTCAGGCTTAATTGTCTGGTAGTAATGGAATCGGGAAAGACAGACATCACAATCAAGAATGAAACGGGTAAAAAGAGTTGTAAAGATTATAGTAAGAGTAGTAGGAAAAGCATAAGAAACTCTGAATTCAGAGGTAAAAAAGAAACCACCAGTCATAGAAAAGTTTCTAAAGGATTCTCGACAATGACAACAGGGTAACAGATTGGGGAAAAGTTAAAGTCAAAGTCAAGGTGGGCTTAAAAGAACAAATGTGGAGAGTTCATCGGTAAGTGGTATTCCAAAGGTAAAGAAGTTGCGTTGTATAATGTGTAAGAAATAACATTGGTTTGTATGTTACATGATCTGCTATGCTTACAACCGTAGGCAACTTGGGCTCCTTGCGAACTATTGTCCAAATAGGAGTACATGGTTCAGGGTAATTATTATGGATGTGGTCAACGGAGCCACCAGGAATATGATTGTTTTAATAAGCGACAAGAAGGTCCAGGTTTTTTAATATTTAAGACTACCTCAAAAATTGTTCAACTGCCAATGAGGAGAGAACCACAAGAAGATAGAATCTTTTAACTTATGTTTGAGTCACCATGAATATCAGATAATTTGTAAGGTTATATATTTATTTGTCTTTAATCAATGCAAGTATTTCTGATTCCGAAAGAAGTATACTATTGTGGATCTTGGGAGGTTAGCTTAGTTAGTGATGTTTTAATCGGGGGTATACGTGATTGATTCTAGGATACCAGGGGTAAATGATGTGAGGATAACACAAAACCATTAGCAGTGGTTATTGTGTTGTTCTATGAATGCACAGCTGGATATGAATGAGTTGCAGATCAAGAATTGTAGAGTTGACTGTGTAGTGATTAGGTACCGAGACAAATGGAGTTTTATTTCAAGATAGTCAATATGATGTTGTCATTCGATATTGTGAGACCGTTAGAGTTTGTCGGTTAACTGAGGGGAAGTTGTTAGAAGTTGCTGCAAATGAAATATTGTATCAAGAAAATGTGGTATAAGGGTAATATAATATTGTTAACCATGGGATGGTGTTGAGAACTACTCAATGTTCGAGTAGGTACTGAGTATGACATGATTGTTAATCAGGTATATATATGTTACATGTGTAATAGGTGAGTATGGAACTTGTAGACATTAAAATTTTGGTAATTATTTAATTACCAATTGATTAATTAATAATTAATTAAATTTAATTATTACAATTACTCAAAATCAAGAAATCAAAATGATCTCAAATGTGGAGCCCACAAGATACAAGTGGACCAATTTATTTTTGACATGTGTCATATACACCATATGAAACCATATAAATAATGGTCTCTAAAGTGGTGACACGTGTCAAAATTTCAAGGGAGAACTTCCAATCAACGGTTATGATGTATTGAGTCTAAAATTAAAACTCTACACCCTAAGCCTATATATAGAGGTCTCTACCCATGTAGAAGAGACTTTTAGCCTTTCAACAAGCTGAGACTTCTCCACAAAATTGGGAGTTGTATTGTACATCCAAATTACCTAAGTCTTTCTGAAGAATAAGCATACAGTTTGTTGTTCTTCAGATTCAAAGCAAGCCTGCTTAATCTATTCTTCAAGAAGTTGAAGAAAGATTAATCGTTCGTTTGTTCGAGATCAAGTCCCGGCCCTCGTTCAAGCTCTCCTTCAGTTCCATCCATTGTGAAGATTTGAAGGATAAATCTACGGTTCAAGAACAAGCTCCAGAAGCCCTTGAATCGTGAAAGAACTTTCTTTTCGCTGTAAAAGAATATCTACAGAGATTGTACCCATATTTTCTTAATCAATAAAATCACATTTGTTCCTCAATTTTCTTGTTATTTCCATACTTGAATTTTGTTGTGTATAGAACTGAATAAGTTTCTATTTCTAAGAAGTTGACGTAATGTGATTATTTCGTATTGCGACCATCGTTGAAGCTTGTCGAACAGTGAAAATGAACTATTAGAAGTTTTATGTGTTTATCTAAAAATGAGTAGACATTAAATTGAATGTGAAAATATTTTGATGGTGAATGAATTCTCGAATGTAACATTTGAAGACTTATTGAATAACTTGCTTAGTAGAAGATAATTGAACTACCAAAAGAGCTTGAACTATAATTAACACTTTGGGTATCATATTGAAGGGGTTATTGGCATTATCATGAAAAGACAAATTGAACAATTAGATGGAATATTGGGAATCGGGATTGAATGAAGCTACAATTGAGAATAGATGATAAATAGCGAATAAATAAATTGTTGACTACTCTCATATGTGTCAGTACTTTTGACCAAGATCCGAGAATGATTAATGAAAGATTAAGGTAAGGGATATTACGAGGATTTTGGAAGAAGATTAGAGCAGATGATGATTGTAATGATATTTAAAGTAACCTGAGTACCCCTCTTGACAATTGATGTTATGAACTAAATATCTGAGATGTATTGAGACAAACTCATGATGGTGTTACAAATCGACTGCTCTATTTGATATCAGGAGATTTTATTAGGCATAAAAGTTTGTGTTAAAGGCTAGGTTATATTCCAACGAAGTGTGATAACGAGATTTCTGATGCTTGTAACGGTTAAAACTCTGTGGAAAAGGAATGAAATGATAGAAGACTAGAGGTTGATAATATTTATAATCGTAGAACATGTTTGGTTATTGATTCAAAGTATGTGTGAATGTGTTTGAGGAATAAAGAATTGATTTGAGAAGACAACGACCTTAACTAGACTTATTAGCATTGAGAAATTTGCTAGTTAGAAGGAAGTACAATGTCAGAGATTGGACTACATTGCGTTGAAACGATTACTTATGCTTCACAAAAGATTGAAATTGTATGAATATATTACTTGACATAAGGTTAAGAATAGATGGTGATATTTCTACGAGTATGAAGTTTATAAGGGTTGCTGGGATTCGAAATATGGTCAATTTGACAAAATCAAATACGTGGTAAAGGAAATAGTTGGAATTCATGGTAAACAACGATATGAAAATCTAATACTAGACAAATAAAGTCAAGTAGTTGTTGAAGCTACCAGTTAGTGATTGATGATGGAAAGATAGTATGTGAATTGACTGTTTAAGAATAATTGAGAAGATTTAGAATTGTTAGAAACTGAAAGTACTCTAGAACTTGTGAAAGGAAGAAATGGTCGTAGTTTGGAATCAACCGACAATATTGTGTCAAATTATAAGAAGTTGGCCTAAGAATCCATGTTGTTTGTTTGCTCCATAAGAGGGATGTAATAAGTTGTTGAGAAAGAATGATTAAACTATGTGTTATAGTAAGATGTTGTGAATCTAGAGGTTAAATATATATATATATATATATTTCGAATGAAGATAGCTAAAAAAAGGAGATTCAGAAGAAATATTGAAGTCGTAAATGAGATTGTGGAGAATAAGTTGTTAATTTATTAGGTATGGAATGATATTGATTGCATTTGATTATATGTGATGACTTGATAATCGGTTACAAGAGGTACATGTCTTCTTGAAGAATGATTAGAATCTAAGTACTATTAATTAAAAGTTGAGATACTGTGATGATTGTTTTAGATGGGAATTATAAAGCACTTTATGTGACGTGTTGTATAATGGGAAAATTAAGGCAAAAATATTGAAGGTTCGTGGGAGTATTGCAAATGATATTGATGACCAAGTGAAGATGAATATGCATTGTGATAAATTTCATGATGGGGTTGTTAAAATTAACGAGATTTAGTTGCTAACATGTGAATGATTGTGAACAAGTTGACTGAGTTGGATTGCTATAACTGCTTAAAACTGGAGATCTGCAAAGGCTAACTGGGATATACATGAAAGGGAAATCGTAGGATTATGTAGACATTGAAACCTACCATTCTAGAAAGTAGTATGTGATTGTATTGAAAATTCTGAAGTTGTGCAAGAAGTAAACGAAATGAAATTGAGTTGTAGCAGAAAAATTTTCACAAGTTGGTGAGTTGCAAGAAAAATGTATTACAGGTAACTGAGCTCTATTTTCAGAATAATTGAGGGAAAGTATCTATTATGGAAAAGAAATGTTCCTAAAAGGGTTATCTTTGGTAAGTGATGTATTTTGAAGAATTGAATAAGGTTGCAAATCCAATTTATAGGGCTATTGGAAGTATTGAAAGGAATGTGAACTGGTAACCTATCGATTAAGATTGCAATCAGAGTGAACCAAAGGGGTGTGTTGTGTTTCAAACCTTCGTGTTATAGTGTTAATTGTCAAGTTTGAATCAAGACAATGGTATGAACTGTTAGAAGTTTGAGATAGAAATGTATGTTTATTGATACAACGAGATGGGGAAAGTTTGGGGACAAACTTCTTAAAAGGGAGGGAGAAATGTAATACCCGTACTCGGAAAAGAAGGTTATTGTGGTATTAATACGTATTAATTAATGATCATTAATGCATAAGATGGTTTAAGGTGGGGATATGAACCCACAGATGAAAGTCCTATAATGAGTACGACTGGTATAAACGTGGGGCCAATGAGGGTCTCGTTAATATGATTTACATTTAAATGTCATTATATGTTTATATGATTACTTGTTTAAATGTTTAAAGATTATACTATGCCTTATGATAGGTAAAGGGGACCAATTTGGGTACCCATGCGAGGGCGTATTTGAATATGGCTCATAATTGGTAGGTTTAATAGCAACCTTACAATTTATGTGGGACCACGTTTAGAACCCACGCGGGACTTAGATTAAATCCATTTAAAAAAGGTGGGTAGTTAACATAATTAACATGTGAGTTTCTAATAAAGCTTAAATAAAGTTGGGGGAGGTAAATGAGAGAGAAAGTGTGACAACACATATGCATTTTATTTATACGTGTCTCACAGAGTTAAACACAGCTGGGATTTACAGAAATTAAAGAAACCAAGAGCTCTCGAGTCGACGACGGAGTTCCACGCGTCGTTTCTTGCTGTTCCTTTGTCGTTCGACTTCGGATTTATGACCCAAGACCATATTTGGACTCGTGGAGGTAAGAGGATCACATACACGTCTTTTATTTTCATTTTTAGTAACGATTTTTCGGTGGTCATTCTTGGTTGTTAGAAATTGACATATAAAATTATGTAGGATTAACTCTAGAACAAGAATTGGGCAAGATTCCAGCTTGGAATTGGATTCTAGGAGCCAATTGTCTAAGAATCGAAGAGGCGAGTGTTCTAATCCTAAAATTGGGTGTTTAGATATGTTAATGTGATAATTGCTATCCTAGAATGCTTAATTCACATTTGTGTAGCTATGATTATGATGAATTTAAGTAAAAGCATATCAATGGTGTGAAAATTGCTATGCTTATATGTTAAGTTGCTTATATGCTTATGTAGATCAAAGGGAAGTCAAGTAGTGGTCACCATTTAAAGGTCCCATATGTAAGGGATATGAAGCCCTCAATGAGTGGGCCGTGGTGACGACCACAATGAAAAGATGGTGACACTTTCGGGTCACATGAGTGTGTGATGCGCTATATGCGCCCAAAGTGAGAAAGATCCGGGGTGAGAAGGACCCGGTGGTGGTGGCTGGAGTTACTTGAATTTTCGGAGATCATTTTGTTGATGTTTATGATAATTGTTGCTGTCACGCCCCGACGTAGCATAATTCAGGAAAGCATTTAATTTCCTTTATGGACTCGTAGGTCGTGACAAGTGAGTATGACCAATTGTCCCTGCAACAAATAACTTAACAACATTTCTAAAGCAAAGGATACTAACAGAACATAAGCTCCGAAATAAAAAAACTTACTAAACTATTACAGCAGTCATAGTCTTAGGCACAAAACGCCTTATTCAAAAGTCTAAACTAGTTTATTACAAAACCCAAATTAAAAGACTTAGGAAATATAAAGCAGCCTCCTGGAAAGTCTCCTGACTCTAAGTAGCATAGTCAAAATACCCTGGCTTCTCCTGACCCTGAAAATCTGGACATACAGTCCAGGACGCATCAACGCCGTCAGCTTATGAAAGCTGGTGAGCAAAATAAACAAGTGCTCGCAATGTATATATAAGCATATAAACAACGGTGCAATTTAACTTTTAAAAGCAATAACTTCAAGGTTCCAATTCCAACATAAGCTACGGGGGAATAAAGAAAGCAATAAATATGTGACCATGCGTGAATAATGTAACACCTCATCTTTCTGACTCTTTTCTCTCAACAAAACTCAACACAACCAAACCATTATCTTAGATACCAGGAATACTATCCGATCGATATCCAAAAGAGCACACCAAACCATCGCTTCAGATACCAGGAATAATATCCGATCAATATCCGAAACAAGCGCCTTAGATACCAGGAATAATATCCGATCGATATCTAAGCCGTACACAACACTACCACCATCGCTTCGGATATCAGGAATACTATCCGATCAATATCCGAAACGCGCGCCTTAGATACCAGGAATACTATCCGATCGATATCTAAGTCGTACACAACACTGTCGCCTCCAATACCAGGAATAATATCCGATCGATATTGAGGTCGCACAACTAGAACGCCACTCTTTACTCTTTTCACACAACCTCAACCCTAATATGTATGTCAATGTTTCATAAATAACACCATTAATAAATCACATGAATGTCATCAAACTTTAAACATAAAGGAATTCACAGAATTAAAGAAATAATACGCGTACGGGGATTGAAAATTCGTAATTCATTGCCTTAATCATTTTAAACATAACTAATAGCATTCAAAAAAAAAAACTGCTACTGAAATCCTCGTTTTCTGTCCAAACGGTGCAGAATCTGAGAAAATTGCATTAGACGAAAAGTGTGCAGAATCGAGTTTTACTTGGGACAGCGCGGGCAGAACCTTAAATTTCATTCGTTTTCCTAACAAAAGTCTGAAAACAAAATTCTGCTACTGTTAAAATTAAAAGAGAAAATATTAGATTGAATTTCTAATATACTTTGAAGTAATGCCATTAAAAATGAGTTATAATTTGTATACATGAATTACATATCAACAGAAAGCTCTTTGAGTCTAGTTTCCAACGCTTCAAACCGTGCGCGTTTTCGAGTTTCCTAGAGGAAGATATGGTCGTTTTAGTAAAAGCCGTCAATGCTGAAAAATGTCAATCGATTGACAAAAGTGTCAATCGATTGAATGACATGTCAATCGATTGGAACACATGTCAATCGATTGAATAACATGTCAATCGATTGGATATGTTTCCAATCGATTGGTATCAGCAGTTTCTCCCCTGTTACGAATTTGAAGCCTGTTTTTGACCCATTTCTCAATTCTGTTCCAACCAAGACATGTAATATATGGATTTCTTCGTTTTTCCGCGTAGATTAAGAATACGCGATCGGTTTTAACTAATTTCAATCGTAGCTCTCGGATTTCACGTAAAACCGAGAGGTGACAAAACTTTGAATTAATGGTACGTCGCGATACGGATGAATTAAGCCGTAGTATTCGAAACACAGCTTATTGGGACTAAGATCTTTCATTCCCAATTCACAGAATTGATTTTGGTTAACTTTTGTAAAACTCCAATTTTTAAGCTTTAATGGTGTATCTATATATATACACATATACACACATATATACACTGAAATATACATATATAAACATTGAGAGTGAGTTTATAATACTCACAGAGACGATTATACAGAAATTTAAAGGCCGAGAACTTCCGCCGTAATAATCCGTCGTTGAGAATTTCCTCCTCCGTTCTTGATTTTGGTAACCCAATATGTGTATATATATATATATATATATATGTATACTGTATGTGTGTTATGTGTGTTATCTGTGTGTGTGTGTTATCTGCCGAGAGAGAGAGAAAGAGCTGCAGAGAGATAAATGAGAGATAGAGAGTCTGATAGATTGAGTGATTGATGAGAGATAGTGAAATGGGGGGAATTAGTGGGTGTATATATCATATGCAAAGTGCTTAGCACTATGCATATAAAACACACATGACACTTCACACACACTCACAAAGCACTTCCAGCACCAAGATACGCACACACTGCACTAATGTGTACACAAGATACCCTTGTGTGTGTTGAGCTCACGCAATGATACACACACACAGGTAAAATTATACTGCCCATTTCTAAAACTGGTATTTTACGGTTGAAATAAAAATACAGAAAATTATATTATCATAGGAATTAAATTCCCGGTTATACAAAAATATAGATATCGATTTTGAAACCACATAAAATATTTTCGAAATTACAGTTTGACCCCAGATAAAAGTATATAAAAAAATTAAAACAAAAGCTCCTGGAAATAAATTGCCGTATTTATTTATTAATGATAATAAAATACAGGGCGTTACACCCTACCCACCTTAACAGAGATTTCGCCCCGAAATCTGAGCTAACTAATCCTGAAACAACTCGGGGTATCTAGTCCTCATGTCTGACTCTAACTCCCACGACGCCTCTCCTTCGTCATGATGCCTCCACTGAACTTTAACCAAAGGAACGTCTCTTCTTCTCAGCCTCTTGATACTCTGGTCAAGAATCCTCACAGGTCTATCCTTGTAGACAACATTCTGACTCGTCTCAATATCATCAAAATTAACCACATGTGAAGGGTCCCGTATGTATTTCCTTAACATACTAACATGGAACACATTATGAACACCAGACATCTTTGGTGGCAACGCGAGCCGATAAGCCACTTTCCCAACACGCTCCAAAATCTCGAACGGTCCGATGAAACGAGGTGCCAACTTTCCTCTCTTCTGACCAAAACGTATTATTCCACGAACAGGTGAAACCTTAAGGAGTACGTGATCTCCAATACTGAACTCCAAGTCCTTTCGACGTCGATCCGCATAACTCTTGTGTCTACTTTGTGCAGTTTTCATCCTTTCCTTGACCAGTGAAATCTTCTCATTGGTCTCTCTCACCAAATCTGGTCCTAACAGTTCTGTATCTCCCACTTCAGCCCAACACAATGGAGATCGACATGGCCGTCCGTACAAAGCTTCGAACGGCGCCATTCCAATACTCGAGTGATAACTGTTGTTATACGCAAATTCAACCAAAGGTAAGTGCGTCTCCCAAGATTCTTCAAAGTCAATTGCACAAGCTCTGAGCATATCTTCCATAATCTGATTAACACGCTCGGTCTGCCCATCGGTCTGAGGATGGAATGCAGTACTCATCTTGAGCGAAGTTCCCATAGCCTTCTGCAGACTTTCCCAAAATCCCGAGGTAAAACGTGCATCGCGGTCTGATACAATTGACACAGGCGCACCGTGCAGTCGCACCACTTGCTGAAGATACATTCGACTCATCCTTTCTACTGAGTAAGTCATATTGTACGCGATAAAGTGTGCAGACTTCGTCAAACGATCCACAATTACCCAAATCGCGTCATGATTCTGTTGTGACCGGGGTAATCCAACCACGAAATCCATAGTTATGTGCTCCCATTTCCATCCTGGGACAGGTAAGGGTTGTAACAATCCCGAGGGTCTCTGATGTTCGGCCTTCACTTGTTGACAAGTCAAACATTTAGACACAAATTCGGCTACTTCTCGTTTCATCCCTTCCCACCAGAAGTTTCTCTTCAGGTCTTTATACATCTTTGTTCCTCCTGGGTGTACTGTCAGTCTTGATTTATGTGCTTCTTCGAGAATTTCTTTTCTCAAACCTCCTGAATCTGGCACACACAATCTGTCTCGACATCGGTATCCTCCATCGGCCCCAACCTTCCATTCTGTCGGGTCCTTCTCTAACATCTTGGCGAACCATGCTTGAAACTTCTCATCTTCCTTCTGGGCTTCGATGATTCGACTCACAAGTGTTGGTTGTACTACCAAGCATCCAAAGTGTTGCCCGATACTTTCCTCAGAAATCTGCACATCAAATTCTGTTATTGTCTCAAAGGCTTTCCATTCCCTCAACATCAATGAAGCAATCATTCCTTGAGGCTTCCGGCTTAGGGCGTCAGCGACTACGTTTGCCTTACCGGGGTGGTACTCTAATGTGAAGTCGTAGTCCTTGATCAGTTCCATCCACCGACGTTGCCTCATGTTCAACTCCTTCTGAGTAAACAAATACTTAAGGCTTTTGTGGTCTGAGAACAAATCAAATTTCTCCCCATAGAGGTAGTGTCTCCAGATCTTAAGCGCGAACACTACTGCTGCCAGCTCTAAATCATGAGTTGGGTAGTTCAATTCATTCGGCTTCAACTGTCTTGAACCATAGGCGATAACCTTTCCGTCTTGCATAAGGACACATCCCAATCCTTGATACGAGGCGTCACTAAAAATAGTGAACTTCTCACCATCCCTTGGTATCGCAAGCACTGGCGCTGTTGTCAACTTCTCCTTCAATTTCAGAAAAGCGCGTTCATGCTTATCAGTCCATTCAAACTTCAAATCTTTCTTAGTCAAACCAGTTAACGGGGCTGCTATCTTTGAGAAACCTTCCACAAATCTCCGATAGTAACCCGCTAGTCCCAGAAAACTTCTGACTTCTGTAGCATTGGTCGGCCGAGTCCAATTCGCCACTGCATCGGTCTTTGATGAGTCAACCGCGATTCCTTGTTGAGAGATCACATGCCCGAGAAACTTAACTTCCTGAAGCCAGAATTCACACTTGCTGAATTTAGCATACAGGCGGTGATCCTTGAGAGTCTGCAACACGATCTTCAGATGTTGTTCATGCTCTTCCTCTGACTTGGAATAGATCAAAATATCATCAATAAAGACAATAACGAACTGATCTAAGTATGGCTTGAATACTCTGTTCATCAAGTCCATAAACACAGCTGGAGCATTTGTCATCCCAAACGGCATTACTAAGAACTCATAGTGTCCGTATCTCGTCCTGAAAGCAGTCTTAGGTATGTCTTCCTTCCGCACCCTCAACTGGTGATACCCTGACCGTAGATCAATCTTAGAAAAGGTCGTGGCTCCTTGCAACTGATCAAACAGATCGTCTATCCGAGGTAAAGGATACTTATTCTTGATAGTAACCTTATTCAGTTCTCGGTAATCAATACACAGCCGCATTGACCCATCCTTCTTCTTCACAAACAACACTGGTGCTCCCCAGGGTGAAGTACTTGGACGAACAAAACCTAACTTCTCAAGTTCTTGAACTTGTTCCTTCAGCTCCAACAATTCTGTAGGGGCCATCCTGTAGGGAACCTTGGTTATAGGTCGAGTACCTGGCACTAATTCCACACAGAATTCTATGTCCCTTTCCGGCGGTAATCCTGAAATATCTCGGAATACTTCCTCGAACTCTTTGATTACCGGTATAGATGATACTGTCACCTCTGCACTGACAACCTCAATGTTTGCTAGGCATCTAGTGAGGAACATATCACCCGAAGGGTTACATTGGAAATCGAAGAGTTGATTCCCCTTGTCCGTAAATGTGATCTTTTTCTTTGCACAATCCAACTTCGCATGATTCTTCTCGAGCCAATCCATTCCCAGGATTATATCGAACTCCTTCATCGACCGAACCACCAATCTCGCCAAAAGTTCGCGGTCTCCAAACCGAAGAGGACAATCCTTACACACATGTAATAACTTGACTGTGGTCCCTAAGGGTGAGACAGCACTCAAAGCTTCCTCTAAACGATGCAGTATGATACCCAACTTCTGAACGATCTTAACAGATATAAAAGAATGTGTAGCACCCGTGTCGAATAAAACTTTAACATGAGAGTTAAACAAAGTTAGAGTACCTTCCACTGCTCGTTGCTCGGGCGGTCCCTCCTCATTGGTACCTTCTTCATACCCTGTCTCCTCATAGCCAGCAGCCTCGGGAATGACAGCATTCAGACGGGCTTGTCCTTGCTGACCATAGTTACCTTTCCTAGGAGCCTTGCATTCTGGACTTATGTGACCTGGCATGCCACAATTATAGCACACAACTCCTGAACGATCCGAACGCCTAGGTGCTCTGCAATCTTTAGCTCGATGACCGGGAACTCCACAATTGAAGCAGTTGTTGTTTTTGGCCCCTTCTATTGCTAGAGGCTGATACTGCTGAACTGCTTGTGTCTGTTGAGGTTTCTTCCCTCCATCCCAGGTCCTTTTCTGTCCTTGAGGGTACCCTGGTTTCTGTCCGGGATAACCCTTCTGCGGAGGTCGATTTCCAAGCGGCTTCGAATTCTGACACCCATCATTCTCTAACCCCGTAGCCAATCTCACCAGAGCTTCAAATGACTGGCCCAGATGCCCCATAGTCAAATGTCTGAGAGACAGGTTGAGACCTCGGTGATACTTCTTGATTTTCCTCTGGGGTGTGTCCACCATATGTGGAGCAAAGCGAGACAGACGCTCAAATCGAGTAGTGTACTCTCGGACAGTCAGATTCCCTTGAGTCAACTCCATAAACTCTTTCTCCCTCTTGTCCTTCTCTTCTTCGGGGAAATACTTCTCGAGAAACCTTTCCTTGAACACCACCCACGGCATTCTCCTTGCAGCTTCTTCCCCTATGGTCGCCTTTTCTGCATCCCACCAATCAGCCGCTGCATAAGACAACTGAAAGATAGCCAGACGCTTCTTTTCCAGATCAGTGCACTCTATGGTCTCAAAGATACGCTCCATCTGACGTAGCCACTGTTCCGCTTGCCAGGGTTCATCAGTTCCAGCAAAATACTCAGGTCGTAGAGCGCGAAACTCCTTGAGAAGCTTGTCTCCAGTCTGGTGGGCTTGCCTCCCATTCCCATTGTAATCCCCATTCTGATTATTGTTTCTTGCGTTCTGATCACTAACCCTCTCCAACCTCCTTACAAAAGCTTCGAACATCCCGGTTGGATCTATTACTGGCGGTGCATCTTCAATAGCGGGACGATTCCTGAGATTTCTTCTAGCCATCTGATCGAGAGAACGGTACCTATCCATCAATCAACAGAATTCGGTCAACCTCTCGAGAAGAAAGAAAATTCTAAACGATAGAAAGCGACTAGACACGGAATAAAGTCGAACTAATTCTATCTTAACGGGAGATCCTATGTGTTCTGGACAATTGGTCGAGCCATAACCTGGCTCTGATACCAAAAAGCCTGTCACGCCCCGACGTAGCATAATTCAGGAAAGCATTTAATTTCCTTTATGGACTCGTAGGTCGTGACAAGTGAGTATGACCAATTGTCCCTGCAACAAATAACTTAACAACATTTCTAAAGCAAAGGATACTAACAGAACATAAGCTCCGAAATAAAAAAACTTACTAAACTATTACAGCAGTCATAGTCTTAGGCACAAAACGCCTTATTCAAAAGTCTAAACTAGTTTATTACAAAACCCAAATTAAAAGACTTAGGAAATATAAAGCAGCCTCCTGGAAAGTCTCCTGACTCTAAGTAGCATAGTCAAAATACCCTGGCTTCTCCTGACCCTGAAAATCTGGACATACAGTCCAGGACGCATCAACGCCGTCAGCTTATGAAAGCTGGTGAGCAAAATAAACAAGTGCTCGCAATGTATATATAAGCATATAAACAACGGTGCAATTTAACTTTTAAAAGCAATAACTTCAAGGTTCCAATTCCAACATAAGCTACGGGGGAATAAAGAAAGCAATAAATATGTGACCATGCGTGAATAATGTAACACCTCATCTTTCTGACTCTTTTCTCTCAACAAAACTCAACACAACCAAACCATTATCTTAGATACCAGGAATACTATCCGATCGATATCCAAAAGAGCACACCAAACCATCGCTTCAGATACCAGGAATAATATCCGATCAATATCCGAAACAAGCGCCTTAGATACCAGGAATAATATCCGATCGATATCTAAGCCGTACACAACACTACCACCATCGCTTCGGATATCAGGAATACTATCCGATCAATATCCGAAACGCGCGCCTTAGATACCAGGAATACTATCCGATCGATATCTAAGTCGTACACAACACTGTCGCCTCCAATACCAGGAATAATATCCGATCGATATTGAGGTCGCACAACTAGAACGCCACTCTTTACTCTTTTCACACAACCTCAACCCTAATATGTATGTCAATGTTTCATAAATAACACCATTAATAAATCACATGAATGTCATCAAACTTTAAACATAAAGGAATTCACAGAATTAAAGAAATAATACGCGTACGGGGATTGAAAATTCGTAATTCATTGCCTTAATCATTTTAAACATAACTAATAGCATTCAAAAAAAAAAACTGCTACTGAAATCCTCGTTTTCTGTCCAAACGGTGCAGAATCTGAGAAAATTGCATTAGACGAAAAGTGTGCAGAATCGAGTTTTACTTGGGACAGCGCGGGCAGAACCTTAAATTTCATTCGTTTTCCTAACAAAAGTCTGAAAACAAAATTCTGCTACTGTTAAAATTAAAAGAGAAAATATTAGATTGAATTTCTAATATACTTTGAAGTAATGCCATTAAAAATGAGTTATAATTTGTATACATGAATTACATATCAACAGAAAGCTCTTTGAGTCTAGTTTCCAACGCTTCAAACCGTGCGCGTTTTCGAGTTTCCTAGAGGAAGATATGGTCGTTTTAGTAAAAGCCGTCAATGCTGAAAAATGTCAATCGATTGACAAAAGTGTCAATCGATTGAATGACATGTCAATCGATTGGAACACATGTCAATCGATTGAATAACATGTCAATCGATTGGATATGTTTCCAATCGATTGGTATCAGCAGTTTCTCCCCTGTTACGAATTTGAAGCCTGTTTTTGACCCATTTCTCAATTCTGTTCCAACCAAGACATGTAATATATGGATTTCTTCGTTTTTCCGCGTAGATTAAGAATACGCGATCGGTTTTAACTAATTTCAATCGTAGCTCTCGGATTTCACGTAAAACCGAGAGGTGACAAAACTTTGAATTAATGGTACGTCGCGATACGGATGAATTAAGCCGTAGTATTCGAAACACAGCTTATTGGGACTAAGATCTTTCATTCCCAATTCACAGAATTGATTTTGGTTAACTTTTGTAAAACTCCAATTTTTAAGCTTTAATGGTGTATCTATATATATACACATATACACACATATATACACTGAAATATACATATATAAACATTGAGAGTGAGTTTATAATACTCACAGAGACGATTATACAGAAATTTAAAGGCCGAGAACTTCCGCCGTAATAATCCGTCGTTGAGAATTTCCTCCTCCGTTCTTGATTTTGGTAACCCAATATGTGTATATATATATATATATATATATGTATACTGTATGTGTGTTATGTGTGTTATCTGTGTGTGTGTGTTATCTGCCGAGAGAGAGAGAAAGAGCTGCAGAGAGATAAATGAGAGATAGAGAGTCTGATAGATTGAGTGATTGATGAGAGATAGTGAAATGGGGGGAATTAGTGGGTGTATATATCATATGCAAAGTGCTTAGCACTATGCATATAAAACACACATGACACTTCACACACACTCACAAAGCACTTCCAGCACCAAGATACGCACACACTGCACTAATGTGTACACAAGATACCCTTGTGTGTGTTGAGCTCACGCAATGATACACACACACAGGTAAAATTATACTGCCCATTTCTAAAACTGGTATTTTACGGTTGAAATAAAAATACAGAAAATTATATTATCATAGGAATTAAATTCCCGGTTATACAAAAATATAGATATCGATTTTGAAACCACATAAAATATTTTCGAAATTACAGTTTGACCCCAGATAAAAGTATATAAAAAAATTAAAACAAAAGCTCCTGGAAATAAATTGCCGTATTTATTTATTAATGATAATAAAATACAGGGCGTTACAGTTGCAATCGTATGTTGAACATTCTAATAGCATGATTAGTTCTCTCACTAAGCGAAAGCTTAAACGAATATATATTTTCTGTTGTGGTTATTGAATAACCACTGCATGCAAGGAACAAAAATAGGAGAAGAAATGACCGGCACGACGGGTTGGGCATGAGAGTTGTGAATAAGTGAATATGTCCATATGCTTGGATGTTTTTAGTTCCAAAGGGTTACTTTTGTATTGAAGATATATAAACAACTCATGTTTTGAAAACCTTGTAATATGTAAGTTTAAGTTATATGTGTGGTTAGAAGAACACTTGAGAGAATTAGGTAACTATGTTGTAAATTTAACTTGGATTGTCTTTGTTGGGATGTTTATACACAAAATGAGTTGCTAGGAGAGGTTTAATGCAAGTTTGTGTTTCTAGTGAGGATCAATGATTTTGAGTGTTAAACCATATCTCAAATGGTTTGAAAAGGTCCTAGATATGAATTTATGTGTTTTGATTTTTGTATCATGCTTGGATACCTTGTGCAAATGGTTGGAAGCACTTGGACAAGTTTTGAAATGTTCTTTCTAAGTTCTATGAAATTTGGTTGGACTTGGGAATGTTTCTAAAGTTGCAACCTAGAGTTTTAGCAGCAAGTTTTTTTAGCAGCAGCAGCAAAATGCATTTTGCTGAAAGTTGGATTGATCCAACTCTGGACAGAACTTGTTCTGCAGAAGTTGGATTGAGCGAACTCTTGGTAGAATGTTCACTACCATCTTTGTGCTTGAGTATAGTCAAATTTAAGATAAACATGAATATAACTTGGTCTAGGAAGTTCATATTCACGTGTCATTTTCAACGTTGGGTTCCTTATTTGAAAAGCTACATTTTGAGATGGAAACCCGACAAAATTTTAAAATGACTGTCACACCCGTTCCAGAAATTTTTGATTTTGAAAATGCATAATTTAAGATTTTGAAATTATTAATGTTATTAATAATTTGAGTTGAGTTGAGTTGACGTGAGTCAACGGTAAGGTGTCAGTGAGGACACGAGAACATGGAATTTCACAGTTGCATTGGCATGACTAAATGACATTTATATGATTTAAATGTTATCTGACCTATCTGGTATTTGATGAATAGAAATCTTATCTGTGTTGTGGAAATTCTGGTAACTTTTGATATTGTTATATCATTTTGAGAACTGTGGTGAGAACGTGAGTGATCGTGATATAAAAAGGTAGGTGCGTTAGAGATTCCACGAAGATTAGTTTTGAATCCTTATTTTTGGATCCAAACAGGACTTAGTCAAAAACTTTTGAAATTTATAATTTTCACTCGTAAAGACATAAAATGGACGTGTGCGAAGTTTCGAGAGCTAATTAGAAGTTTGAGGAACTCGTGGGGAGGTAAACGTAATTCCCGAAGAGTTTGCCTATATATAGTAGTGGATGAGATTCATTCTCATCCAAAACTTTAAAAATATCTAGAGAGAGGGGAGAGAAGGGAGATTGGAGCCGACGGGCTTTGCGACGCCGATCGACGACTATTCGTCCGTCAGATTTTCTCCAGATTTCATATTTGAACTCGTGAAGGTAAGACCTACGTTTTGATACTAATTAGGCCGTGTTTGGCCAACTTTTGTAATAATCTTAATTCTAGACTTTTGGGGAAAACCCAGTAAAACTTATAGGAATCGTCCCAAATTTGAAATTCGACGTTTATTTAGTCCCCTAGACGATTCTTCAAAGTTTGAAGAGAATCGCACGAGGTATGAATTCTAGATCTATGAAATATATGGATTTTCATGTTTGTTCAACTTTGATATTTTTGGATCCGGGCGAAATTCATGTATTAGTTAGGCCCGTTAATTATGCACGTGAAATTATGTAAAAAGCACGTATAACTGTTTATGTGAGCATGTTATGTGTCTACTTGGGTCAAAGGGAAGTTTGGTGCAAATTCATCCGGGGTAAGCTCCTCGAACCTTGAGGATTGGAAATTTTGATTGTGATTGTGATGAAATTGGAATTTCGGTTGTGTCTGGATTGGAGGTGGGCCCAACCAAGACACGATACCTGGTATGGAGGAAGGCCCAACCAGTGTACGAGATGCGTGGGAGAGGTGGGCCTCCTACGGCATCGACCAGATGAATGCGTACCACTCACCCTAGAGACTATTTCTATGTGTTTTAGATGCTTAAACCATGAACTGTCATATAAGCATACATTTAGAATTGTGCACTCAGCATATAGCTGAGCAGTGGAGATGTACTCCATTGCAAGTAAGAAGAAAGACAAGAAGAATCGTAAGGAGTGAGGCCGAGGAACGCCGGGGAACCACAATTGTATATGTTTTGTTTTAATCCTAATCTTATGTAAGGGTTTGTAAATTGTAAAACGTTGTAATAGAATCATGGATTAGTTTTGTAGTTTGGAAATCTTGTAATTGAACGTTTGTAGTTATGATTTAAATGTTGTAATTGGTGTTGGTTGTGATTGTGGTTGGTGTGGATATTAGAAAAGCATGTGTTAGTATTATCATCACAGGGCTGCCCAGCAGGGGAGCAGTCGACTGGACCCTAGATCAGTCGACTGGATCCCGTGGGATTGAGACACTGAAAGTGAATAGTAATGGAAACAGTCGACTGGGTTCCTTGATCAGTCAACTGAGTCACTGTTGATTTTGGCTACTGCTTTTATATATGGCAAAACCAGTTGACTGTATCACCAATCAGTCGACTGGACCCCTTTTGAAAATGTTGCATTTTGGTTCTGCATAACACAGTCGAATGGGAAAGTGATCAGTCGACTGAACTACTGTAGATTTTAGCTACTGATCCAAATAGTAACCAGTGCAGTCGACTGGGTTCCCTGATCAGTCGACTGGACCTCTGTTGAGAATTTTGGGTTTTGGTTTCTGCTAGGCACAATCGACTGGACCCTAGGCACAGTCGACTGAACCTCTGTTTTCAAAACTGTTTTCTTTTGTAAGGATTCAATTGGCTAAAACTTTTTATCACTCTGTTTCCAATGGATTTTCAGCTCAGAGGGTAATGTTTCCTAAAGTTTTAAAATACTCAGGGTTGTTTTAAAGTTCTTTCCGCTGCGTATAGTTATATAATGTTTGGACGAGCCTTGGTGGGGTGCCACGTGTCCTATTTCCACGCGTAGTGGGATGGGTCGTGACAATGACCATTTTACCCTTGGGGTTAGTTACATGTAAATGAGTTTTATTAAGAGTTTAAAGAGAGTTTAAGCTTGCTTTATACTATATCCATTGGGGAAGTGCCTTGGTGGCATTGTTACACGTGTTCTAATCCGCCCGAGATGGGTTGGGGTGTGGCATAAGTAGACCCAAAAAAATTCGTCTCGGGCCCCCCCCCAAAAATCCCATATTTTAGAATTCGCTTAGGGTCCCCCAAACTCAGGATCGACACTGCATAGGTTAGAAGTGCATTACCTCCCCTTGTGTAACACTAGTTGTGTGGACAAATTTATAGCACGATGAAAACCACGCGTGATTTAAGTGATATATTCGATTCGAAACCACACTTTCCATCTCAAATTCCACATGGGTAACATTTTGAATGACTTTTCAAAACACACTTTATGTGTGCTTTAAAAAAAAAAAACCAAGCCAAGACCCTTGTGGTCTAGTGGCATCAATCCCTCTCCCCCAAGTAGGAGGGTGAGGGTCCCATTAAGGAATTATAATTTACTTGGCCCCCTGTTGTGTGCTTAAGTCTGAATGAGTGGCCATTGTTGGGCTTTGCTGTGGGCCATTGAGGGGCTTGGAGTTGGGTTGGGTTGGGTTGGGTTGGTGTGTGTGTGTGTATGGAGTGCATGCGTATCCAGTTCGGCTCCAGATAGGGGTGGGCATACTGTGGGTCAACCCGAAAAATTGACCCAAACTCGAAATTTTAACAAACTTCATTTCGGATAAAATCAAACCGAACTTATTTCAGTTCGAAACCGAACTATTTTACTTAGTTTGGTTCGGTTTTCGATAGGGAAAAAAATTCGGCTCAAAATCGAATATACGAAGTTTTAGGGCTCAAAAATAAAATCAAACTTAACTTATATATATATATATAATACAATTTATATCATCAACAGATCTGAGAGAGACAGAGAGACACTTTCTCTCTCTATCTTCACCTCTCCGAAGTCCTAAACCCTAAACCCCCCCTCCCCCTCCCCCTCCCCCTCCCCCTCCCCTCTCTCTCTCTCTCTCTCTCTCTCTCTCTCTCTCTCTCTCTCTCTACATCGTCGGATCTCACCACCTCCAGACTGCCGCACAGACCACCACTCAGTCGGATCTCAGGTGACGATGTAATACCCCATTTTTTCAATAAGTATTTATGCACAGAAATTCTATATACTTTCTTTGTTCATTCCTGAAATTTAACTTTCGATCGATCAAAGTCATTTTGAGCGATCGAGCATCTCACAAGTTCAAGCGATCAAACCTAGTTTGAGCGATCGAAACCCTACCGACCTGAGTTTAATGCGTGGTCCCCACCTCGATCGATCAAACTCTTTTCAATCGATCAAGACTGACCGAACTGCTTTTGAGCGATCAAACTCCGTTCAATCGATCGAACTTTGTAATAATTTGAATTCCAGGTTTCCCGCAAACCTTGCCATCTGCACTCCTTCCCTCTCTATATATACAGCTTATCCGTGTATCGGTGAGTTTAGAACACTGAGAGTTTTAGAGAGAGAGAGAGATTTTTGTGGCTGTGCTTGTGTTATATATATACACATCCATATATTTATATACACACACCTATATACAGAAAAAGAAGACGAAGAAGAAGCAGAAGAAAAAGAAGAAGTAAAAGAAAAGAGAAGAGGCAGAGAGAGAGAGACAGAAGAGGCAGAGAGATAGAGGAAGAGAGAGGAGGCCGCCATTAAAGCTTCAAAGCTTTAAGTTTCCAAACACGCCCTTAGCAACTTTTGGTGAGTTCCAAACTCACTCGGTATCTTAGTTTTGATGTTTTACAAGTTCTGAACGTTTTCGAATGGACCCGAACAACTCCTATCATATTCTGCACGTTCACTGCAGAATCTGTAGAAGATGTAGTTCGATCGATCGAACTGAGTTCAATCGATCGAACATCACTGAGTCTCAATCGATCGAAAGTCTTCAATCGATCGAGACCACCTTGACTTCAATAGATCGAGAACACTTTGATCGACCGAACATCACTTTCCTTCAAGCGATTGAGATGACTTCAATTGATCGAACCTAGCAGAACATGGACGTGTTCCTTTAGTTTTTAATGCATAATGTGTAGTTGTTTAATTATCATTCCTTATTTCTATTATGCGATATTATGGATTACGAAGGTAATGGGATACGATAATGAGACTAAGATAATATGGTGAGTAACGTAGTCAGCTTCGGAATGTTAGTAATAATACGACGCGATAATGAGATAGGTTTGAGATAATAACACTGGGTAGCATTGAGTAACTGGTGATTGAGTCAGTTAGTTATTAGTTATTTTTGAGGTTGTGTGAGTCGAGCTGATGATTCGCTCGGGTTGAATCCAATAAGGGAGTCAGAAGGATTTGACCAGAATTGTGGAAGCTATGGGTGCACAGGACTCGCAAGCATTCTTAAAAGCGGTGAATAGTAAGAGTTCTTAAAAGCGGTGAATAAGAGTAGTTGTGGCACGCCCATGGTTTATATTTACCAGAGCTATGTAGTGTACTCACAAGTGTTCTTAAAAGCGGTGAATAGTAAGAGTTCTTAAAAGCGGTGAACAAGAGTATGGGTACGTCCATAGACTAGTTGTTATATGAGAATGATGGCTAGTGTTCGCAAGAGTTCTTAAAAGCGGTGAACAGTAAGAGTTCTTAAAAGCGGGGAACAAGAACACTAGTATGTCGTGATTATATAACTAGTTCAGTATAGTCAGTTGGGTTGAGTACAGTCAGTCTTAGAGTTGGAAGGTGATGAGAATTGGTTTATGATGCGTTTGAATAATAGAGGAAAAAATATTATTAATATCACTGCTTATTATCGTTCAGGACTAGTAATTACGTTATTTATATGAGACTGCATTAGTTAGTTGTCACTTAACTTTCAGTAAGCTGACGGCCTTTATTGCCTGGACATTCCCCGTCCAGACTACCCTGTCCTTAATAATGCAGGTGTTGGAACTTACGGTGATGGCTACAACCCGGAGTTGGACTATGCAGAGGATGGCCCCACTGATGCTGGTTATTCGGGAGAGGAGTGTTATACTAATGACTATCCTTACGCCAGCTGAAGATCTGAAGATAGTTACATTTAGTTATTTTTGTTGAGCTCTGTTTTGTTTCGTGTTAACAAGTACTTGGGCATATGTTGTCTCCAGACCTGTTGTGATCCTGTGGACCATACTCTGATGTTTTGTAATAGATAGAATCGTTTTTTATATTCAGTTATTTACTATTCTGGTTGTTTCAGTTGGACTAGTACTGTGTGGTGTGAATAATTAGTGACATTCACCAGTCATTCCCTATAGACCCATAACGGAAATTCATTTTTCTCTATTTATACTGTTCCGGGGCGTGACAGACGATGACATGAAGATCTCACCTAGACTGCTGCATAGACCACCACTCAGTCGTTTCTCTTTCTTAGTGTGTGTGTGTGTGCACGTGTGTGTATATATATATATATATATACGTGTGTGTGTATAACAGTGTATGTGTGTTTCAGTGTGATTCGCGTGAAACACTGAGAGTAGTGGGTTTTAATTTTTAATAGTGTATGTGTATAATATATCATCTCTCTCTCTCTCTCTCTCTCTCTCTCAGACATTCTTTCCCTCTAGCCCCCCCCCCCCCCCCTCTCTCTCTCTCTCAGTATCTCATTATCTCATTATCTTTTCCCCCAAATTCAGATCTACCCTTAAAAATATATAGATATACACTTAAGCACCCCCAAATTTGTGTTAATCATAGTCCCAAACCGAAGCTTTTAAGTTTTCTATTTTTTTTAAAAATTTTGTTTTGTGTTAATGATGAACCATAGTTATAATTTCGAACTTTACTTTAGTTCGGATTTTGGTACCAAATACCTAAACTCGAACGGCCAACCCGATCCGAACTTCTCGGTTCGAACTCAAACTGTTTGATTGCCCACCCCTAGATCCAAGTAAGAATAAAATAAAAAAAATGCTAAATTACAACATCAAGCCCATTTAGGGACAAAAAAAAAACTCTTTTGGCGACGAAGATTTTCACCTTTAGCGATAATTTTTTTAAAAAAATTTACCTTTAGCGACGAAATATTTTAAAAAGATTTGTAAAAGTTTTTGTTGGTCGCTAAAAATATTTTTGTTGGTCGCTAAAAGCTGGTGTACAATTTTATCCTACAATCTTTACGTTGTAGGATAACAACCACCATATATATATATATATATATATATATTTGTGAATAAAAATTTCAATACATTTTCTTCATGTGGTTGGTACTGTTCCCCTCATATAAATAGTAAAAATAGTATGAAATTACAATTCTATCCAAATTATTTTTACTGGTCATGTGAGAGAATAGCACCAACCACATTGAAGGAAGTGTTATTTTTGTAAATTGTAATGCTGATTTCGAGTTACTGTCTTTTTACTTAATTACGAGAAGCCTATTGTTTGAAGTTAGATGCCAACCCCATGCACTCAACTCTCCTTTTTCGTTCTCATAACTCTCACCAGACATGCTGCTTTGTAAACGAGTTAGGCTTAGTTTGGCCCCCATGTGGCTTTTTAAAAGGAGCTTATGAAATTTATTACTAAGTTCTTTGATAATTTTATACAAGTGACACACTCCTCTTCAAAAAGATATCATGAAACCAAAAAGCAACCTTGAGCTTTTAAAAGCTCCATTCTAGAGCTTTTAAAAGCTCCCCAAAAAAAGCCCTAAGTTCAATTTTTGCAAAGCTCATAGACTAGTTACCAAATGAATTAACATGAAATCGAACTTTAAAAAAGGAGAAGCACCACGTGGGGGCCAAACTAAACCTTAGTACTTGTGGGTGCGTTTTTGTTCAGTCCATCCTTGTTCACCAGCTAGCATGTTGACATGTGTCCCATCCACATGTCAGCATTATGATGGTGAGTGAAAAAGGAAAAACTTCATTACATTTTTTTGGGTGTGATTGGAACTGTTTCCCTCACATAAACAGTAAAAATAATTTGAATAAAACTATTATTTTATACTGCTTTTATTATTAATGTGAGAGGAATATCACCGATCACACCCAAAAAATTGTACAGCTGTGTCCAATTAAAAAGTTAGCAATTACGGAAAGGAGTTCTTTTATTATTTCTAAGTAGGGGTGACAATTTTCGACACGACACGAATCCAACACGAATTAAACGGGTTTGGGTTTAACTTATACGGTTATGGGTCATAAGCGGGTCGAACCGTTTAACACGATTAATAAACGGGTTGGGTCATGTTTTAATTGGGTCTACCCGTTTAATACGATTATAGAGGGTATTTTTGTATATATACATTTTTTAATACATTTTTTTTAAAAGCAAGTAATGCATATTTATCATTTTTTTTTTGGAAGGAAAAACAGAGTTAAGAGTATTGTAATCATTTTTTTAGGGATACTTATAAAAAAAAAAAAAAAAAAACATAGGAAAAGAAACATAGGGTTTGACGGCATATGTATAGTGTGTGCGCTTTTGTGTCCTACCTTTACAATAGTTAATTAGATATTGTTACATGAGACTTAATTAGTTAAAATTTGGAACAATTTATCATTTAATGTGGTTGACTTGTTGGTAGTTGGTACATTAGGTGGGAAGACTTGTGTTCTTATGATCATGCCTCTTCATTTTTTTCTCTCTTTATACTTGGTTTTTTCTTACATGAAGTCAATCAATTAAACAGTTCATGTTATACAAGCAAAAAAAAAAAGTTACGAGAAAATGACTTGTTCATTACACGGGTTGGTGAGTTAAATGAGTGACACATGAATTGCATTAGACGGGTATGGGTTTAGATTTTTGACACGTTTAGAAATGACACGATTATTGACACAGCACAATTACAACACGACACGATTATAACCCAACATGACACGATTGACACCCTATTTCTAAGTGCAATTTGTCCATTTACACAACTGTCTCATCAATAATAGCTGAAAAAAGCACGGACTGTGAAGAAGAATACCCTATGGAGCTCCTTATATTGGGAAATCTCTGAGCTTGCACCCTTAGTAGTTTGGGTGTTATTTCATTTTGATCTCTATAATTTTAATTTTATCATTTAAATTTTTGCAATTTTAATTTAGATTTAATATAGTTTATTCATTAATTTTTTTTTTACAATTTTTGTCAGATTTAGTCATATACCCAGTTACTATAGCAAAAAGAAAAAAGTTCACGAGAGCAGCAGCAAATTCTTTATTCTCCAATTTTTCCTTGAAAATTAATACTCGTGTGACTACTTTTCGGAGTTCGGACAAAGTGATGGATCGTTTTTTTTTTTTTGGGTCAAAAAGTGATGGATGGGTGGAATCATGGGAACATTTTTCAAGTATATCAATCACCTTATTTTACATGCATTGAAGTCTTGTCAGAAGATTATGGACAACATCTTACTAAACTGACCCTCAAAACATATGGAGGTGAATTTATCTCCAATGATAAAAGCTTAATGTGCTTCTGTTTTTATGCCTCTTAATTCTCTAATATATATGCTAAGTTGAATATGTCTGCCCAAAATAATTGGCATTTTCTTTAAAAGATATTGGGTTATGAAATTCATGAATTCAACATAGCACAATAATTTCTATTAAGTCCAGCATACTGTTAGTAACAAATTTACAGTACTGTTTGGTGCTGGACTACAATTTTAGTCTAGGACCAAAGAGATGCCTCCTAATTAAACCGACAAAATTTTAATAATACAGAATTCTTATAATGTGATTGGCTTATAGCGGTTGGCTGAAGACGATATTTCGGCTAAGGCTGCCAAGGTGCTTAATCCTCCACAGTTGCTCCCCATTGTGTGAAGATGATATGGTGGCTGACACTGGTACAACTTTGGCCCATATAGAGGAGGGGAATGCGCTGGAGGAGGACTTAGATGAGTTTCTTAAGGAGGGGTCCTTGATTGAAATCCCCACTTCATCCAGGAAAAAAAAACAAGAAACTTGTTAAGAAGAATTTCATAGGTACGTAGTTATCATAAGGGCAGAGAGAGGATAGTTTTCATCTGCCTTTTATATTTGAGTAGTGTTAGGTGTACACAAATTTGTACACACTTTTGCACACAAATGCTTTAAATGCATGTACTATGTGCTGTGCAAGTGGTGTATAGAAAAGTGTGAAAAATTTAAACAGCACAAGGTACATACATATAAAGCATTTATGTGCAAAAGTGTGTACAAAATTTGTGTACACCTAGCATTACCCTTTATATTTTCCTATGTGCTCTTTGTAGTCTTTTGTTAGGGCCCGTGTTTTAGCTTTAGCTATATGTTGCTAGGTTTAAATGGAGCAGATTCTGGGTTTTCAAGAATTTGACTCTATCTTTGGTGTCTAGTGTATCTTTGATCTCATTGTATATCCTAGGCCATGGTATATGCAATTTGTATTTTTTTTACATTGCCTTTTGACTTTTTTTTTTTTATTTATTGATTAACCATTTTAAAAAAAATATATATATAACAGATTTCCTTTATAGTAATAAATTAATAGTTACAGCTGCACCACACTGGTCCACACACTTGCCATTAATAACTAAGTTTAAATATTTTGGGTCTTGTTAGACTATTTTTTTCAACATAATGGACTAGCAGGTTTGGAACATTATCAGTGGTACCACATATTGTGGTTGTAGTCGGTGGTACAATTGACAAGCATTTAGAAACTAAAATTTTGATTCAAAGCTAAAATCATAGCTTTATTCACAAATTGTTTGATTAGGCGTTCTGCCTAGCGTGATGCGGAGATCGATTTTAAGACTTTTACTAGGCGTTTTGGCTATTGAGAAGTCATGGTATGATGCTTCGTGCTTTAAATATGCTCTGATGGAAACATGATCCCAAAACACCAAAAAGTTATAAATCAAAGAATATATACTTCTTAAATTTGAATTCTAAATTGGGTTTAAAAAATTCTTTTATCATAGCTACTTATATTGCATGTGAGATGCACAAAAATATCAGGTCCAAGTCAGGCCTCGCCACCTCAGCAAAGAGAAGTCAAGTCATCTTAAATTTGGACTGACTACACAGTCATCCCGGGCTGTTACGCAAAACCGCCCGGTTTGGTCGTAGGTCCGGTCGTTCTTTCCAGATGGGCCTCACATGGGCGTGCCCGAGTAGGCGTGATTGCTTGGTCAGCAAGCCTCCAGGCAGTTTTCTGTCCCAATTAGAAGACTAAATGGAAGAAGCAGACAGTTTCCTAATCCACTTAAGAAACATCCCTAAATTCATGTAAATTAGGCTGTAAATAGATTAGGCTTCCTAATCTATAAACGTACCTTGTACGGTCTCTTGCACCTATAAAAGAGGCCACCCGCCCCTATTGAAAGGGATCGCATTCTGAATCTAGAGAATAGCAATTTTACACACTCATACGCATATACCCGGTCGATGTTCTTGGTAGAGTCGCTTAACTTGTTGGCTCCCCAGGTTCGCCGGTGATCTGCTAGTGAAGCGCACTGACGCACCCGTGGATGTAGGTCACCTCATTAACCGGACCAAACCACATACAAACTCTTGTGTCCTGATATCTCTCTCTAAATTTCTCTTACCAATTTTCGGTATCATCAATTTGGCGCCGTTTGTGGGAAACGATAAGTTTTTCACCAACAAATTTCTTGACTGATCAACATGCCACCGAAGACGGGTAAGAAAAATACTGCTCCGGTCGGTCAGGAGAACTTGCAGCTCGAGCAGCAGACCGGCTCCTTGACCTCCGAGCAAATGATGGTGGCGCTCGCGCAACTTCCGGAAGGCCAGAGGCAAACCCAACAGCAGATCGAAGCGTTGTTGACCTTGCAGGAGAAGCGTCCTCAATCCGAGAACCAGACCGGGAAGAGTGCCCCCGACCGGGAGCCCGCACGAGTCCGGAACCGTACCCACTCTGCGCCGATATCCCCGTCAGATTGGGAACACATCCAGGATGGTGACCGTAGCAGAGCGCCCAAGCGTGCCAAGCGGTAAGCTTGGACCAATCCTCGCCGGGTGTAAGATGCTAGAGAAATCATTAATAGACGACGCGCCACCAGGAGGGAGGAATCAGGACCGAAGGCCCGGGAATCAGCCAAATACCCTCCGGCTCGGAGCTGGGGAGATCTTAGACATACGATTACCCAGAGCCGGAGCCGGGCTCTATCCCCGAGGACGACGCATTTCGAGGAGGAAGTATCATCATCAGACCAGACATACCGCTCGGATATGGAAAGGAGAACCGGGCGAGATGTAAAGGCCCAGATCGAGGACTTGCAACAGCAAATCAAAAAATTGAGCCGCAAGCAGCTCCACGATCATACCAATACAGAGACCGAGTCGCCCTACACCGCTCTGATCACCGCATTCCCCATCCCGTAAAAATTCAAACCGTCACATCTTAGCTCTTATGACGGTACAGGGAGCCCAGTGGATCATGTCCGCACTTACAAGGCTCAGATGACGCTAGTCACCATGGTTGACGAGTTACTATGCCTGGCCTTTCCTAGTATCTCAAAGGCCCAGCCACGCAGTGGTTAACGCTCTGAAACCCCAAATAGTTGATGACTTTAAGACATTGAGTAAGCTCTTCATCAGCCAGTTTTTGGGGATGCTCGACCGGTCACAACCGGACACCCAGCTGCTTACCGTCAAGCAGCGAAAGGGAGAGTCCTTGAGGGAATACGTGGACCGTTTCAATCAGCAGAGGCTCCAGATTTCCAACCTGAACGAAACGGCCCCAATCATGGCTTTTTTCTCGGGGGTTCAACACACCAAAGTTGCTATGTCGTTCCACCGTGACCGACCGAAAACCCTGGTGGAACTCTCAGAGAGAGTCAGAAAGTACATCGACACTGAGGAATTTCTGAAGTCCAAGTGTGCCAACTTTACAGGAGAGGAGTCCCCGAAAGCTAAACGAAAACGGGAGGGCTCCGAGAAGGGTCCGAGAAAGAAGTCCAGACAAGATCAGCAGAGTGACATTCGGGATCAGGCCCCGATTACCTTCACCCCACTTTCCCGGCCCATCCACGAAGTTATGGCCACCGTAGAGATCTAGAGGCTACTCCAGGAGCCCGCCAAGTTGAAAAGCCCGCCCGGTAAGAGAAACTAGGACAAGTTCTGCCGCTTTTTTAAAGACCATGGGCATGACACAGAGGATTGTTTTAAGCTTAAGATTGCCATTGAGAAGTTGATCGAGTAGGGCCACCTAGCTGAATTCGTGGCAGCGGACAGACAACCTCGGCAAGAAACCTGGGCTCCCGAGCAACCGCGACCCCTAGGGCAAATCAATGTAATCTCTGGAGGCATTTCGGGCGGAGGGGATTCACAATCAGCCAGGAAGAGGCATGTCCGGGCATCTCGATCGGAAGTCTGGCATGTCCAATCCACCCGCTCTCCCCCAATCGACGTGTTGACGTTCTCATCCGAGGACATGCTGGGCTGCACTACCCTCATAATGATCCGCTGGTGGTGACACTCTTCGTAGCAAACTACGCGATTAAAAGGGTGTTGGTAGACACGGGCAACTCCTTCGACATCATGTTTATCTCAGCATTCGATCAACTAGGGATATCCAGGGATCGGCTCCGACTAGTGGCCACTCCCCTGGTAGGGTTTAACGGGTCTAGCACCCAATCGTTCGGTACCATCGAGCTCCCGGTCCTCATGGGAGCCTACCCTCAGCAGGCATCTGTACTGGCAATCTTTGTGGTCGTGGAAGCTCCATCTGCGTATAATTTCATCCTTGGGAGGCCAACCCTCAACAAGGCCAGGGCAGTCGTATCAACGCACAGCATGGTGGTTAAATTCCCAACCCCCCAAGGGCTTGGGAGCCTACGCGGAGATCAAGACATCGCCCGAAGTTGCTATGTTAGCTCTCTGCGCCGGGAGGCCATCGCTGAAACACTGAATATCCAGGAGATGGACCCGAAGGGATCAAAATGATAGAGTGGGACCGATCGGGGATCTGGAACAAGTAGTGCTAGACCCGCAACTCCCCGACTGAATGGTCACTATCAGCACCCTTCTGGAGCCCGGCCTTAGGGAGAAGCTAATTCAGTTCCTGCGCTAAAGTCAAGATGTGTTTACTTGGAGTCATGAAGACATGCCCGAGATGTCTCACTGGCTCAATGTCAACCCAGACTCGTGTCCCGAGCTACTGACCGGTGTCTTCCATTATTCAAGATCCTCCATAAGGCCTTTCAATGGTCAAGAGAATGCGAGGAAGCGTTCCAGGAACTCAAGAAGTACTTGACATCACCCCCTCTACTCTCAATGTCTGCGCCAGATGAGGAATTGTTCTTATACTTGGCGGTCTCACCCTCGGCGGTTAGCTCGGCACTCATTCGAGAAGAGCACGGGATACAATTCTCGGTCTATTACACAAGTCGAGCACTTCAAGGCGTAGAAAGTAGATACTCCCACATTGAAAAACTCGCCTTCGCCCTCATCACTTCAGCTCGGAGACTTTGCCCGTATTTCCAGGTCCACGTTATCATGGTCCTTAAGGATCAGCCCCTCCGTAAGATCTTGAGTAAGCCTGAAACGTCTGGAAGGCTCGTCAAATGGGCCCTGGAGTTAGAGGAATTTGAAGTGGTCTACAGACCCCGCACAGCGATCAAGGGACAAGCACTGACAGACTTCATTGTTGAATTCACATACCAAGAAGATCCATTTAAAGATCCCGTCCCACCGACCTTATCGCCCGGCCTATAGTCAGATATCCCGATCTGGGTACTTTATCTGGATGGTTCTTCCAACAAATAGGGCAACTCGAGTATGCGCTCAGGTTTGGATTCAAAGCCTCCAATAACGAGGCCGAGTACGAAGCCTTGTTAGTTGGACTGCAAATGGCGACCTCAATGGGCGCGCCGCAAATTCAAGGGTACATCGACTCTTAGCTCATGGTAAATCAAGTCAATCAAGAGTATGAGGCTCGAGAGCATAACATGGTAGCTCATCTAGCCCTTGGCCGAGCAGTTTCAAAGAAACTTCAGGGGGCTGTCACTCAGATACCTAGGGAGGAAAACACTGGGGCCGACCGGTTAGCCCGCCTTGCTTCATCTTCTGAGTCAGACTTGCCCGGGATAAGTATAGAGTACCTGCTCGAGCCAAGTGCGTTCAACTCAGAATGTATGGAGGTCGAACCGACCACCCTAGAACCTAGCTGGATGGACCCAATCATGGCATTGCTGGCAATAGGTGCGTTACCAGATGGAAAGGAATAGGGGTGTCATTTGGAACGGAAATTCCGATTCCGACCGATTCCGATCCAAAAAATTTCGATTTTGGCAACTAAATATGCATTCCGAATTCTGAATTTTCGAATTCCGAAAATTCCGAAAAAAATCGGATCGGAATCGGAATTGTTTTCAGAATTCCGAAAATTCCGAAAAATTTCCGAAAATATTCCGAAATTGTATTTTCCGAAACTTTTCCGAATATATTCCGAAATATTTCGAAAAATTTCCGAACATATTCTGAAATTGCATTTTCCGAAACTTTTCTGAAAATATTTCAAAATATTCCGAAAATTGTGTTCATCCCACATAAAAAAAACACAAAAAATGGGATGTGATGTGCTTCTATAAAAGGCCTACAAGTCTCAAGTGAAATCCCATTAAGCTTGAATTCTGAATATTCTGAAAAATTTCGAAAATATTCCGAACATTCTGAAAAATTCCGATTCTGATGAAATTCCGAAAATTCCGAAATTTCCAAAATTTCGGAATCGGAAATAATTTTGGAATTTCCGAAATTTCGGAACGGAATTCGGAATGCATTTTTGGCTTCCGAAAATTTCAGAATTTTTTTTTTTTTCCGAAAGGGGTGTTTCCGATCCGTTCCGGCCGAAACACACCCCTAGAAAGGAATAAGCCCGTCAGGTCAAATACCGAGCGGCAAGGTACCACATCATTGATGACATCCTCTATAAAAGGGGATTTTCTATACCGTACCTCTGCTGTGTCCACCTTGAACAAGTCTAAGAAATACTGTACGAAATCCATGAAGGGGTGTGAGGGAACCACATCGAAGGCCGGGCACTCTCACTCAAAGCCCTGCTGCAAGGTTACTATTGGCCGACCATGGCCAAAGACTCTCAAGAATACGTCAAGAGGTGTGATACGTGCCAAAGATTTTCTCCCATGATCAACCGTCCGGGAGAACTTCAGACGCCAATCCTCAGCTCTTGGTCGTTCGCTCAGTGGGGCATTGACATTTTCGGTCCCCTACCAACGGGAAAGGGACAAGTCAAGTTCGCTGTCATTGCCGTAGATTACTTCACTAAGTGGGCGGAGGCCGAGTCCTTGGCAACAATCACCGAGAAGAAAATAGAAAACTTCATGGAGAGGAACATCCTCAGCAGGTTCGGCGTCCCCCGGGTTCTGGTTAGTGACAACGGTAGGCAATTTGACACCCCGGTATTCAGGCAGTTCTGCTCGGGCTACGGGATATCGAATCACTACTCATCCCCCGAGCACCCCCAGGCCAATGGCCAAACCAACGTGACCAACAGGACAATTCTTCAGTCAATCAAAATGAGACTTGAAAGCGCCAAAGGAATATGGGCAGAGGAACTACCGACCCTCCTATTGGCCTACCGCACTACACCCCGAGCAGCAACAGGCAAAACGCCGTTCTCCCTAACCTACGGCTTTGAGGCAGTGGTCCCCACGGAGCTTGGGTTACCTACTTACCGGGTGGCAAATTTCAGCGAGCTAGATAATGAAGATGCCCTAAAGGCGGAACTCGACTTGGTAGAGGAGAAAAGAGACCGGACGTATCTTAAAGTGGTGTGGACACGCGGAATCGCTCATCCACTCTTTTTGGTTTTGTTTTGAGATTGTTTTTGAAAAAGGAAGGGAAAAGGTCTATTGAAAACAGATACATAGTGGCCACTTGGTCTTTAAGGAACCAAGAAACCTAATTTTGACTCACCCAAATGGATAAAGGGCACCGGCCCTTAATAACCAAAGAACTTGGCTCAGGGTTTTGGTACGAGAGAGGAAGGAGCCTTTGTCACGACTAAAACACCCTCAACTCGCCCCGTTTTTTGACGGACCTCAATTAGCATCCAAATAATCATCTTATACTATGTATGGTTCGACAATTAATACTATGATAGTATATTACATCACACAAGAATTTTGAAATGGAAGATCAAAAGATAAGATATCGTTCATAAGATCTTAGCCAAATATCATGCAATGCAAAAGTGAAAGGTCACACGAATAAACCTAGGAAAATCGTCTAATTATATATCAAGTAATCAAGTTTTTCTAATCTAAGGGGACATGAATTGTTCTTGAAACAAATACATCAAAGAAAACAAGGATGCTTAGCAAGCTAGAATGATGCATGTTAATCTTTGAGAAAAGAAGATCTCTCAATCCCCGGGACGGATGAGAAATGAGGATTAGATCGAGGGGAAGCATGAACATGTGATCATGATCATTCCTTATAATCTTCTTAGATTAGGAGTTACAAAAACCCCAAATCTTGCATGAATGCAATGTATGATCCTAGAATGTGCAAAGGTTGTAGTGTGTTTGTGTACATGGACTTTCTAAAGTGGCTTAGAAGTCTAGAATGTGTATGAATGAATGAAGGAAATCATCATGGGATATGTACAAATGTAGTATGAATTACTTCCTAAGACATGAGCTAATTTGGAGTGCATGTAAGCATCAAATCAAAGGATGGAAGTAAAAGTATGCTTGCTGTGAATATTGGACAGAAAAGTAACATGATCTTTTAGAAATTGAAAAGAGGGGTTAGGAATGTTTTCAATGCATGAATTTTTATGGAAGTCTTTATTATTGTGTCTAGAACACAACCCAAAAATCCAATCTTTAATAACTATCACAGATTGAGAGGAATCATATAAACAATAGAGGTTATTCAGAAACAGAGTCCGTATTGTCGACTGAAATGTTAGAAAATCTTAGAAACTGAAAACAAAAGATCTAAAGGCCCATATTATACAGAAAGTTCCCTAAGACATTTAAGTTCAAGGAAAAAATAAGTTGGGACCAGTATTTTTGGAAAAGATTTCTGTAAAACAAGTTGAAATTCAACCTAGCTACTGTGACAGCAGAGGCAGAATGTTTGGAAGGAATGTTTGGACAAAAATGGACCCCTTTCAAGTGCTTCCAAGTCAAGCCAAAAATCATGGGTGTTCTATAATGAGTTAGAAAGACTTTCCAAGTAGTCTTGTATTCATATATTGAGTATTGAACTCAAAATAATTCTTTGAAGTTAAATGACTCACTGTTTTGAAGGTTTTGAGAAAACAAGGTTTATTTATTGAAATCAAAATGAGGGGTTTAAGAGGGGGTTTTGAAAACATATTTTCAATACTTAATAAAGATTATAACCACTTAAAATGTCAACATTTGACTCACATCAAGAACCTCCAAGATTATTGGAAAGTATTATTTCCATTTTAAAGACAACTTCATGAATACATAGGAATGTATTGGAGTTGAAATCATCATCTATCAAACATGTTTTTGAGGTCAAGAGCTACTATCCATAAGGATTCACTCACCTCAAACTTCATGTCATCATCTAGATGATGATAGACTAGTAAGTAAATAAAGAAAACAAAAAGGAAATGAGGTAAGAGAAGATGAATAACAAAGTAAGCAAACAAGTATATAAACAATCAATAGATGATATTCAATGATGTATTGGACTTGTAGTTTGGCGTTTCACTCATATGTGGTGACATTGGACATGGAAGTAGCTTCCTCTCTCTTAAATGCTTACTAAAATGATGGTTGGGTGTATTGAATATGAAGTAAATGGAAGTAATGAAGTAAAAACAAAGTTTAGAACTCACTCTCTTGTTTGGAAATCAAAGAAGGAGGCTTCTTTTCTCTCTATTCTAACCTTATCTTGTCACAGCCCATCCCACACTGCACAATATTGTCCGCTTTGCAGCACTGGGTCGCAACACATGACAGCCCAGCCCACTCATGGCTTTGTTCCTGGGTAGGGTTAAACCCCTGGCCCAAAACGCGTTGTACAATGTAAGGTACAACTCACACATATAAGGCTCTTCACTCGACCGTCCCCAGGCGATGTGGGACGCAAGTTCCTGCTCACCCAGTCGACCGCAACACATGACAGTCGACCGAACTGGGCAGGTCCTCACATCCACCCCCCTAAAGAGGGCCCACGTCCTCGTGGGCTTTCCCCACGCATAAACATGGCACACTTCCAGCTGGGCGTTGCTCTGATACCAAACTATCACAGCCCATCCCACACTGCATAATATTGTCCGCTTTGCAGCACTGGGTCGCAACACATGACAGCCCAGCCCACTCACGGCTTTGTTCCTGGGTAGGGTTAAACCCCCGGCCCAAAACGCGTTGTACAATGTAAGGTACAGCTCACACATATAAGGCTCTTCACTCGACCGTCCCCAGGCGATGTGGGACGCAAGTTCCTGCTCACCCAGTCGACCGCAACACATGATAGTCGACCGAACTGGGCAGGTCCTCACATATCTCTACAACTCTCTCTAAAACTTTTCAAAGCTTGCATTTGAAACCCCCAAAATGAGAAGTCAAGGGGGGGTTTATATAGGCCAATTTGGGGTGGTTTTGGGGTTTTAGAAGTACTCCCGTTGGTCCCAAACATCTGTGAACATAGAACTACGTCGTTTTGGTTTCTAATTAATCAAAATGAACCCCCAAAAGAAATTACAAAAATGGACCATTCTGGGGGAGAGTGCCGTGGTGGCAGTGGGCCAGTGCCACAGCGGCATTGCTCCTCATTCGTCCAAATAATCCTTTTTAGGCCCCCAGAGGTTCTGGTATTCGCGAAAAGGCTCTATTTCGTCCAAAATTCACAGAAAATGCATACAAACTCCAAATTGAGGTTGTGATATACCATTGGAAAGGTAATGGAGTCTAATTTACATAAAAAATAGTTTGGAGATAGGTCTCTTTGAGAAGTTTTTCGGTATTCGCGATAAAAGCCGATTTAATCGCCTTTTTCACCTTCGAAAATTTATAATAAATTCATTTTAAATCCAAAAATTATGTGCGACATACCGTTGGAAAGCTATTGACCTCTAGTATCTATGAAGAATATTTGAAAAATGATACGGTACTCTAATTTTAAAGTCAACTTTTGGTCAAACTGGTCAAACTTGGGATTCCCGGGAAGTTCTGGAAACCTCTGGGAGCTCCCAGGAGCTGACGTTTTCGTTCGATTTTATTTTAAAACTCATTTTAGTATTTCCCACATGATCTAGAATGATCTTAGAATTTTTTGGCGAATTTGGACAATTTTGGTCAAACTTGGTTAAACCTTGGTCAAACCGTTCAACGGGGACTTTCTGGGAACTTTTGGGACTTCCGGGGGTCTCTGGAAGTCGATGATTTCATTCGGTCTTGCTTTAGAACTCATTTTATTGCTTTTCTTATGATGTAGAGCGTTTCCAGAACATTTGGTCCGAATTCGGGAGCGTTCGGGCTTTCAAGGGTATTTTGGTCATTCTGAACATTTTGAGAGATAGAACTAACTTTCAAGAGTCCTTTTTGAGTCTTTTCGATCATTGTGAACCACCAAGCTATGGGTCTCCTAAATCTGATAGCCGATAAAATGGGATGCCTACAGTTTGCCCCTCTTTGGCATGAACTTGCGAGGCAACGCATGTCGCAAGCGAGTGCCAAAGTTTTGAAGAGACAGGTCTTTTGGAGGATATATATTTAGGATAAAAAGCGTTGGAAAAGATGTAATGATAGAAAGCATGATGCTAGGGCCAGGGCTGGTCGTGTTCTTCGTGAGCTGCCTACGTATCCCAAGGGAAATCAGACCAGGACGTAGTTCGGGGCACAAAGGAACAAATCGCACATGCACAAGAAGACAGGCGAATGCTATGTTATGAGGATGATATGCAATGCATGGATATTATATGAATTGCATCTTGAGTCCTATCATGTTTAGTGTTCTGATCTTAGTATGAGCTGGTGCTGCGGGGTGTGTGCCACTCCGAGTGGACTTATGCCGTGCTAGTGTCTCCGACTACGATGCAGTGGCCAGCCATGGTCTGAAAAGACTCTGGGTTTGGGGGAAAACTTCTTGAATTATGGGAAGTATGCTTTGTGAGTGAATAGAATCGAATGTGGGGTCCTTAAGGACAACAATTAAAGATAATCGACGGACACGGAAGTCCTGGATACCAAGCGATGGATGAGGAAGTTCAAGATTGCCAATTAGAGAAAGATTTTGCGATAACCGACAAGCGAGAAAGCTTTTAATAGCTGATGTGTAGGTGAGGGGGCTCACGATTTCAGACGAAGGAGTGAGGAAGCTCACGATAAGTGCAAAAGCTCATGATTTTGGATGAAGGAGTAAGGAAGCTCATAGTAAGTGAGAAAGCTCACGGTTTTGGACGAAGGAGTGAGCAAGCTCACGATAAGTAAGAAAGCTCACAATTTTGGACGAAGGAGTGAGGAAGCTCACGATAAGTGAGAAAGCTCACGGTTTCGGACGAAGGAGTGAGGAAGCTCACGATAAGTGAGAAAGCTCACGATTTTGGATGAAGGAGTGAGGAAGCTCACGATAAGTGAGAAAGCTCACAATTTTGGACGAAGGAGTGAGGAAGCTCACAATAAGTGAGAAAGCTCATGATTTTGGACAAAGGAGTGAGGAAGCTCACGATAAGTGAGAAAGCTCACGATTTTCGGACGAAAGAGTGAGGAAGCTCATGATAAGTGAGAAAGCTCACGATAAGCGAGGAAGCTCACAATTTTGGGCAAAGGAATGAGGAAGCTCATGATAACCAACGGACTCAAAGCCTTGGATTGTGAATAGACAACGCTTGCCCTAGGAGTCATCGTCTTTTGACTGCGGGCGGTGTTTTCCTATCATTGGCCGATTTTTATGATGACCAATCCAGAAATTGGTTCAGGTTCTGCTAGGGATGGTAGGGGATTCTCTGAGAATCTTTCTTCACTATTTTAATTCTTGACTGAGAACCAGGATTCAAATCCAAATCTCTCACGGTTGATCAAATATTACAATTGTTGGTCCGAAAAGCCTATTCAGACCTCCAAGATGATTGACGGACGTGGAAGCACTAATGATGGACATGGAATCCCTAAGATGATTGGCGGACATGGCAGTCCCAGATATCAAAGAGTAAATGGGGTAGCTCGAGATAACTGGTGGACTCAAAAGTTCTACCTTAATCTAGAGGGTCTACAATAAAAGATTTGCCTTAATTTAGAGGGCTAGTAGTGAAAGATTTGCCTCAATTTAGAGGGCTGACAATCTAAAGGGCTGGCAATAACAGATTTTCCTCAAACTAAAGGGTTGACAACGAAGGATTTGCCTTAATCTAGAAGGCTGATGACAACAGATTTGCCTCAACCTAGAGGGCTGACAATGATAGATTTGCCTCAACCTAAAGGGCTGATAACAAAGCATTTGCCTCAATCTAGAAGGCTGATGACAACAGATTTGCCTCAATCTAGAGGGCTGACAATGATAGATTTGCCTCAATCTAGAGGGCTGACAACGAAGGATTTGCCTCAATCTAGAGGCTGATGACAATAGACTTGCCTCAAACTAGAGGGGACGATGAACATGACATATTTTGAATAAGAGTTATGGTGAACTAATGATGATTAATTAACTGACAATGCCCGAATCGAGATGACGAGTAGACAGTGAACTACTATGACTATCAAAGGTTGGACCAATGGTTGGACTAACCGTGATTAGAAGGACTGACGATGTACGAATTGAGATGATGAGTCGACAGTGAACTACTGTGACTGTCACAGATTGGACTAATGATGTACTAATCGAGGTGACGAGTCGACAATGAACTACTGTGACTGTCATGGATTGGACTGACGATGTATGAATCAAGATGATGAGTCAACAGTGAACTACTATGTCTTTCATGGATTGGACTGACGATGTACGAATCAAGATGACGAGTCAACAGTAAACTACTATGACTGTCATGGATTGGATCTACGGTTGGACTAACCATGATCAGAAGGACTGACGATGTAAGAATCAAGATGATGAGTTGACAGTGAACTACTGTGATTGTCACAAATTGGACTGACGATGTACTAATCGATAAGCCTGCTGGGATGAATCTACTTGGGATGAAGCGACTTTACTGGGGAGGAATGGATACGATGCACACTGCTAAGGAAGAAGGCAATACGCCCGTTGATGGGAGTAAAGGTATGATTCTAGTCATAGATGATTTGTGGCGGCTATGGATTTGACATTGATGGAGGATGATGATCAACAACCACTCATGGACTTATGTTGTATAGATGAAGAAAGATCAACAACCACTCATGGACCTATGTTGCATGAACGAAGAAGATGATCAACAGCTACTCATGGACTTATGTTGCATGGATGAAGGAAGATCAACAATCACTCATGGACTTATGTTGCACGAACGAAGAAAGATGATCAACAGTCACTCATGGAATTATGTTGCTAGGAGATGATGGTTAACTTTCGACGGCTTGGAAAGGGATGAGATTTACCCCAAGTTTGGACACTTCTCATGCTGATGCCTTAACTGGTGCTGTGATAGTGTTTGGTTCTCCTGCTTGTATTGTCCTTGGAATGCCCGTAAAAATTTTATAATTTGATTTGAAAAATTTATTATTAGTCACTGTTAACTTATATATTTGAGACTACGACAGACTCAAAGACTGACAAACATCAACGCACGTATGAGGGTGACACATTTGACACCAAATTGGAAGAAACTCGACTTTGCCAAGATTTGATGTGCATTTATCATAGATGATACCATTTCACTCCTCATCTTAACATGGTAGCATTTTGCTGATAAATCTGATTTTTGAAAATTCCTCCCTATTGACCTAGTCGATTCTATGCTTTTCCCAGGATGTGCTTTGAATTAGTGCCTTACCTTATAGAATAAAAGATACTCAATTTCAAAAATTTTTTAAAACAACTTGGTGACCTGAAAACTCGCCCTTGGTGTAAAGGGATCGTGTTAGGCAAACGGAGTTTGCCCCTAGTTTGAGGTATAGGAAGTGGAATTCATAGGCAAACGAGGTGGGTGACCGAAGTTTGCCCCTAGTTCGAACGATGGTTTATTGGAGGTTTTGGGCAAACGAGGTAGGTAACCGAAGTTTGCCCCTTGCATGAAGGGTAGATAGTAAGATTCAAGCAAACGAGGCGGGTGGCCGAAGTTTGCCCCTAGTGTGGAAGGTGATTTCTGGCTTGAGGCAAGGACCGTGACTTTAATCTCTCAAATGCTCATAAATTTTGCCTAAGCACTGGTGAAGAGACCTAGCGAGCTATTTTCTCTCTTTTGTTATTGCTCACTTTGGATTTAGCTCTAATTTTTGCCTAGGTGTCCTTTCAGATTTTTGACCTAGCGAGCCATCCTTTTCTTTTTTTCTTTTTTTGAAAGTCGGCATACGTACCCCCTAGCGGGGATCAGGTCCAACGTAGTTCGGGCTAGGATCTTGAAAGAAGAGGGGTTAATATTCGTGTCGACCGAATCGATGTGGTTGCCTACGTATCCCCGAGTAGGAATCGGGTCGAGCGTAGTTCAAGGCAAGGCTTTGAAGGAAATTGGTTTGATTATGATGGTGTCGACCGAACCGATGTGGTTGCCTATGTATGCCCGAGTGGGAATCAGGTCAAGCGTAGTTCAAGGCAACGCTTAAAGGAAATTGGTTGAGGGTTTTTCAAACCAATCGTCAAAGAAGTTCAAACTTAGGTCACTTGTGGTAGCTTTGAATAAGAAGATTCAGTTTCAGCCTCCCTTTCTTTTCTTTAATTTTTTTTTTATTTTTTTTTGTTTTGAGGATTGATCCTTTTCACTTTCACCTAACCAGTCAATTTTGCTTTTCATGTAGTTAATTCATGTGAGATCTTTCGATCGCAATCTCGAAATTACATAATGTGCATGTCAGCTCTTAGAATTTGTTTGTGGTCATTCAGAGATTTTTGAAATATGATTAGACACATTCTCATGATGTACCTTGAAGTTTACAATTCTCTGTATCACCAAAATTTTCTTTCTTTCATTTTCTCCATTATTTTGACTGATTAAGGTCAGATCTTGGAAATCAATACCTTTTCAGCTCTAACTTTTGCCTAGGTGCCCTTTCGGGTTTTCAACCTAACGAGCTTTTTCTTTTATTTTTTTTTCTTTTCTTTTCTTCCTTTCTTTCTTTTTTCTTTTTTTTTGAAAGTGGAGATGAAACTCGCTGGAATGTTTGGCTACCATCAAGGACTAAGTCTGCATTGCTTCCAATCAGACAGATTGCATGGCTCCCAATTGGATTGGGCTTAAGACTTCAAAATGGTGGAAAAAGGGTGTTGGGCAAGCCCCAAGTCAGTTTCAAGTATGTCTTTTTGAGATTTGAGCAAAAACATCTTTTAAATTCTTAAAGTAAGAGTATTCAATTCTCGGCTCTTCATCGGTGTCAGCGTGAAATCGACTTTGATCTTTTCAGGATTCTTTTTTTTTGTTTGATGCAAAAATTTATTAGCTATGGTAATTTAAAAAGTGACATTTCAGTTCAATGATTCGTGCATTGATGACTAGACACATCAAATTAGGCAAAAATGAGATTTCATTCCATCAAAAGAAGAAGGATTACATTACTCGACACAAACTCATAACAACTTGAAGACTGATAGACTCGACAACAAGACTAAACTTGAAATAGATTCAAAACATAGGACAGACTCGACTAGACTCGGCTTGGTCTCAAATGGAGTATTACGGTGACTCGCTTATTCATTTTTTTTTAAAGAGCATCCTAATTTGTTTTACTAGCAAAAGTTCTAAACACCATCGCTTCACCGGCACATGTTCAACATTGATGGGTATTAGCAAAAGGGATCATTTGAACAGATGAGTCGGGGGCTTTGGGTTCGATGAAGCTAACATTTTGATTGACATAGGGTTGGATGGGTGATGGCTTGATGATTTTCTGATTGATGAGGTCTTGGACATCATGGCGAAGGCACATGCAGCTGTCGGTGTCGTGGCCTGGGTCTTGGTGGTAGGCACAACATTTGGACATGTTACAGTTTGGTGAAGGGATACCAGCATGAGGCTGAAGAAGTTGGAGGTAACCCTTTGTGAGGTTATCAAGGATAACGGACAACGGTATACCCAGGTTGGTAAAGGTTCTTGGGTTGCGGGCTTTGTTAAACTTTGAATTCAAGTGGGTCTTTGGAGTGACTTTTGTGTTTGGATATGGAATAGGATTACCCAGGCAATGATGTGGACTTGGACATGAGTAAGGATTCGGATGTGAAAATGGGCTTGGATAGACGGCGTCGGACAACCCATACTTCCTTTTATTGATGTTCTGCACTATCTTCTCAAATCGGCTTATCCTTAAACTTAGATGTTCAACAGTGGTTTGTAGTTTGTTCACTTTCCCTTCGAGAGCTTGGTAGGCCATTAGTGGGTTTATGATAGCCTGGGCTAGCCCGCGATCACGACAATGAATTCGGGGAGGTACAATAGTGTCCTTACCAGGGGCTACATTTTCTGCAAATAGAAGTAAAATCCCAAATTAGCAGAGGTGCAAAAATACTTCTTATGGACTCTTAGTGGGAGGAGATGATCAGAATTTTGAAGGATTTAACGATGCAAATCGAGGACGGTTGCAGTAAGTATATGACTTCTGTACAATAATTGAGATGGGTGAGGATGGTGATACGTATGCATTTGATGTGTAGAGACTGACAAGATGTGCGTGCATGTAGACTGACATGAATTGTGTATGCATATGAGACAAGCATGCAGATGCAAGACATAATTGATATGATGCCCCTACTTTTGACAGATAGCTGTTAAACAAATAAGGTCCTAGCCATACAGAGTGTGCTAACCTTACTTTCCAATATAATCACCAAGGGATAACAGGGATTTCTGGGATACTTTGGGAATTTTGGACAGAGTTTCTGGGAGAAACAGGGATTTGGAAGATTCGGAAGAATTTTCAGAAGTTATTTGAGTTTCTAGGAAAAATAGGGGTTTCTGGTTGATTTGGACTGAGCTTCTGGGAGAAACTAGCATTTTGGGTATTTCTGAGAAATATGGATAGAGTTTCTAGGAGAAACAAGTATATTTGGGCATTTCTGGGTGATTTGGGCAGAGTTTCTGGGAAAAACAAGTACTTTGGGTATTTTTGGGAAATTTGGATAGAGTTTCTGGGAGAAACTAGTATATTTGGGTGAGTCGGACAGAGTTTCTGAGAGAAACAAGTATATTAGAGTTTTTAAGAGAAACTGAGGTTTCTGGGAAATCTGGGGAGAAACAGGGATTTCTGGGTGAAACTAGAATTTCTGGAAAATCTGGATAAATTGGACAGAGTTTCCGGAAGAAACAAGTATATATGAGAGTTTCTGGGAGAAACAGGGATTTTAGAGTTTCTGAGGAAACAGGGGTTTCTGGGTGATTTGGACAGGGTTGCTAAGAGAAGCAGGGATATCTGTATAGTTCGGGCAGTGTTTTGGGAGAAACAGGTACATTTGGGTGAGTTTTTGGAAAATGGGAATTTCTAGGAAGCTTGGGTAGAGGTTCAGGAGAAACATGGATTTTCTGGAATTTTAGGTGAAACAAAGATATTGGGGAGTTTGAATAGGATTTCTGGGAGAAGCGAAAATATTCGGGTGATTCAGGCAGAGTTTCTAGGAGAAACAGGGATATCCTGATGAGTTAGGCAGGGTTTCTGGATGAAACAGGTGTGACAGGAGCATGTGATGATGGTGATCATACTGTCTAGCAAGTTTTTGTACTCCTATGTCTTAGGACCAACAAACAAAGTTTGCGGTGTATATCTTTGTAAACATGGAGCAGACATCCTTGTCATGGTGCCTAGGCATGTCAATTCAATGTAATCACATGTGAGTGATTGCCTTGGGAATCATAAGAAAGAGGTTCTGCTCCATGCTATATAAGCGTCTACACCGCGTAAGTAATCCCACTAGGGCATACATCAGTTATATCACATTGTCCTATTTGAAAAGATAAATGAACAGTCCTATGAAAGGTTCTACAGGAATCTATATGCAAATGCTGGGTTTTGTCAAAGAGGATCCGTTGACGAGAGTTCCAATATACCGTCAGAGAGATAGTATGGAAGTGTTTACTCTTTTTGATATACCTTGGAAGGTACAGTATCAATGGTGACTTATGCCCTGGCACAGCAAGACCTGAACAATGTCAGCGCTGCGTTTTAGACACAGTCGGATGGTGAAATGCAGAAGTGTAATGCAATGAACCAGACACAATGAAAAGATGATTTTAAGGATGCTTCTTATGAGTCAAACCTCTTTATTATTTTGTTTTGAAAATAAAATTATCCCCAGCAGAGTTGCCAGATTGTGGACACGCGAAATCGCTTATCCACTCTTTTTAGTTTTGTTTTGAGATTGTTTTTGAAAAAGGAAAAGAAAAGGTCTGTTGAAAACAGATACAGAGTGGCCACTTGGTCTTTAAGGAACCAAGAAACATAGTTTTGACTCACCCCAATGCTTAACCTTCTGCACCAATAGAAACCATTGATATGCAATACTGAATCGTCACTTCAAGCGATGATACCTCTAGTCGAACCAATAGAAAAGCCTTGATATTCCCCCTCGCTTAAACCTTCAAACCAATAAAAGAGAACCTTGGTTACCTCCCTCGCTGGATCTTCTGCACCAATAGTATTCCTCCTCATTCCTCTCCCTTTGACCGACTAATGGTATTGGCACTACCAATCGACAACACCTCCTTTCACATATCACATGATTTCTCAATACACTACCTTGTCTACATTGCATTTAAGTCCCTCATCTACCTTAAACAGATGAACCACTCTGAGGATGCCAACTCAGCTTCCTCAGCTGTACCAAGAACCTCACAAACCTTCTGTAAATACCAACCCCATTCAATACATCCAACAACCTGATTTAACCCGATCTGAAGCTTTATCCCGGTCCAACTCGGTCTAACCAAACAATAACTCAATCTGAATCTATACTCCCATACTTAAACTCCCCAAAAAGACCCTTGATCATCACTTGGTCTCCACCAACTCCCTTTAGACCTTCCACCATATACCTAAAACTCTCCAAGACTCCACTAGAGACTTACCTCATACTACCACCTCTATCTAAGACTGCTTTCTCTCTCACTCATTTGGGGCTACCTTGGTTCTCACTCGAGCCACGTCCTCTCCGGCTCCCATTTCTCTATTGCATTTTTATACATTATTATTCTGCTACACTTTCTGCATTATTTTATCTGTTGTTCCACCTATACTAACCTGATTACGTGTTATACCCCTTTATATCTCATACATATCACATAAAGAACTGGTTTTCACATGGCTATTAAGAGTCACACTTTTAAAGGGCCCACTTTTCTCAAAACTATTTTTTTAAAAAACAAAGATGAATTACTTTAATTGTCTGGGGTCCTAACACCCCAAATGTTAGGTGGCGAATCTGAACATTTCAAATTGGCCCTAACATACTCTTTTCACCATTCCCAATAAAAATCCGTCACATTTCATGCACTCTCAGGAAGCAAGGCCCACACCGACAGCCTGGTGTTCTGAGGGCGCGACAGTAAGTACAAATTATCTCTCTCTTGAATGCCTCACTATAACACCCACATTTGTGTTATGTCATTTGCATTACATTGTCATGCATGATAATGTGATGTGGCGTGTCTTATGACACATGTTTGAGTGAGTTTTGACTCACGAGTTGATTTGGGTGTCTGTATTAGAGAACCCTCTGAGACTGTGGTGATTTAGATTTATTGTTTGTGAAGTCTCTCCGAGTATGAGACGGTCACTGTGGAACACTTTAAATGTTTATCTGAAAATAAATGTTTACCTGTGTATTTCAATATCTGTATTATTTTCTGGCTTAGAATATATTTCTGATGTTAGATTTAGTATCCTGGTGAGGACAAATTAACACGCTATTAATTTGGTAGGCTAATTAGCAACTTCGGAAATGTCATGTAGAAATTCGCGTTTTAGCAACCGAACGATACTTAGTCGAAAACTTTTATAATTTTGGGGTTTCACTCGTAAGGCTATGAATAAGCTGTATAGAAAGTTTCAGAGACTAATTAGGAGTTTGGAAAACTCGTGGGGAGGAAAACGTAATTCCCCGAGAATGTTGCCTATATATAGATAGAGATGAGTTGAGATATTTCACAACTCTTAACCTAAATTCCAAGAGGAGGCCAAAAAGGGGGCTAGAGGGAGATTTGATTGCTTAGAGCCTTGCGACGCCAAACGACGACCTTCTGTCAGTCTGTTTTCTCCCAGATTTTGTATTCGAACTCCCCGAGGTAATATCTTCGTTTTGATACCTATTAGGGCCTGTTTGGCTAAGTTTTCCGAAAAGTTATTTTCTAGAATTTTTCATAAAAGTTGATAAATGGAATTTTGATCCATAGGAATTTTGCTAGACGGACTTCTGCACGTTCCTTGTGCACGGGTTTTCTTCAGATTGAATTATAGGAGCGTTATTCGGAGGTGAGTGATTCAACTATGTTTTGGAATGATTTCTTGGCATGTATTCATGTTATGTTTGAATAGCATGTATTAATTCATAGAAATATCTTGTGTAGTTCATATTGGGCATTTATATTGATAAGTAGGCTCAATAGCACGGTGATATGTTTTAATTACCGCGAGCATGGTGACATGTATTTGAGCATGTTAAGTTGCTTATTTGGGTCAGAAGGAGCACGTGGTCACCGTGCCATTTTGTGGAGCCGATATAGGCATTAAGGTCGCACGATTGTTTGTAGAATCGTGGGTCTTACCCTTTCGCGTGGACTTATTGGCGAGGAGTCGCGGATTGGGAGTATGGACGGGCACGTGAGTCTCCGGCGACTAGTATGAAATGTAGAGATGTGAATGCGGACATGTTTATCATTCATGTACATATGTTGATTTATTCACTAAGCTTTAGCTTAAACAAATTGAAATATGTGTGGTTATTCAAATAACCATTGCAGGTATAAATGCTGGCGAGGAATCGCAGAAGTGAGTACGTGGGTTGGGAGTTCGCTTGTGAGGAAGCTTGAAATGTTAACCTTGTAGTTTTGGGACAATAGGATGTTGTAATAAGACCTTTTTCTTGTTTTAACTTATGTTTAACTTCGTATGATAGAATGGATTTTAAACCGTTGTAATAGTTAGTAACATATTGTAATTATGTTTGGTAATGTTTTAATACAGCTAGAATTACTTTAGACTGAGTTTGGTTGGAGTTTGGTTTGAATGGTTGATCATTGGATGGAGGTTAGGAAGCTTTTAAACTTGTTTTCTGCAGATTGGGCTGCTGCCAGGGGAGCAGTCGACTGAGCAGTCGACTGAACCCCTGAGCCTGTTAGCTACTGCTTCTGATTTTAGCAGAAGCAGTCGACTGGACCCCTCAGCAGTCGACTGGACCCCGCATCAGTCGACTGGATCTCCAGTTTCAGTCGACTGGAATTTGCTATTAAAATCCCTACCCTCCTCCGTCGACTGCGCAGTCGACTGAACCTCTGGACTTTAAAATGTTTTGTTTTTCCGCTGCGTGTGTTCTTCAAACCTAATTTTGGGAACGTTAATGAATTGGTTTAGCCTCGGTGGCGTGCCACGGGCTCCGGTTCCGCTATTGTGGGACCGGGCTGTGACATTTAGTGGTATCATAGCTTACGTTTAGAGCCTTGGGAACGAGTGACGTTATATATGCTGAGTGACGTCGAGTGGAGTGTGTAATTGTGAAGATAATGGTTATCATTGTAGAAATGCTTCATGTGTTAGCATTTGTTGATTGTGATGAACTGTGCACATATATCTATATTGTGGCATAGCATGCATGGTCATTATGCATTGAACTCAACAGGGGAAATATTTGAAACGTTATGGCTGATCCACCAAGAGAATTGTCACCGCATTCGCGGATGGACCAAATAGTGAATATGGTGGGAAATTTCATACAAGCGGTAAGTGAAAGAGAATAGATGAACGTTCAGCCTCCACAAGTGGAAATTCGTTATGTCAATGCACCATCGGTACCGCGATCTCAACACACAATCGTGGAACAGTTTCATAAGCGAAAACCGACGTTGTATCATGGGCAAGTTGACATAGACTTGGCCGATCATTGGATGATGGACATGGAAAGACATTTCCGTCAGGTAATATGTACCGATGAGGAGAAAATTTTATGTGCATCCGATACGTTGATGGGTGAAGCCTTGGACTGGTGGAACAACGTGCTTGAACAAGGGAAGCCAACCACGTGGGAAGCATTTAAAGAAGAATTCAACAAATGTTTCTTTCCGCAATCTGCTTATACTCAGAAACGTCAAGAGTTTGCGAGTTTGGTTCAGGGAGATATGACCGTAGATGAGTATGTTTCTCGTTTCAATGCCTTGTTACGATTTGGGAAAACTACCGTTCCTACTCATAGGGATAAAGCTCGTAAGTTTGAGGAAGGACTTAGAGAGAATATCCGTGGCCGTGTGGACATGTTGCAACACCCGACCGTTTCTCTAGTCGAGGAAGCCGCCCGTATAGCTGAGAAGAGTGTCGACCGATATCGACAAGGGCAACAAGGAAAGAGACCCAATGACAGTCGGAGTAAGGGTCAAGGGAATGCGAAGAAACCGTTTACACAAGGTTCAGGATCATATATGAGTAGCCAAGGAGGGAGTACGTTCATGGGAGACCCGAGACCGTTGTGCCCAACATGTAACCTGCGACACAGAGGAACCTGCTATCAATTGATCACTTGCTATATTTGTAAACAATTGGGGCATGTGTCTAGGAATTGTCCTTTGAACGCAAATTCGACTACACCAAACACAAACTCGAACACCAAGAGCTATAACCCAGAAACGAGAGGAAAATGTTTTGAGTGTGGACAACCGGGACACATAGCAAAGAACTGTCCGAGTAAGAGACAACCGGGAATGAGTACCGGTGCATCGAGTGTGCCAAGCGGGTCAAGGGTAGAGCCTCGTGTAGATAAAGGGAAAGGAGTCACGCAACAACAAGGACGATACTTCCAGCTCAGGCCGGGGAATACGGATGATACCGTCGTATCAGGTATTCTTCCTATTTGTTCGTATCCTGCACGTATACTTATGGATTCTGGTTCAACGCATTCATTCGTATCACGTGATTTTGTTAAGCATTTAACTGTTAAGTCAGAACCGCTAGGATATGACTTGTGTGTATCATTGCCTAGTAGTGAACCGCTAGTTACTTCTTCAATATTCAAGTCATGTGAGATCAAGATAGGTGATAAAGTTTTGAGCGTTGATTTGATTCCGTTGACAGTGAATTACTTTGATGTTATCTTGGGTATGGATTGGTTGTCGGTTAATCAAGCCAGAATCGATTGTGAACAGAAACGGGTTAGTTTCTATCCGTCAGGACGAGAAGAGTTTACTTTTCAGGGTAAGGGAGTGATCGTACCGCCGTACTTGATATCGGCGATCCAAGCAAGCAAAATGTTGAAGAAGGGTTGTTCGGGTTTCTTATGTTCAATTGTCGACACGCGAGTTCTTGGACCACTAATAGAAGACATTTCAGTAGTTCGAGAATTTCCAGATGTTTTTCCCGATGAGTTACCCGACGTATTGATCGAAAGAGAGCTTGAGTTCACAATAGAAGTAGTACCAGGGTCACAACCGGTATCCAAAGCACCGTACCGAATGGCACCGATAGAGTTGAAAGAATTGAAAGTTCAGTTAGAAGAACTGTTGGAGAAGGGTTTTATCCGACCGAGTGTTTCACCGTGGGGAGCTCCAGTCTTGTTTGTGAAGAAGAAAGATGGAACCATGCGTATGTGCATCGACTACCGGGAGTTGAATAAGTTGACCGTCAAGAACAAGTATCCATTACCGCGAATAGATGACTTGTTTGATCAGTTACAAGGGGCTCAGGTATTTTCGAAAATCGACTTGAGATTCGGTTACCATCAGTTGAAAGTCAAAGAGGAAGATGTTGAGAAGACAGCTTTCAGGACTCGATATGGTCACTTTGAATTTTTAGTTATGCCATTTGGAATGACTAATGCACCAGCTGCTTTCATGGACTTGATGAACCGTGTTTTCAAAGATTATTTAGATGAGTTCGTTATCGTGTTCATAGATGACATCCTAATCTACTCCAAAAGCGTTGAAGATCACAAGCATCATTTGCGATTAGCTTTACAATGATTGCGTGAAAAGAGATTATTCGGCAAATTGAAGAAGTGTGAGTTTTGGTTGACAGAGATTGCTTTCCTTGGACATATAGTGTCGACAAAGGGAATTTCTGTAGACCCTCAGAAGATAGAAGCAGTTACCAATTGGGCGAGACCAACGAATGTGACAGACATCAGAAGTTTCCTAGGATTAGCTGGGTATTATCGGAGATTTGTAAAAGACTTTTCGCGTATAGCAATGCCGATGACGCAGTTAATGAGAAAAGATATTGCTTTTGTTTGGAGTCCAGAATGTGAAGAAAGTTTCCAAGAGTTGAAGGGTCGACTAGTGAAAGCACCAATATTAGCCGTTCCGTCAGGGACTGGAGGATTTATTATTTACAGTGATGCTTCATATAGAGGTTTAGGTTGCGTTCTTATGCAAGGTGATAAAGTCATTGCATATGCGTCGAGACAACTTAGACCGCACGAGAAGAATTATCCAACACATGATCTAGAATTGGCCGCCGTGATTTTTGCACTGAAGATTTGGCGTCATTACCTATACGGGGAGAAATGTGAGATCTATACGGATCACAAGAGTTTGAAGTACCTGTTTACACAACGAGATTTGAACATGAGGCATAGGAGATGGCTAGAGTTGATGAAGGACTATGACTTGTCAATTCAGTATCATCCGGGCAAGGCGAATGTCGTTGCCGATGCTCTTAGTCGCAAAGTACCAACCAACACCGCATCAGATTTGACTTCTCAGAAAGAACTAATATGAGATATGGAGAATATGGAGCTTGAGGTGATTCCGAGGATTGAAAGTGGTTTGATGTCGACGATGGTGGCACAACCACTCTTAATTCACGAGATCGCAGAGAAACAACTTCAAGACGTGGCTTTGAAGAAGATTTGTGATGAGATTCCAATGGGAAAACAACTTGGATTCACGTTTGAGAACAATGTGTTGAGATTGAGGGGTAGAATTTGTGTACCTAGTGAGAAAGAGTTGAAATGGAATATCCTAAAGGAAGCACACAACACGAAGTATACCGTTCATCCGGGAAGCACTAAGATGTATAGAGACTTGAGACATGTTTATTGGTGGCCGGGAATGAAGAGGGAAATAGCACGTTATGTTTCGCGTTGTACTAGTTGTCAACAAGTAAAGGCCGAACGCCAAGTACCCTCGGGATTATTACAACCGTTACCGATAGCTGAGTGGAAATGGGAGCACATAACAATGGATTTTGTGAGTGGGTTTCCGAGGTCGAAAAGATCAAATACTATTATTTGGGTGATTGTTGATCGTTTGACGAAGTCGTCGCACTTCCTACCGCTTCGAACGACTAAGCCGGTGACGTTAGCTAAGTTGTATATTCACGAAATTGTGATACTACATGGTATCCCAGTTTCTATCGTTTCGGACAGGGATAGTAGTTTTACATCAAAGTTTTGGAGAGTCTTGCAAGAAGCAATGGGTACCAAATTGCACTTTAGTATAGCTTTTCATCCTCAGACCGATGGTCAATCAGAGAGAGTAATCCAGATTTTGGAAGACATGCTTCGTTTATGTATACTTGATTTTCAAGGCGATTGGGAAGACCACCTACCGTTAATTAAGTTCGCATATAACAACAGTTTTCAGTCGAGTATTGGGATGGCTCCTTATGAAGCTTTATATGGTCGTGTATGTCGTTCACCAATTAGTTGGACGGAAGTCGGAGAAAGAAAGATTGAAGGGCCGAAAATTGTACAAGAGACGACGGATAAGATAAAGGTAATTAAACAACGGTTACTGACAGCTCAGAGTAGGTATAAGAGTTATGCCGATAAGCGTAGACGACCGTTGGAATTTGACGTGGGAGATTTAGTGTATTTGAAGGTGTCACCTTCAAAGGGAATAACCAGATTTGGTAGATACGGGAAACTCAATCCGAGATATGTAGGACCTTTTGAAATCATTGGAAAGGTTGGACCCGTAGCTTATCGTTTGAACTTGCCGAGCGAGTATGCTCAAGTTCATAACGTGTTTCATGTATCGTTGTTACGCAAACAGTTAGTGGAAGAGAGAGATCAAGTGATGACTCCGACATCGAATGAGATTCAGAGTGATTTAACGTATGCCGCATATCCGATAGAGATCTTAGACCGGAAGGATCAAGTCTTACGAAATAAAGTAATATCGAAAGTGAAAGTGTTATGGCTTAGCCAAACTACGGAAGAGATGACGTGGGAGATAGAAGATGAGATGCGTACTCAGTATCCGCACCTTTTCGAGACTTGAGGTATAAGTTTGGGGACAAACTTCTTTTAAGGGGGAGAGTATTATAACACCCACATTTGTGTTATGTCATTTGCATTACATTGTCATGCATGATAATGTGATGTGGCGTGTCTTATGACACATGTTTGAGTGAGTTTTGACTCACGAGTTGATTTGGGTGTCTGTATTAGAGAACCCTCTGAGACTGTGGTGATTTAGATTTATTGTTTGTGAAGTCTCTCCGAGTATGAGACGGTCACTGTGGAACACTTTAAATGTTTATCTGAAAATAAATGTTTACCTGTGTATTTCAATATCTGTATTATTTTCTGGCTTAGAATATATTTCTGATGTTAGATTTAGTATCCTGGTGAGGACAAATTAACACGCTATTAATTTGGTAGGCTAATTAGCAACTTCGGAAATGTCATGTAGAAATTCGCGTTTTAGCAACCGAACGATACTTAGTCGAAAACTTTTATAATTTTGGGGTTTCACTCGTAAGGCTATGAATAAGCTGTATAGAAAGTTTCAGAGACTAATTAGGAGTTTGGAAAACTCGTGGGGAGGAAAACGTAATTCCCCGAGAATGTTGCCTATATATAGATAGAGATGAGTTGAGATATTTCACAACTCTTAACCTAAATTCCAAGAGGAGGCCAAAAAGGGGGCTAGAGGGAGATTTGATTGCTTAGAGCCTTGCGACGCCAAACGACGACCTTCTGTCAGTCTGTTTTCTCCCAGATTTCGTATTCGAACTCCCCGAGGTAATATCTTCGTTTTGATACCTATTAGGGCCTGTTTGGCTAAGTTTTCCGAAAAGTTATTTTCTAGAATTTTTCATAAAAGTTGATAAATGGAATTTTGATCCATAGGAATTTTGCTAGACGGACTTCTGCACGTTCCTTGTGCACGGGTTTTCTTCAGATTGAATTATAGGAGCGTTATTCGGAGGTGAGTGATTCAACTATGTTTTGGAATGATTTCTTGGCATGTATTCATGTTATGTTTGAATAGCATATATTAATTCATAGAAATATCTTGTGTAGTTCATATTGGGCATTTATATTGATAAGTAGGCTCAATAGCACGGTGATATGTTTTAATTACCGCGAGCATGGTGACATGTATTTGAGCATGTTAAGTTGCTTATTTGGGTCAGAAGGAGCACGTGGTCACCGTGCCATTTTGTGGAGCCGATATAGGCATTAAGGTCGCACGATTGTTTATAGAATCGTGGGTCTTACCCTTTCGCGTGGACTTATTGGCGAGGAGTCGCGGATTGGGAGTATGGACGGGCACGTGAGTCTCCGGCGACTAGTATGAAATGTAGAGATGTGAATGCGGACATGTTTATCATTCATGTACATATGTTGATTTATTCACTAAGCTTTAGCTTAAACAAATTGAAATATGTGTGGTTATTCAAATAACCATTGCAGGTATAAATGCTGGCGAGGAATCGCAGAAGTGAGTACGTGGGTTGGGAGTTCGCTTGTGAGGAAGCTTGAAATGTTAACCTTGTAGTTTTGGGACAATAGGATGTTGTAATAAGACCTTTTTCTTGTTTTAACTTATGTTTAACTTCGTATGATAGAATGGATTTTAAACCGTTGTAATAGTTAGTAGGGTAAATTGCATTTTGCACCCTCAAACTATACCATGTTTTGCACTTTGGTCCCTAAACTATCATTTTTCGCATTTTGGTCCCTCAACTATCATTTTGTGGCAGTTTGCCCCCTCCCTCACTTTTAGCGTCGCTTTTGGTGTCACTAAAAAGTGACTTTTTTCGTCACTGAAAGTGAAGGAGGGGGCAAACTGCCACAAAATGATAGTTGAGGGACCAAAATGCGAAAAATGATAGTTTAGGGACCAAAGTACAAAACATGGTATAGTTTGAGGGTGCAAAATGCAATTTACCCTAGTTAGTAACATGTTGTAATTATGTTTGGTAATGTTTTAATACAGCTAGAATTACTTTAGACTGAGTTTGGTTGGATTTTGGTTTGAATGGTTGATCATTGGATGGAGGTTAGGAAGCTTTTAAACTTGTTTTCTGCAGATTGGGCTGCTGCCAGGGGAGCAGTCGACTGAGCAGTCGACTGAACCCCTGAGCCTGTTAGCTACTGCTTCTGATTTTAGCAGAAGCAGTCGACTGGACCCCTCAGCAGTCGACTGGATCCCGCATCAGTCGACTGGATCTCCAGTTTCAGTCGACTGGAATTTGCTATTAAAATCCCTGCCCTCCTCCGTCGACTGCGCAGTCGACTGAACCTCTGGACTTTAAAATGTTTTGTTTTTCCGCTGCGTGTGTTCTTCAAACCTAATTTTGGGAACGTTAATGAATTGGTTTAGCCTCGGTGGCGTGCCACGGGCTCCGATTTCGCTATTGTGGGACCGGGCTGTGACACTCACTCCTCCAACCACTACCTTTTTCAATACCACCCCTGGTCAAAAAAATTACCCATTTTGTATCATGTGATCAATACAAGATATAAAAATATTAACAACATGACCCTTCTTTTAAGTTATTAAAAATTTAAGAACAAAATTATATCTAAAATTGTGTGTATGACAAAGGGTAATTATGTGTCCAGTAAAAGATTATATTTTCCTAAAGTATTTTTCAACAGTTCAAAATAGGGATAAAAAATATCATGTGTTAATATATTTGTATCATGTGGGGTGACATGATACAAAAATGTTACTAGTTTTTTGAACATGTTACCAAAAAGGATGTTAGTTGAGGAGGTCATTTTATTACTAGCATATTTCCTCTGTCCCTTAAAAATAGTCCACTATTGAGAACTCAATTTTATAAGGGGATAAAAGAAATTTACACCTACTTTTCACAATTGCCCCTACTTATTGCAACAACCTTTTTTAGTTTTATCTTAATTTAGATTTCAAGAAATGGTAGTTTTAGAAAGTAAGTAAAAATTATATGCTAATTTAGGAAAATGGACAATAATTTTGGTACATAATAAAAAGTAAATATTGACTATTTTTAAGGGGGAGTATATATTTTAAAAAAAAGTCATAGTTTCGGGGTGGTGGTGTAATTTACCCAATTAAATAAAGCTTTTGTTAACTTGTGCCTTAGGACATATGTTAAAATTTTAAAAGTATAAATAAATAATTCAGTGTTTGGTGTGAGATTAGTATTTATCTCCTTTATTTATTTTTCACTTTTATAATCATAATATATACCTTAAGATATTAAAAACAAACAAAATCCTTAAATAAAAATAATGTTAAGACTAAAGGAAGAGAATATGACAAAGAGTCATGGTGCATGTGAAGGAGGATCTGTCTGAACCTCAGTTCCCCAAAATGCAGCGTAGCGTTTGACATTTTGCTTTCAATGGCATCATGATTATCAGCTTTTTCATTCTTGGATTCATTTATAATTTGTTGTTTCCTATCTCTTTCCATAAAGTCAGTTTGACTTCTATACTCTTCACATTTCAACTTTATGTGTGTAAGGAGGAGATTAGGTGAAAGGAGATGAGGTGAGGTGGACAAGAGACTGACACTGAGCCCTTGGGATAAACACAACAAAATACAACTCCCCAAAAAAAAGAGAAAATAGTGAAAAAAAAATCTGTAGTGGAGTAACTTTTAGTTCTCTACTGCATGAAACGCTTTTCATTTTGACTGACTTGCCCAAAAAAAAAAAAAAAAAAAAAGGAAAAAGAATAGCTGGTCGTGCCCGTATGTAAAAGTTGCAAGTCTTTTACTACTCCTTTTTGGTCTTGGTCTTGGCGTCGTTTCTGTTCTTGTTCTTGTCTGTTAGCCTTTAAGGCTCAGGCAGCTAGGCTTTTACCTCTTTCAGCCTCCCCACGTCTTGAACACGTGAGAAGGAACATGCCTCGAGGCGCCCCCTATTAGCTTCATGTTGGGAGTTGGGTTTTGCCTCAGATTTTATTAGTATACTCGAATTTAACATATTTCTGATTTTAAGGTTTTTTTTTTTAATATAATAATATTAGTCACACAATACCAATCACAACACAAATAATAGTTATGTATTAAATGTATGTACTTTGTGCTTTTCAAAAATGTGTAGACTCCGTGTGAAAAATTAACACATAAGATACATACATTTAAAGTATATATTGTGATTGGTGTTTTGTGCCTAACATTATTATTTTCAATAAGAAAATATTATTGCAATATCATATTTTAGGCTTCAAAAACGAGTAACTCTATTTTTCTCAGATTTGTATCCTAAATAGGTTTTCGAACACATGTAATAGTGTACGCATTTGATTTCCATTTGAGGATGCCAAAATGGTCTCACGGTGGTCTCACTGTCACATATGTTGGGAACTACATCAGGATACAAAATTTGAGAAACATAACATTACTCCTCAAAAATTGTACCCAATAGTAGTGTACCCATGGCGTTTTTGTTTGGATCTCCCCAATTGTACCTATATCACAAACAACATACCCACAGTGGATTTGTTTAGTTCTCAAAAATTTGTACCCAAATCTTAAAGCATTGTATCCAAAATGGTTTTAGTTCTGTCTCAAAATTGTCCCCAACTCTTAAAATGTGGTACCCATATATAGTCGTTTTGTTTAGGTGACTAAAAATTGTACTAGGACTCCAAACATTGTATATATAGTGGTTTCATTTAGGTCTCAAAGTATTGTACCTAAGTGTCAAAATATTGTACTCATATTTAGGTTGTATCATAGAATTCACCCCATTTCCATTCATATTCTTATTGAGCAGTAACAACAAGGTTAATTTATTATTATTGATTTAATATGAGTAGCATTACTATGGTTCTTAAAAATAAACTGCATTTAGTGATTATTCAGTAGAAAATTTTCACTTAAAGTTTCTAGTGAATTTTTGGCTAGTGTTTCAATTAAGAGGTATATAATCAAACGCACTGAAAAGAAATAACTGCTGAAAATTTTATTTTCAGCACTTAATTGGGTTATCAAACACACCGCTAGTGTATTTTTACGGTTCGGTACGATTTTTACACCCGAGGAATAATTTGAAAATCGACTGAACCGATCAGATCGGTTGGTGCATCGATTTATTGACACCCCTATAGTTAGGGGTGCAACTCGGGCATGACCCAAAGGGTTTTGGCTTTGCCTAGGCCCGAGCCCGAATTCAAGTAGTATGCCCAAGCCCGAGCTCGAGCTCAACTGTAGACACCCCAAATTAGAGGACTACCTATGAATTTCCTCATATTTCTATAGTTGGTGAAGATCTTCAAGGGTTCTTCAAGCACTTCTTCAAGATTTTTCTTCAATGGCTTCTCCAAATTTCATCTTGTTTCTTCTAAAAAATCTCCAAGTTAACCAACAATTCTCCAACCCCTTATAATGAAAACAAAACTCTCTTTATATAGACCAATTAGGAGAGGCTAATTGGTCTCAAGTGCTTGAAATTACCTGTAACAGTCTGTTTATCTCAAGTGCTTATTGAACACCCAAGGATCACGCTTCACATGCTATAAACACCTCAAATTTACTAAATTAGCCTCTCCTAATTGGTCTATATAAGGAGAGTTTTGTTTTCATTATAAGGGGTTGGAGAATTGTTGGTTAACTTAGAGATTTTTTAGAATAAACTAGATGAAATTTGGAGAAGCCACTGAAGAAAAATCTTGAAGAAGTGCTTGAAGAACCCTTGAAGATCTTCACCAACTATAGAAATATGAGGAAATTTATAGATAGTCCTCTAATTTAAGTTCATTTCTTCTCACAATTCATAGTTTTGACTAGGATCTTTACACATTTTCTAAAAGTCTCTTCTAACCCCTTTTCATCACACACCACTTGACTTGTGATTGAATTTTTACTTATACTTGTTGATTTGCATATAAATAACCATGGATTTAATGTGAAATAAGTTTTCTAAGTGAAATTTGATTTGGATCATCAAGTTGGTATACATTTCATCCCTCTTTGTTCATGCTCTTCTCATGGAAATCATGAGATCTTCAATATCTCATTTGAATTGCTTGAGTTTGATCTCTTTATTTTCTATAAATTGGTGATTTATGTGAGAATTAAGGTTGATTTTGACTATGTTCATGTACAATTGATGGATCCAAGTCCATGTTCATGATTTGGGTCCATTAATTTGAAGTTCCATGAAGTCACCAAATACTTCATTGAAATTCATAATGGTTAGTATTCTTGATCTCCAAGGATCATTGATTTAAGAGGAGAATTAAACAAAATAAGTCATAATTTTTCAAGGATCATCAACTTGAGAGAGGAATTAGACTTACAATAAGCCAATTTTCATGGCTTAGTTGCTAGGTTCAAGTAAGTCTAAGTGCTTTAGCATACTCATGAGATTGATATTCAAGCTTAAATCCATGGAGATTATTGTTGTTTAGATTGTTGTTTTTAGTGGCATAATCTATACTTGGTCCAAATCCTCTCTAGAATTTTGGATCAAGATGGGTTCAAATAATAAATGACAATTCAACAAGAAGCTGTGATAAATTTTTTTTAATTAAATCATGATCCTTTGGATTTACAATTGGAATGTGTCCATAACACCTAGGTTTACCACTGCAATTTTTGTTTTGCTCCAATTATATGGTTAACATGGTTTGATCATGGGTTTTGTAACCTAGTCACTCTCTGTCCAGAATTTTGGAACAGTGACCCTATTTTAAAATGTTTGGATCAGAGCCTTAATCAAGTATTTCATGTTTAAATTATTTTTCATATGAACTATATTGAGTTGATAAGATCTTCCAAGAAATTTGAAAGGTTTGAGATTAATTTTCTATTTTTAATAAATGATACAAAATCTCTGGACTGAGAGTTGATAAATCCTGAGTGGTGTCGGGTCTTGGTCCAATTTCTAGAGATTAGACCATTTGATCTTTGATTTTCTTTTTGGGATAGATACTAGTCTCACATAGTGTCACGCCCCGGAATAGCAAAAATAGAGAAAAAAATTTCCTTTTTGGGTCCATAGGGAATGACTGGTGAATGTCACTAATGATCCACACCACACAGTACTAATCTACAACAAGAAATGTAATAAAAACAAACAAACTGGATATAATAGTCGTTGCTTTTATTACAAACATCAGAGTTATTACAACAGTAAAGCTACAACGGAAATATATATAAGGTTTGGAAGCAACATATGCCCAAGTACCAAATATAACAAAATAGTCTAAACAGAAATATAAACTAAAAACTATCTCCAAGTCTTCAGCTTGCGTAAACATCAGCATAGTAGTCCTCCATGGCATAGGTGGCATCAGTGGGGCCACCCTCGGTGTATTCTCCTCCCGGATAGTATCCATTGTTGCAGGCTCCGTCATCTGCAGAATAAGGTATAGGATAGTCTGGACGGGAAAAAGTCCAGGTAATAATAGCCGTCAACTTACTAAGAGCTGAGTGAGTATAAACTAACATGGTACTAATTATCTGAAAGTAAAACAAGCGTATGCAGACACAAGGTACATTTTATTATAACAATATCTTCCTCCTTTATTTAACGTCGTTAACCAACCCTTGTCATCTTGTTACTCGAAGATCGATAATCAATATACTATATAGAAAGAACAGACTCAATCGTATTACATATATAGACATACCATTATTCTGTACATTGCTCGTGAAGGATATAAACCATCCATTGCATTCATGGACACCACGTCGGTCCATCCCCCGCTCGTTAAGGATATAAATCATTCACCACATGTCAGGGATACAACGCTTTGAACAATAGTATATCAAATCTATTGCCACGACTTCTCGATATATATATATATATATATACCAGTGATCGTCATCCACTGCTCGTTAAGGATATAAACCATCCACTGCTCGTTAAGGATATAACACGGATCATCTGCCTACCTTAGGGCTACATGGTCCTACCCATTGCTCGTTAAGGATATAACCCATCCACCGCATGTGAAAGCATGTCATGACCAAGCGTTTGCCCTCGTACCATTCCTAGAACTTATCAAACCTACTTAGGTTATGCACTATCATTGATACATGACTTCCCACTGTGACCTGACTACTCTAATTAAAAGAAAACGGGAATCAAACTTACATATGAACAGCATAGTATCTCACGTCATTACTTTAATCTATTATTGTTAATCATACTTAACTTTGCTGTTATATTCTCCCTGATTAACCCATAAATCGCATAACGGAAGTCCAAATCGAGAAACGAACAATCCAACCCTTACTATAATAAATAGGCAAAGGAATCCATGTTCTGCCAATACCAATCGATTGGGAAAAGGTCCAATCAATTGGAACAAAAATCATAACAATCGATTGAGGAAACTGGCAATCGATTGGGATGTCAATTGATTGCTAACATTGGCAATCGATTGAGATGTCAATCGATTGGAATTCTATCCAATCGATTGGGTGTAGACTGATGGCTATCGATTGGTAAATGGCACTTCGCGCGTCTTTACCAGCAGATTATAAAAACAACATATATAAACGTACAAAACATGCATATTACACATCTAAACCTCACAATAACTTGTATAAACTTCATATAAAGGGACCAAGTGAGTTAGGACTCACCTAAAGGTATGTTTGGCTTGAGTGAGTTTGAAAAAACTCCAAGCTTCCTCTCTCTCCTCCTTCTCTGTCCAGCTCTCTCTTCTCTGCCTCTTCTCCTTCTTCTTCTTGTTCTTCTCTTCCTCTCTTCTTCTTCTTCTCTACCCAAGGCAGTGAGTGTGTGTGTGTGGGTATCTATATAGATATTGAGATATATGGATATATGTGTATATATGTATATATATATGTGTATATATATGATATACAAACACTCCCTCTCTCAAGACTGTCAACAAATCCTCCCTAGCTCAATATGAACTCATATATATAGAGGGGGAAGGTGCCACACGTCCAAAGCTCAAGCAAAGAAGAAAACTTGTCTCAGCTTATGTCAATCGATTGAAAATGATGGCAATCAATTGGTAACAGATATTTGAAGGCAATCGATTGGAAAGAATGGCAATCGATTGGGATGTTGCCACGTCATAACTTTTAGTCGGTAGAATGGCAATCGATTGAGAACAATGGCAATCGATTGGTATCTGAAAAGTGGCAATCGATTGGGAAACAATCCAATCGATTGGTATCCAAATTTCACCAAAAGGAATAAAGTTTATATAGAACGAGGTTTTATTTATTAATACTCTCCAGAAATTTAGGGTATTAGATCATCCACCACTCATTAAGCATTTCGTCCTCGAAATAAAAAAACAAACAAGTTTAAAACAAAAATGGAAACTTCTCTCACATTTCTGATTCTAGCTCCCACGAAGCTTCTCCTTCATCATGATACTTCCACTGAACCATAACTAGCAGAATCTCCTTGTTCCTGAGTTTCTTGATCCCTTGATCTAAAATGCGAACTGGTCCTTCGTTGAATGTAACATTGTCATTGACTTCAATATCTTCGAAGTTGATCTCATGCGCTGGGTTGTGGGAACACTTCCTCAGCATACTGATGTGGAATACATTGTGCACTCCTAACATCTTCGGTGGCAATGCAAGGTGATAAGCAACCTTCCCAACACGCTCTAAAATCTTGAATGGTTTGATGAATCATGGCGATAGCTTGCCTCTCTTCGGACCAAATCTGACGATCCGTCGAACAGGTGAAACTTTGAACAGCACTTGATCTCCAACGGTAAACTCCAAGTCTTTGCGTCACTTGTCAGCATAACTCTTGTGTCGCGTCTGAGCTGTCTTCATTCTCTCACGTACAATCTGAATCTTTTCACTGGTCTCTCGTACCATCTCTAGACCAAGAAGTTGAGTATCTCCGACTTCGGTCCAACACAGCGGCGATCGACAAGGTCTTCCCTACAAAGCTTTGAATGGCGCCATTCCTATGCTCGAATGATAAGTGTTGTTGTAGGCGAACCCAACCAAAGGTAAGTGCATCTCCCAAGAACTCTCAAAATCAATGACACAAGTGCGTAACATGTCCTCCATTACTTGATTAACTTGTTCAGTTTGACCATCGATCTGTGGATGAAAGGCTGAACTTAAGTTTATTGTTGTTCCCATCGCTGTTTAGAGACTCTTCCAAAATTCTACAGTAAAATGCGAATCTCGGTCTGACACGATAGAAACAGGTACACTGTGTAATCGTACTATGTGTTGTAGATACATCTGGCTTAAACGTTCTACTGGATACGTCATACTATAGGCGATAAAATGTCCCGTCTTTGTAAGTCGATCCACGATTACCCAAATAGCGTCATGGTTCTGCTATGACTTCGGCAATCCTACCATGAAATCCATAGTGATATGTTTCCATTTCCATTGAGGAATCGATAATGGCTATAGAAGTCCAGGTGGCTTCTGATGTTCTGCCTTTACCTGTTTACAAGTAAGACATTTAGATAAGTATTCAGCTATTTCTCTCTTCATCTCTTCCCACCAGAAGTTCCTCTTCAGATCCTTGTACATCTTCGTACCTCCCTGATGAATAGTCATCCGTGACTTATGCGCTTCATCCAATATTTCTTTCCAAAGATTTTCTTCAGCAGGTACACAGAGTCTACCTTTACATCGTAAGGCTCCATCTGTACTAATACTCCAGATTTCTGGTTCCTTTGCTGACATCTTGGCAAACCATAACTTCAAATTTTTCGTCATCCGTTGAGCTTCTATGATACGGCCAATCAAAGTCAGTTGTATCATAAGACATCCAAAATGCTGTCTTTTCATTGGTTCCACTGGCTGAAACTCGAATTCAGCTAACACTTCTAATGCTCTCCATTCTCGAATTAGTAGTGCAGCGATTACTAGTCGGGGTTTATGTCTCAAAGCATCTGCTACGACATTCACTTTACCTGGATGGTAATGTAATGAAAAGTCATAGTCCTTGAGTAACTCCATCCATCTCTGTTATTGCATGTTCAACTCCTTCTGAGAGAACAAGTACTTCAAACTCTTATAATCAGAAAATAAATCAAACTCTCTTTTTGTCCAACTCAATCTGAAGTTCCCTCTCTCTATAGGAAGCCCTGTAAGCCCAAGATAGAACTGGATAACTATTCCTTTTAGAGGCTAAGATGTCCTTACCTATAATTCAAGATCTTTTAAAAAAAACCTTTGGACTAGAGAAAAAGCAGCATTGAACTCGTTTAGCTCATAGCTCATACAGTCTTAACTAGCTCAGAGCTACAAGAGAGGTAGAAGCCCTATCCTATTCCTATTCAAGAATAGTGGGCTTTCCCCTCCCCTTCTTTTAGCTCATTCAGTCACTGCCTCTATATACGCTCTCCCCTATGCTTTTGGGGATTCGGGGAGAGCTCTATGAGTCCGTTCCCTCATTCCAACTTTCAGAGTTACAAATTCTCGTGCATTCAATTCTCTCCATAGAGATAGTGTCTCCAAATCTTTAATGCAAACACTATTGCTGATAGTTCCAAATCATGCGTAGGATAGTTCTTCTCATGTACCTTCAACTGTCTTGATCCGTAAGCAATCACATTCCCATTTTGCATTAGTACACATCCAAGTCCTTGGTGCGATGCATCACTATAGATCACATACCTTTCTCCACTCTTATGTATTGCGAGTACAGGTGCGAAAGTCAATCTTTCCTTTAACTCCTGAAATGCACTCTCATGCTTGTCTGTCCACTCATACTTCATCTCTTTCCTCATCAAATTCGTCAAAGGTCCAGCTATCTTGGCGAATCCTTTTATAAATCTTCGATAATATCCTGCTAAGCCGAGGAAACTTCTAACCTCTATCATATTGGTTGGTCTGTTCCAGCTTAAGACTGCATCAATCTTAGATGAGTCCATTGAAATACCATCCTGAGAGATGACATGTCCCAAGAATTTGACTTCTCGTAGCCAAAACACACACTTACTGAACTTAGCATACAACTTACTATCATGAAGCACCTATAAAGCAATCTATAAGTGTTCCTTATGGTCTTCCTCTATCTTCAAGTAGATCAATATGTCATCGATGAACACTATAATGAATTTATCCAGCTATAGTGTGAATACTCTATTCATTAAGTCCATGAATACTGCTAGAGCATTCGTCAATCCAAAAGGCATAAGTAGAAATTCATAATGCCCATATCTCGTCCTGAACGCAGTCTTTGATACATCCTCTGGTCAAACTAATAAATGGTAATATCCCGAACGTAAATTGATCTTGGAAAAGATCCTAGATCCTTGTAACTGGTCGAATAGATTGTCTATCCGAGGAAGTGGATATCTATTCTTGATCGTAACCTTGTTCAACTCCCTGTAGTCTATGCAGAGTCGAAGTGTTTCATCTTTCTTCTTCATGAATAGAACTGGTGCTCCCTATGGTGACGTACTTGGATGAACAAATCCTAGATCTTCAAGATCTTGGACTTGTTTCTTTAGTTCCAACATCTCAGTTGGTGCCATCCGATACGGAGTCTTGAAAATAGGCAACGTTCCCGGTACTAGTTCCACACAGAAGTCTATTTCTCTCTTTGGTGGAAGTCCTTTAATAACCTATAATACATCCTGAAAATCTTGTATAGTAGGAATCTGATCCATCTTGAGTTCTGTATTCACACTCTCGATTATAGCCAAACTACTCGTAAGAAACATGTCGCTCGTCGGCTGACACTGGAATCTAATCGTCGGTCATCTTGGTATCAGAAATACAATCATCCTAGTATGGCAGTCCAAATTGGTATTGTACTTAGTCAACCAATCCATCCCTAGGATAATGTTGAATTCTGACATCGAAAGAACTACCAAATTTGCTGGAAGATTCCTATCTCCCAAAGTTAGTAGACAATCCTTACATACTTTACCCAACTTAATAGCCACTCCTAAAGGTGACACGACATTCAGTGTTGGCTCTAGTATCTAGGGTTCTATACCCAACTGACGTACAATCTTAACAACGATAAATGAATGTGCAGCTCCAGTATCAAATAAAGCTTTTACTGGACTATGAAAGAGTACAAGCGTACCTTCTAAATGCTGTTGTTCATCAGCATTAAAACCTGGCTCTCCTGGGATTATTGCATTCATCCTTGTCTGATTCGGAGGTCCATGAATTCCTTGCATTGGAGCCCTATAGTATCCTCCCTGTGGTGCACGACAATCCCTGCTCAAGTGCCCCGGCTTATTACAATTTCGGCAGATAGCACCTGATCGGGAGAGAATAAATCCTAATTATACGCCTTAATTCACATTTGTTAGTTGCTTTTATCCTGTTTTTGTATAATTTTACTTCGTTTTCCACTTTATGGCAGGATTTAGAAGAAAGCAAGGATTCTAGGTTAAATAAGGAGAAAAAGCAAGTAGAAAGAAGCTAGAAAAAGCCTTTCGCGCGAGCAGTCCGCTCGCGCGAAATCCCAAAAATCGCTCGCGCGGCCTCCCATTTTAGGCGCTCGCGCGATCCGTACAAAAAAAATATGAAATGCATATTTTGGAGTGCTAAAGACTCCTACGTGGATGAAATCGTTCAATTACGTCCAGAATGTAATTTTTTAGGAGTTTTAGTGAGATTAGGTTTAGGAAACCCTCCTAATATCTCTATAACTATATATATCTCATTCTAAATCAAAAGGGGGGAGATTCATTCACTGAAGACTTTTGAAGGCAAGAGGAAGGAGAAGAGCAAGCTTGAAGGTCTCTAATGGCTATCATCAACTCAATCTTCGTGCTTTGATCCACCATGTGCAACTAAATTCCTAATCTAGGGTTTCAATGAAACCCTAGCTATGTAAAGGGGGAATTTCTATGCTTTCTTATTATAGGATTTTATGTATTGGATAGTGATTGTATGTTGGTGGATTATTTATATATAATCAATTTTTAATGATAATAATCAAGAGTATTTTAGATCTATTCTTGTCTTAGATTTTTTCTTATGCTCATTGAACTCAATAGTCCTTGATTTCTGTGATTGATAGGAGTATTTACATACAATAGTGCTTATGTGATTGTGATGTTTACATCTTTTATAATCCATGCTTAGGAAAGATGAGTTATGCTACACCCTAGTTATAGGTAGATAATTCATGTGAACAATAGATGGATTATGTTTAGGTTGAACTAACGATACCTTCTTGTTGATATTGTTGGGCTTGTAGCTATAATAGATCGTGACTATCCAAACATAGAACTTAGAATAGAAAGTCTAGACCCCCGATGCATAGTTAGTGGTGGATTTGTAATCCTAGATCTCATCTATTCATATTTAAACCAATGTTCAATTTAGCATACTAGTTTATTTAGAGTTAATTCTAGAATTTATTTTCATAATTCCATAAGTTTAATTTCATAGTTTAATTAGTAGTGATAATCAAATCATCAATCAATCAAACTTTCGATTTACTTATAACTAAATAGATTTGATTTTAGTAATTAAAGGATTAAAATTAACAATCTCTGTGGGTTCGACCTTTACTTCCACACTACAAATCTTTCGAAAGTAAAGCATAAATAAGCATACTTTTATATCTTGATTTTGACGAGATCAATTTTTGGCGCCGTTGCCGGGGATTGAAATATTTTTGCCGTTAATTTTTAGAATCGTAATTTACTTAGTAAATATTAGCTTCTATTTTATTTTCTTTGTTTCTAGTTTTATTTTCGAGTCGCTAAAATTATCCTTGTTTGTGCAAATTTTAAATCATCAATTTTAGCAAGTTCGAGTGGAGCAGCTGTGCATGTCAACAGAGCTTACGCGGACTTGAAAAATAAAAAAATTACAATCCATTAAAAACTACACTCGAAATCTGTTGTTTAAATTTCGCATCAAATCACTGTAAGTCAGGGCGCTGAGACGCAATACTTGCATTAGGGTAGGTGTGGAGTGAGCACTGCATTAGCTAAGAAACCCGGGGCGCTGGGCTTGACGCGGTCACTGCATAAGGATAATTTCATGCATCATATTAGTTTTGTGTGCTTGCATGCTTGGTTATTAGCATAGCTTATTTCTGCTTCAATTGAGTCAGTCTTTAGTTTATGCTTGGTACTCGTTTAAGTAAACCTATATTAAATCCGCTTAATCTCGAACTTGAATGCACCCTTAGAGTCCTTAGGTCGTCAACACAAGCTTTTAGAGCTCGGTTGATGCTAGACGACGAGTCCACACCGAAACCGTCATCTTTGTTTGAGTCAGAAATCCGAAGTACTCTTAACCGTTTAAGAAAAACTAGAACGATAAAAATCAAATCTATTCCAATGGCTGATTTTGGACATAACAGGAATAATGGAAATAATCGGAATGATGGGGATAATCTTAACATACCTCCACCACCACCTTTAAAGGATTGCTTTACTCCTACCACCTATACACCACCGTCGTGTATTGCATTACCGGAAGTGACTGCAGCGCACTTTGAAATCAAATCGTCGACTATTGCACTCCTTCCGTCATTTCACGGTCGTGTTAAGGAAGACCCTTATAATCATCTAGGCAAATTTTAGGGTATTTATGCAACGTTAAAAATTTAGAACTTAACAGATGATGAGTTAAAAATGCGTCTTTTCCCATTTTCACTTAAAGACAAAGCGAAGTATTGGCTCCAATCCTTGGAGCCAAATTCAATAAGAACATGGGATGAGTTGCAGACTACTTTCCTACAGAAATTTTTTCCCATCACTAGAACAAATCAGATTAGAAAATCTATAACTAATTTCACAATACAAGATGGCGAAACCCTTTATGATACGTGGGAACAGTTTAAAGAACTCTTATGTTCTTGCCCTTATCATCAGATACCCAAATGGCAACTTGTGCAAGTCTTCTATGAGGGACTAATCCCCGCTGTGAGTAACACCGTCGATGCTATTTGTGCGGGGACGTTCCTCCACAAGAGTGCCAATGAAGCTTGGAAGATATTCGAAACATTAAGCGAAAACTCTATGCACCAAGCTATATCTGTACGCCCCGAGGGACACCTCCCATCACAACCAAAAAGAGAGGCTAAAGTTGAGTCTAACCATTCATATGAAATTCAAGAATTAAATAGAAAAATGGACCAACTCATGATGATGGGCCACATGCAAGGCCCACCTCATCCTGTAGAAGCATGTCAGTTATGCTCAGATTCGTCTCATTCGACATTAGCATGTCCGTCCCGCGTCACAGTTTCCAAAATTTGTAGAACAACATATAAATGTTGTCCAACAATTCCAAAGACCCAATTATAACCCCGCGGGTTAGAAACTGGATTCGACATGGGGACCTCACCCGAACCTTTCATGGAAATCTAATAGTGAAGGTCCGTATTCAAAACCAGCGACGACAAATTTCCCAAATGCACCCAGGCCTCAACAACATCAATACCAACAACCTCCCTTCCGTTCTAATTCTCCTAGGGATAAAACTTTTGAGGAGAGTGTGTTGGCGTCATTAAAAAACCTAGAGGCTCAATCACAATCACAGTCGCAACTTGTTAACTCTCACACGCAATCGACAGCCAAATTAGAATCCCAAATAGGACAACTTTCTAATACCTTAAACCGTCGTAATAAGGAAAAGTTACCAAGTCAACTGGTCCAAAACCCTAAAGGACAGTATGAGGTAAGTTCGACGAGTGACCAAGTAAATGCGGTGTCGACTAGAGCGACTGAACGTCCGGAGGAGATTATACCTCCTCCTGAACCTCAAAAAGAAAAGGGTAAGAGAATAAGTAAGGAACTAGATGGAGATAACGATAAAGTTACGAAGGGCCCAGTTCTTTTAGTACCTAATACGTCTAAAGCGATAAGTCCATCAAATTATGTACCGAGAATACCGTTCCCTCCAAGCAAGGATGTCCCATCTCACTTCTCGAAGAAGGGAACACGCCCGGAGGATATTCTTGAGACATTTAAAGAGGTAAAGATTAACATCCCATTACTTGACGCCATTAAGGAAATACCTCCATACGCTAAATTCTTAAAAAACTTATGCACCCAAAAGAGAAAATCTAGAAACCATTTATCTAAGAAAGTCTTTTTAACAGAAAAGGTTAGCTCCATGTTTAATCACAACACTCTAAAATACAAAGACCCGGGTACTCCAACCATCGCTTGTCACATCGGTGATAAATACATTCACCGGGCTCTTCTTGATTTAGGAGCGAGTGTGAATCTACTACCTTATTTGGTATATGAACATTTGGGCCTAGGAGAACTAAAACCGACTGCGGCCACCTTACAATTAGCCGATAGGTCAATTAAAGTTCCAAAGGGGGTAGTAGAAGACGTGTTGGTCAAAGTTGATAGATGCTATTACCCGGTTGATTTCATCTTGCTCGACACCGAACCAGTCTTGGATGCTAGCAAACACGTCCCAGTTATCCTAGGACATTTGTTCCTAGCTACTGCTAATTCAATCATTAACTATAGGACGGGAGTAATGGATATAACTTTTGGTAACATGACCATACGTCTTAACGTCTTTAATGCATCCAATCAACCATATAGAGGCGATGAAGAGGCAGACTGCTATGCCATAGACTTAATTAACGAATTAGTCGAAGAGGCAGCGCCCTTTATGTTGACTAAGGAAGCTTTGGAAGTATGTCTATCTCATTTCAATTTTAACGATTTCAACATTGATACTAATATTCTTTATTGGAATCAGTACATACACCTAGTGTACTTCAATGGACAGCTAAAATAGAGGCTTTTCCGCCTCTTGCACATGCACCGGCATTACCATCCATTGAGTGTCCTCCGACACTCGAACTTAAACCGTTGCCAGATTCTCTAAAATATGCATTCCTCAGACCTAACACTACACTTCCAGTTATAATAGCTTCAAACTTAACTGTACTTCAAGAATTACAACTGATACAGGTCCTGGGTAATCATAAGAAAGTAATTGGGTGGACTGTTTCCGATTTAAAAGGAATTAATTTGTCAGTGTGTATGCATCGCATAAATTTAGAGGAAAACGCTAAACCGTCTAGAGAGATGCAACGCCGGCTTAATCCCAACAAGAAAGAGGTGGTGATGAAAGAAGTTATAAAACTCTTAGACGCAGGTATTATCTATCCGATCTCCGATAGTAATTGGGTCAGCCCCACTCAGGTTGTCCCAAAAAAATTGGGTATTACGGTCGTACCAAACTAAAAAGGAGTCCTTATTCCCACCCGTCAAACCACTGGTTGGCGGGTATGCATTGACTATAGAAAACTCAATACAATGACTCGTAAGGACCATTTCCCTCTCCCATTCATTGATCAAATCCTAGAACGTCTGTCCGATCAGAGTTACTACTGTTTCTTAGATACATACTCGGGTTACAACCAAGTGCCCGTCTATCCCGATGACCAAGAAAAAACAACGTTCACATGTCCCTTTGGAACATTTGCCTACCGTCGTATACCGTTTGGCTTGTGTAATGCACCGGCCACCTTTCAACGGTGTATGATGGCAATTTTCTCGGACATGGTTGATAAATTCCTAGAGGTATTTATGGACGATTTCTCAGTTTTCGGACCCAATTTTGATGAATGCCTTCAAAATCTTACGAAAGTCCTCGCCCGATGCGAGGAAGCAAATTTGGTTTTGAGTTGGGAGAAGAGTCATTTCATGGTTCAAGAGGGAATAGTCCTGGGTCACGTTGTATCCAAGCGAGGTATCGAGGTAGATAAAGCCAAAATCAAATTAATAGACAAACTTCCACCACCATCTTCAATTCGTCAAATCCACTCCTTCCTAGGTCATGCCGGCTGCTACAGATGATTTATCAAAGACTTTAGTAAAATCGCAAGACCCTTGTGCAATTTACTGGCCAAGGATGTTCCATTTGTCTTCGATAATGAATGTCTAAAAGCATTCGAAACATTGCGAACCTCATTGTCCATGGCTCCGGTAATCCAATCCCCTGATTGGTCACTACCGTTTGAATTAATGTGCGACGCTTCCGATTATGCTGTTGGAGCCATTTTGGGACAGAAAGTTAATAAAATCCCCCACGTCGTCTATTATGCGAGTAAAACACTAAATGATGTGCAGTTAAATTACACAACGACTGAGAAAGAATTGTTAGCAGTCGTGTTTGCCCTTGACAAATTCCGTTCATATTTACTAGGGTCAAAGGTTATTGTGTATACAGATCACGCCGCACTACGTCATTTATTGAATAAGAAAGAAACAAAACCTAGATTAATCTGATGGATTTTACTCCTTCAGGAGTTTAATTATGAAATACGTGATAAAAAGGGTTCTGAAAATGTTGTAGTCGACCACCTGTCACGAATTCTTGTAGAATCCGACGATCTTACCCCTCTCAAGGATTCGTTTTCGGACGAACAACTATACGCCTTATCTACTCCGAATCGTCCGTGGTTCAGTGACATCGTCAATTTCTTAGCTATGGGATATACCCCGCATACGTGGTCTCGTTTAGATAAAGATCGTTTCTTTTATCAAATTAAACACTATTACTGGGATGACCTGCTGTTATTTAAACATTGCTCTGATCAAATAATATGACGTTGTGTTCCGGAGAGTGAATGCAATTCCATTTTAAACTTTTGTCACTCTCTAGAATGCGGAGGTCACTTTGGAGGCCGTCATACGGCCGCTAAAGTCCTCCAAAGTGGGTTATATTGGCCAACACTGTTTAAAGACGTACACGAATTCTGTCAAAACTGCGTCCGATGCCAACAAACAGGTAACATGTCACGTCGCGATGCGATGTCCATGACCCTAATCCTTATTATCGAAATATTTGATGTGTGGGACATTGACTTTATGGGTCCGTTTCCGTTGTCCTTTGGGTTCGAATATATTTTATTCGCGGTCGACTATGTTTCTAAGTGGGTGGAGGCAGTTGTGACCAAAACAAACGACCATAAATTTGTTCAATTTATAAAAGATAACATATTTTGTCATTTCGGCACTCCACGAGCGATTATAAGTGACGGGGGAAAACATTTCTGTAATCATTACTTTGAAGATCTCGTCCAAAAATATTCAGTCACCCATAAGGTTGGAACTGCGTACCATCCGCAAACCCAGGGAGAAGTTGAAGTTTCAAATAGAGAAGTAAAAAGTATACTAGAAAAAATGGTACGTCCAGACGGCAATGATTTGTCACAACGACTGAGCGATGCGCTTTGGGCGTATCGGACAGCTTATAAAACTCCTATTGGAATGTCTCATTACCGACTAGTCTTTGGAAAAGCATGCCACCTACCGGTAGAACTTGAACATAGATCCTACTGGGCCGTAAAATCACTTGACCAAGATTTAAATGCAGCAGGATGTCATCGGAAACTTTAATTACAAGAATTAGAGGAACTAAGATGAGAGGCTTATGAGAATTTGAAAATCTATAAAGAACGCGCGAAAGCGTTTCACGATAAGATGATCGTAAGAAAAAATTTCAAGGTCCAACAACGCGTCTGGCTGTTTAATTCAAAATTAAGGTTGTTCCCAGGTAAGTTACGTTCCCGTTGGGACGGTCCGTTTATAATAACACAAGTATTCCCGCATGGAGCAATTGAAATCCAAGATACCAATGGTAGAACTCCTTTTAAAGTAAACGGTCAGCGTCTTAAGCTGTACCGATCTGATGAAATAGAGGAAAGAGAGATAGAATCAATAGATTTGGTAGACCCGATTTATTTCGACTGAGAACGAGCATCGGTCGAGCTGGTGACGTAAAACTTAGCGCTTCTTGGGAGGCAACCCAAGCTTTTATTAGAATTTTTTTTTCAGTTTTGTTTGTTTTTAGGAGTTTTATCTGCCAATGTCTGAGATTTAATTGCCCAAACAGAGAAAAATTGAACATGAAAACACTTATACAAGAAAACAGAAGAAATAAAATGAGAAAAACATACTCTCGCGCGCGCGGCTCGCTCGCTCGAAAGGTCGCTCGCGTGAGAATTCCCCTTAGACAAATTTTTTGGACAAAACTTTCACCAACTCTCTACCCAAACTCATGCCTCAGATCGCGCGCGCGAACAAGTCACTGGAGCAGACCGCTCGCGCGATGTATAGCCTTAGAATTTTTTTCAAGATTTCTTTTATAGGAAGGTTCTGCTTCTTCTCGCTATTAAGATCGCTCGAGCGAGGTCCTCGCTAGAGCGGTCCGCTCGAGCGAGATTGTGACTTAGTAAAAATTTTTGAACCCAAAAATAAAGCCTCAACTTTTCCTCACAGAGGGATCCGCGCGCGCGAGGCTCGCGCCCGTGGTCCGCTCGCGCTAGGAGCCCTTCCTTACATAAGTAGGGACTGTGCCCTAAAATTTTTTAGATTTTCTTTCTCTCTCTTTGTCTTATTCCTTCCCTCGAGATTCCCTCTCTCTCTCTCTCTCCTTCTCTCCACCACAACCACCACCACGCCACCGCCGATCAACGGACCACCACCACCACACCACCACAACACCCCCAATCCGACACCACCGACCGAAGCCGACGCCGCCACCGCCGTAACTCGTGGCAAATTCTCATTCTCTCTGCTTCCCCTTTGCTCAATTGCAGGTATATGCTCGTATATATTTATATGTTTATATATATATACCCATATCTATATATACATGTTAAAACACTATGTTTTGGGTAAAGCTTAGAGTTAGACAAATTGTCTTACCCCTTTTATATATAAACAATGTTAAAGAAAAGAGTTATTACAATATGACCCACACTGAAATAACAAAATAACAAGAAACATAAAAATAACTCTAACTCTAACACTCCCCCTCAAGCTGGTACGAAAATATCTCTCATTCCCAGCTTGTCTAAGATAGTGTGGAAAGGACGACTCCCAATAGCTTTGGTAAGAACATCCGCAACTTGATCGCCAGTCTTCACGAAGGGAACACAGATAGTACCATTACAAATCTTCTCTTTAATGAAATGTCGATCTATCTCCACATGCTTTGTTCTGTCATGTTGGACAGGGTTATGAGCTATACTAATGGCCGCTTTGTTGTCACAAAAAAGCTTCATAGACTCTGTCTGATCAACATTCAGATCCCTTAGTAATGACTTAATCCACAATAACTCACAAATACCTTGGGCCATAGCCCTGAATTCAGCTTCTGCACTTGACCTGGCCACAACATTCTGCTTCTTACTTCTCCAGGTAACGAGATTACCTCCCACAAATGTGCAGTACCCTGAGGTAGACCTCCTATCAGTAATAGAGCCAGCCCAATCTGCATCAGTGTACCCTTCCACCCTTAGGTGGTCATGCTTTGCAAAGAACAAACCTTTCCCTGGAGCAGACTTCAAATATCGAAGGATCCGAAAGACGGCTTCTTGATGTGACTGTCGTGGAGAGTGCATAAACTGACTGACGACACTAACAGAAAAAGCAATATCTGGGCGAGTATGGGAGAGATATATGAGCTTACCAACAAGTCTCTGATAACTCCCCCTGTCAACTAACTCCCCACTACTGTCCTCACCAAGTTTCTGATTCTGCTCCATAGGCGTATCACACGCTTTACTGCCCAGCATCCCTGTCTCTTTTAACAGATCTAGAACATACTTTCTCTGGGAAATAAAGATCCCATGCTTGGATCGAGCAACTTCGATTCCAAGGAAAAACTTAAGAGCCCCCAAGTCTTTTATCTCGAATTCAGTGGCTAATTGCTTCTTCAGTTGATCCATTTCCTCCAGATCATCGCCTGTCAGAACAATATCATCAACATACACAATAAGAGCAGTAGTTTTACCCTGTGAGGAATGTTTGATGAACAATGTATGATCTGCATGACTTTGTTTAAACCCAAACCGAATCATAGCCTGCGTAAATCTCTCAAACCAGGCCCTTGGTGATTGTTTGAGACCATACAGAGATTTTCTAAGTCTACACACCTTTCCATCTGTCTTGGAGTCCTCAAACCCTGGAGGGATGTCCATGTAAACTTCTTCTTCTAGGTCACCGTGCAAGAAAGCATTCTTCACATCAAACTGGTGAAGAGGCCAATTCTGATTAGCTGCCAGAGAAAGGAGAACTCTAATGGAATTCATCTTTGCGACTGGGGCAAAGGTCTCCTCATAGTCCACCCCATAGGTCTGAGTGACCCCTTTTGCTACTAACCGAGCTTTATATCTCTCAATAGAACCATCAGCCCTGTGCTTCACAGTATACACCCACTTGCACCCCACAGTCCTCTTTCCTGTAGGCAATATGGTCAACTCCCAAGTACCAGTCTTTCGAAGAGCATTCATCTCTTCAATCATGGCATGTTTCCACTTGGGATCAGCAAGAGCTTCCTGAACATGGTTAGGAACACTAACAGAGGAATTTTGGAAAGAAAGGCTTTATACGAAGGAGATAGATGAGAATAAGATACAAAGTTAGATATAGGATGTTGAGTGCAGGATCTAACACCCTTTCGAACAGCAATAGGAACATCTAAATCATCTATGTGAAGAGAGGGTGGTGTATCAGAGGAATTACCTGAATCTTCATCACTAAGAGAGAATGGCACTGGCAGTGGAGAAACAGGAGCAGTAACTTCTGGAATCTCTCTAGTCTTTCTTTTACTCCATGTCCCCCTGGAATATATCCTCAGCTCATTCACCCTTGGTCCCTCAATTACTCCTTCTTGTTCAGGCACCCTCATCTCACTCCCCTCTCTTTCAGGTTCCTTTTCTATCTCCACCTCAACCATAGGTTCCTTTTCTGTCTCCATCTCAATCACCATAGGTAGAACTGGTATCTCTTCACACCTCTGCTCCCCCTGAAGAGATACCTGAGGGGCAATGAAGTAGGACTGGGACTCATTAAATGTGACATCCATAGTTACAAACCATTTCCTAGACGGAGGATGATAGCACTTGTAACCTTTTTGAGTGGGGGAATAACCGACAAACACACACTTAATAGCACGAGGGTCTAATTTCCCACGGGTTGGACTGTGATTGTGAACAAAGCAAACACAACCAAATACACGAGGAGGTATGGAGGAAGAAAAAGAAGAGTGAGAAAGAACCTGAAGAGGTGTTTTCTGATCCAACACACGGGTAGGTAGGCGATTGATAAGGTAAGCTGCGGTTAACACTGCCTCTCCCCAATAAGAATGAGAGGCTTGAGCCTGGAAAAGCAAGGACCGAGCTACATCTAAAAGGTGACGATTCTTACGCTCGGCTACACCATTTTGTTGTGGGGTGTCAGTACAAGAAGTCTGGTGAATAATACCATGAGAGCTGAAATATTGACCTAAACCTGAATCAATGTACTCACCCCCATTGTCAGACCTTAAGACTTTCACAACTGCCCCAAACTGGGTACGCACCATTTTATGGAAACTTTGAAATATAGAAAAAACTTCCCGTTTTTCCTTCATCATATACAACCATGTAGTACGAGAACAATCATCTATAAAAGATACAAACCATCTATGACCCTTTAAGGACACAGTACGGGAAGGACCCCAAACATCAGAATGTATTAAAGCAAAAGGGATAGAACTTTTATTATTGCTTGGAGCATAAGATGCCCGAAAATGTTTACCAAGTTCACATGCATCACAAGAAAACTTGAAATTTGAAATACTATTATTCGTAACTAAAGAAGGAAACATATATTTAAGTAGAGACAATGATGGATGTCCTAATCTCCTATGCCAAAGGACCAAATCTTCAGCTTTATTCTTCAAACCGACAGAATTATTAGCAACCTTCTCCTTATTAGCAACATTCTCCTCCTCATCTAGATTCTGCTCTCCCTCATCTAGAATATACAGCCCCTGCATCTCTCTACCACTGCCAATCACCCTCTTCGTGATTAGATCCTGAAAGACACAATGAGAGGGAAAGAAGGTTACAAAACAATTTAAATCTTGAGTAATACGACTCAAGGATAAAAGATTATGAGAGAAACTAGGAATATGTAAAACTGAGTTCAGGGAGAGAGAAGGAGTGACACGAATAAGACCTTTCCCCGAGACAGAGGAAAAGGTACCATCAGCAATTCTAACTTTGTCCTGACCTGAACTGGGCTTATAATCACAAAAAAGGTCAGAAGAACGAGACATATGATCAGAAGCACCTGAATCTATAATCCAATGAGATGAGGAAAGAGAGAGGAAAGCTCTTGCGGGTGCGACAATATTACCTGATTGTGCAAAAGAGGATGAGGTACTAGCAGCTGATGATGAAGAACACCTGGACATCAAGTTCCTGATAGTGTCAAGCTCAGCAGGAGATAAAGGGTTCGTATTAGTAGTTGGAGCAGTCTCAACACTAGCTGGGGTCTCAGTATCAGTAGTAGTATGATGGGCACGAGGACCACTTCCTCTGCCTCCTCGACCCCCACGGCCCCCACCACGACCGCCTCCACGACCCCCACGTCCTCCAGGGGGACGTCCATGGAGGCTCCAACAATTGGCTCGAGTATGATGAGGCCAATTACAATAATCACAAATCACAAAAGGCCGGTCGGAGGGAGTACTCTGCTGGGTCCCCTCTCTAGGTGGAACAGAGAGTAGAGCTGAACGCTCAGTGGATGCAGGCAGAAGCATAACAGAACGTCGACTCTCCTCGTTCTGAACATAAGCAAAGGCCTCCTGAAGGGGAGGGAGAACATCCATCCCAAGAACCCGACTACGAACAGCATCATAATCGGGATGAAGCCCTTGAAGAAATTTGAAGACCCGTTGTTTCTCAAGTAGCTTCTGGTACTCCTCTGCATCAGTGACACAAACGGGCTGAAAGGACTGTAGATGATCTACTCTATCCCAACTAGTAGTAAGAAAGGTATAATATTGGGTGACTGTCAGCTCTCCCTGCTCTGAACGATCAATGGAGCGGATAAGCTCAAACTCCTGAGCATAATTCCCCCTCCGAGAGAAAGTGGAAGCAACGGTGTCCCAAATAGCCCTAGCTGTCTTCATTCGATAAAAACTCTCACCAATCTCAGGGACCATGGAATTGATGAGCCAAGACATAATAATAGAGTTCTCAATCTCCCACTTATCATAACCCAGATCGGTAGTGGAAGGGGCCACAATACGCCCATCAAGATGACCCATCTTCCCGCGTGCCTTCAAATAAAGTTCTACCGCCTGTGACCACTTCAAGTAATTTTGGCCATTGAAAGGAACGGTAGTAATTTTTAGATTGGGATCCAAGGGGGCAACCACAGTCTGAACTGTGGTGGAACCTGTAGTCGCTGGTTTCTCCAAGTCAGTCATGGTTCCAGATAACAAATGGAAAACCCACAATAAGGTGAAGGAAAACGAGGGAAAATGGATGTTTAGAGGCCAACTAGGTCAATTTAAAGGTCCATATAGGGACCTAAAAAGCTGCTGAGCCTGGAACTTCAATCAACCAGGGTTTATATGGGTTTTGTGTGAGAAGGAAGATTCGGTAGGTGAAGGTGGAGTGGATAGTGGTTGGCGCAAGATTTAGAAGACCATAGGAGAGGCTGCGAAGGGCTGGGGAAGCCTAGCAGGCTGCGGCGCAGGCTTGGAAGCCTGTGGAGGCTGCGGCGCAGCCCCTGGGGCTAGGGTAGGCTGCGGCTCAGCCTTGTAGGGTGAGGGGTGGTTGGCGCAGGGTTGGTTGGTGTAGTGGTGGTCCGGCGACGGAGATGTAGTGGGGTGGCGCAGGTGGTGGTAGGTTTAGGATTGTGGTGGTGGCTCTGATACCATGTTAAAACACTATGTTTTGGGTAAAGCTTAGAGTTAGACAAATTGTCTTACCCCTTTTATATATAAACAATGTTAAAGAAAAGAGTTATTACAATATGACCCACACTGAAATAACAAAATAACAAGAAACATAAAAATAACTCTAACTCTAACATTACATACAGATGTATACACACATACACTTACAGATATAGATACATAATTAAACACAGTAGGGTTTGAAATTTGGGGTTCTTGAAATCCTAAACCCAAATCATGAACCCTAACACTCTATACACACACACACACATATACGTATACATATATGGATATACATATACAGATCCACACACACATTGACAGATTAACTTGTATCTACGTCATACACTCACAATTAGGGTTTATTAACCTCAATTAGGGCTATAAAAATTTTACCTATATACCCTATGAATTTGAACTTGATTAGCTCAGGTAATCAAGTTCATGTTTGGACTACTCTATACACACTATTCATTGAACATTGCGGCCACATTCGATACGAATTTATCCATGCTACCTTAACATTACCTATGGTTGATTTAAGATTCCATCTTGGTATTAGGTGTGTACTTGAGCAGATAACATATAAGTCATATATATATAGGAACGTACAATTCGATCTGCAGTAATGCTAATGCACCTAAACGAAACTCCAACCTTTACTCACATATTGATTCGGACTTGTGGCTTCTTATACATACACGTTTACCAAATACGACCATTCAATTGTTAAATAATCAAAGGCTGATTATATATTTGAATCATGTTCATCTAGAATTAGTACGATCACGTTCATTGTTTCGTAATTTTGATTTTATAGAGCATCTGAATCTACTCTTAACGGAAACATACGATGCTCCCTAATTAAGGAAGATAAACCAAATTCGTTAATACCTCGTTAACATCCTGAATGTCGGATAATCAGAGACTTAACACAAACTCGTAAGCATCCACATAGGCATCTCAAAATTTATTTTTAGCAAATGTGTTACTATCGGTTATGGGTTGAGTTACAAACACGCGGCAAGTACCTCGTGACTTGCCGCAAAGTGTGTGCCCTTGTCGGGACAGTGGGTGGGAAGGGACCGGCTCTTCTCACAGTTGCTGGGTGTTCCCCCGTGAACCCTATTTTTTTTTAACTGTTGAATTCTATATTGATTGTGTCCCTTGTCGGGATTTTTTTCTTAGCATGTGACCCATTTTCATACCCCTTTCCCTTTTCTATTCTCTGGGCATAGTCCAATTTTAAAGCCCGCATTTTCAAATTTTTTTTTTAAATTCTTACACACCTTTTCAAATATGACCAAACATCCTGCAAAATCCGCATCATCCTCCCAACCGCCCCAAAAGAAATCAAAGGGCAAAGAAAAACAAACCCCACCGCCCCCTCCTCCAGATGACCCGAACCCTAATGAGTTAGGGCCTAAGTACGCCAACCGCGACCTCAACTACGAGGCCGCTATCGATGCTGATTACTTTGCGTCAGATATGGACACCAAGCAGGGTCACAACACCCTTACCGCCCGCAAGTTGGCACCACAACTCTATTTCTGAATCCCCGACCTCATTAGCTATCCACGCCTTGTTCGCCTATTTTATCAAAATATGCGCTACCATAAATAATCCCTTAGCCAGCACGCCTTCCTGTCCACAACCATGGATGGCCATGACATCATCCTTAACCCAGACAATATTGCCGACATCCTCCATATTCCCTCCCATTCCTATCAGGTACAGAAATTAAACGTCCTCAACAAAGCCCTCTCTTTTATCCATATTATCGGCGACATGTATGGCGGCCGATCTGGTTCGGGGCAATCTATACGTTGATCCTATATGCCCCGCTAGATGTGGTTTGTCGACCATGTCTTTAAACGAAACCTGTACCCCCTTGGTCACGAACAAGAACGGACCAAGGAGATCCACCATGCCCTCCACGATGTCTACCGCGGAGACTGGTTTTACCCAGGTCTCGTGATTATGGAGGGCATGCGTCTCTCCATACAGGCTATTGACCATTCCATCGATTCCAAACTCTTATTTCCTTATCCACGCACCATTACGGCCATTCTCCGGGCCAAGGCCTTCCCTGTCCCAGTCGATGAGCTGATAGATGGACGTATCCCAGAGTTTGCTTTCACTGATTGGAAGCTGAGCTTGGATCATCTTGATTTAGAGGTGAGGAGGGCCCGAGAGCAGGCCCAGGCACGTCGAGAGCAGGCAGCACAGGGTCCTCCGCCCCTGGAAGACACCCCTTATGCTTGGACATATGGGGACGTCTGTGCATTCTGTGGAGAGACCCCGAGACTGCAGTCTTATATGCGCTCATATTTCCAGCTGGTCAATCTAGATCAGTTGGATGACATTTTAGCCCAGGGCGAGGCTGCTTATTAGTCTGCTTTTTCGAGACCGACGCAGCAGGTGGCTAGGGAGCAGGGTGAGGTGCCGGATGAGGAGGAGCAGACTAGTAGAGATGGAGATGACGGAGGAGACGGGAGTGATGGAGATGGCGACAGTGCTGAGACCACAGGACAGGGGAGTACAGGGTTAGAGATTGTGTTGGTGGAGGCCGGGGATGATTAGATTGATGTGGGATGGGTAATATAGAGACACTTGTTTTTGTTTTTCTTGTATTTGGTTGGATGGGATTCAGACATTCTCAGACATTGGCATGTATTATTATTTCTTTACACCTTTTGTTTATTATTAGGATATGATGTACCCGGCTTTGATCGGCCTAGTTTATCTCTGTCTTGCTTTTCATTTTTCTTATTTGGGTCTGTAATTAATTTACTTTTGCATTTTTTTCGTTTCTTTTGTGGTTTGTTTATAGTTCTAAAATTTTTAGTTGTCGCACTGCTATTATTTCTGTTTATTAAGTATATGTTGACATTCCTAATTAGCTTTCAGATGCTTTAAAATTTTCACTAATGCAATTGTCATATTTATTATTAATACAGAGCATTTCCAATTCCATTTTACTACACCATGGTTCTCTTCGATTCAAGTTTGGGGGAATTAATGCCGAAATTATCAACTGGACTTAAAACTTTAAAAATAACGTGCATAAGTTAAATTTAAATCATTTCTGATACACTCTTTCGCAGCCGATAACGTTATTTTGCTTCATTTTCTAAATAATAGTAATTAATCAATTTTCAGTTGTGACTTATTTTTGGTTTCAGGAATATAGCTTCCACTTATCCGTATCGGTACCTTGATCCTCATATCTCATTAGCATCCCTTCGATATGATGATGATGGGGAAGTTCTTTCAGGTCTAGCTGCCATTTCATTGTCTGATCCTATTTCGACCGATATACCTACACCTGAGGTTACCTATCCGTATAGGAACCACCCTGATTATGTGCTGGATGTTGTTAGACAACGTCCGGGTCATCATGATTGGTCACCTGAGGATATTGCCTCGATCTTTGTGCCTTATTCTGGTCCTAAGGATGATGCAGTTGATTTGGGTCCAGGTATCATTGCGGAGGCTGAGGTAGATGTGGTTCCAGAGTTTCATGCTTCGGATGATTTTGATGAGTTAGGACCGTCTTTTGACCCTGCGGAGCATCCGGAGTGGGAGCTAGTTGATTGGTACTTCCGTTCTGGCATGTTACCTCCTTCAGACGTGTTTCATGGTGTGGACGTCCTGGTTATCTTTTATGAGGATTGCATCCATGTCATTGTCATGTTCCCACCTGCATAGGGACATGCGGTGATTTGGTTTGGGGGAGAGTATATGGATAGTTTTTCGTTTATTTGTTATTCTTTTATTCGTTCTTTTTATTTTGTTTCTTTTATGTTCAGTTTGTTCATTCATTTTAGTAGATATTTTGTTTTAGGAGTTTGTTATTTCTTTACTTTCATTTATTCGTTGTAAAGACACAATAATAAGAAAACTGAAAACTAATAAAAAATAATAACATTTGATTCTAGTAGTTCTTTTAAAAAATAAACTACGATTGTCTTTTCTTAAGTTTCCTTAAGATTGTTCAATGTTGCGTTACTTCTTATTGTAATTAGATTGCATTAAAATTTTGAAATTAAGAGAGTATGTAATCCGATGTCTACCGAATCTATGAAGGTATGTCGTGAGAACTATATATCCTTAGAATCATTGTTTTATATCTTATACTTGCATATCTTTTTGCACGGCACGTAGTCATGTGGATACATATTGACATTGAACTAAAATATAATTTGGATTTCGAAATAGTAATATTGTGGAGACTAAAACCCGGTGAGCTTTTGAGCCTTTCATTCTTTTTGAGGGTTTTATTACGTTAGTCGAATCTCATTGACATAGCGCATTATTTTGTTGATTAGTCTCAATATTCTTTATTTTGATTGAAAGTCGAGTTAGTATTGTAATTACCATGTTTGACATATATAAAAAAAAATCTATTTCCTTTGATATCATAACATTAAAGAATCATGTGACTCTTGAAAATGATATTAGGCCATCTGTTTTAATAAACCCCTTTGACCTTTGGCCTACCCAATAGGAATATTTTATATCCCTTGTTAACCCTTTTTGAGCCTTTTATTAAACCTTTCATTTGTTCACCTATTATCCTACCTACTCCGATATGAAGTTGGCTACTATTAAATGTTACCTAAGCCATGTCCAAGAGTAGTTGAGGAATAGTTTTACATAAAGAAATTGGGCTAATACGACTCATGTAAAGAGGAGAATTGAGTAGAAAAGGCATTAAAAAAAACATGGATATATGTAGAAAATAGAAGATGTTGAAAGAAGGATTGAAAAAAAAAAAAGAGATGGATCCCTTGAAAAAGAAATATGAAAAAATAATAAAGGGCTGTTGTAGTAAAGCCCTTGCATTATAAATATCACGGCTATTTCTGTTTACTCAAGGACGTTTTGAATTCCTTTTACCTTTCTTTTCTTAACTATAACCCTTGACCAACATTACAACCCTTGTAAAGTCCTAGTTGATTCTATGGAAACATGATTTGAATATGGAACCGATAGATGAAGGAAATAAAAGCATGGTGGTAGTGATATTTACTTGATGATCGATATCTATTCATGAGACTATCTTTTCTGTCGTGTTATACGTTGTTCCGTGTCATATGCGAGATTTGTTGCTTTGTATAGAATTATCCTCCTCGCATATACTCGAATAATTATACCTGTTTCCGAGTGATTTCATTTTAGAGTGTAATTCACTACGTGAGCTTTGTAGTCGAAGCATCACTAGATAGTTATCTTATTTATATTCCAAGTTCATAGTTGCCGCATATCCACTTGACTACTATTTCACTCACATGCAAGTCTTCGATATATTCTATTGATTCTATTGATATATGTTTTCAGATTATTTTCATAATGTAGGCAGGCGTACGATTATTTTACTTTTGATAATTTAAAGTTTTATTTGAATTTGATTTTATCAAGGAAGGATGTTGACATTGAAATATTTAAATTTTTATTAAAATTTTTATTTTACAAAACTAATAAAGATGGTTGTGGGTGACTTGTTGATGAGAACCCTCACGAAACTTCACTCGTCCGACTAGGGACACCTAGAGGTTTAAAAGACTTGTTGCACAAGCTAAGTGCAATCGTTATCCATACAAAAATGGATTGTGGATTTTTATCATTAGTAGTGTTATTTTTCTTTTCTTTTTGCTCGAGGACTAGCAAAATGTAGGTTTGGGTGTGATCGGGAGAGAACAAATCCTAATTATACGCCTTGATTCACATTTGTTAGTCGTTTTTATCCTGTTTTGGTATAATTTTACTTCGTTTTCCACTTTATGGCAGGATTTAGAAGAAAGCAAGGATTCCAGGTTAAATAAGGAGAAAAACAAGTAGAAAAGAGCTGGAAAAAACCTATCGCACGAGCGGTCCGCTCGCGCGAAATCCCAGAAATCGCTCGCGCGGCCTCCCATTTTATGCGCTCGCGCGGCCCGCTCGCCCGATCCGTACAGAAAATATAAAATGCGTATTTTGGAGTGCTGAAGACTCCTATGTGGACGAAATCGTTCAATTACGTCCAGAATGTAATTTTTTGGAGTTTTAGTGAGATTAGGTTTAGGAAAACCCTCCTAATCTCTCTATAACTATATATATCTCATTCTAAATCAAAAGGGGGGAGATTCATTCATTGAAGACTTTTGAAGGCAAGAGGAAGGAGAAGAGCAAGCTTGAAGGTATCTAATGGCTATCATCAACTCAATCTTCGTGCTTTCATCCACCATGTGCAACTAAATTCCTAATCTAGGGATTCAATGAAACCCTAGCTATGTAAAGGGGGAATTTCTATGCTTTTTTATTCTAGGATTTTATGTATTGGATAGTGATTGTATGTTGGTGGATTATTTATATATAATCAATTTTTAATGATAATAATCAAGAGTATTTTGGATCTATTCTTGTCTTAGATTTTTCCTTATGCTCATTGAACTTAATAGTCCTTGATTTCTTTGATGGATTAGAGTATTTACATACAATAGTGCTTATGTGATTGTGATGTTTACATCTTTTATAATCCATGCTTAGGAAAGATGAGTTATACTACACCCTAGTTATAGGTAGATAATTCAAGTGAACCATAGATGGATTTTGTTTAGGTTGAACTAACGATACCTTCTTGTTGATACTGTTGGGCTTGTAGCTACAATAGATCATGACTATCCAAACATAGAACTTGTAATAGAAAGTCTAGACCCCTGATGCATAGTTAGTGGTGTATTTGTAAACCTAGATCTCATCTATTCATATTTAAACCAATTTTCAATTTAGCATACTAGTTTATTTAGAGTTAATTCTAGAATTTATTTTCATAATTCCATAAGTTTAATTTCATAGTTTAATTAGTAGTGATAATCAAATCATCAATCAATAAAACTTTCGATTTACTTAAAACTAAATAGATTCGATTTTAGTAATTAAAGGATTAAAATTAACAATCTCTGTGGGTTCGACCTTTACTTCCATACTACAAATCTTTCGAAAGTAAAGTATAAATAAGCATGCTTTTATATCTTGATTTTGACGAGATCAGCACCCATCCGGTAGTTAACCCTGGAAACTGTGCAGAACTTTGCAATATGTCCTGGCTTTCCATAGTTAAAACAACCTTTGTCATTTGATGGCAGAGCTGTAAGCAGTGCCTGGGATTGCGGTCCTCATTGTCGATACGGCTAGGGTCAAAGATAACTCTGTTGGGGCTTCCTAGTTCCTTCCCAAGTTCTCTTGTTACCTTGAAATTTCCCTAGTGTCTCTATCCTTGGGTATTCCTCGGCTGTTGTGTTTGGAAATTCCTCTGTTGGAAGTTCCTTGATGGCTGTAGTCAATTCATCTGAGGTCGCTGTACTAGATAAGAATCATTTTCCTACCTTGTAGCGAATCTGACAATCCCTTTGAATGACTGACTCAGATGGCCAACCATCATATGTCTGAGGTGAGGGTTCAATCCTTGGTGAAATCTCTTCACCTTCTTCTATGGTGTGTCAATCATATGCTTGACGAATCGAGACAGACGCTCAAACTGTGTAGTGTATTCCCGTACAGTCCATCCTCCTTGAACCAGATTGAGGAAATTCTTCTCCTGTTGATCTTTCTCATCCTCTGGGAAATACTTCTCCAGAAATCTTCCTTTGAAGGTATCCCACGGCATTGTTCTTGCAGCATTTATCCTAATAGTGGCTCGCTCAGCTTCCCACCAATCTGCGGTGGCATGGGTGAGCTGGAATGTAGCAAGACGACACTTCTCTTGTTCATTGCATTTCAATGCTTCAAAGATCAACTCCATTTCTCTTATCCATTTTTCGCCTTTCCATGGTTCTGTTAGTCCATCAAATTTCTCGGGACGTAACCCACAAAAATTTGCCAGTAACTTGTCTCCTGTTTGCCTTGGCTGGAATGGGGCAACTGGGGGTTGAACAGGTCATTGATTAGTAGCATTATTTTAGGTATAACCTACATTCTCCATTCTCTGCATGAATACTTAAAAAACTCCAGATGGTTCCATTCCTTCCGGAATAGGTGCTCCAATGATTTCTCAAGGGTCCTACCATATTGATAACAAGTATTGCCTACAAGAGACACAATGATTATCTGAAAGTCTTCTTGCAGAAATGAAAAATAAGATAGGGCAAGAAGTAACAAGAACTACAAGTTCTACAAAAACCACACATCAAAACAACCATATGATCAATATCAAAAGTACTGCTCATATAAATCAAAAGATGTATCGCATAGAACACACTAGTTAAAATGTGTACCATGTGGGACAAAGCTAAACAGTACTAAGGTCAGCTATTACAATACTACTACTAAGGATAACATCTATACAAAGCTATGGTCAAATCGGTATCTCTCAAGCTCCCAAAAATCTGCTGGACAACATGTCCTGATATAAACTAATCAAAAACTACACCCCCCTACAGATACTGACTCAAAAGTCGTCAACATCCGATCCTGCTGCTGGTGCATCGTCCTCGGGTGCAATGTCCATCTCTACCGATGGATCATCCTCAGCTGGTGCTGCTGCTCCTCCTACTACTATCCCAATATCCCAGTCCTCGACTATCATGTCGTCAACCTCCAGCTCCTTAACCTTAAATGCTGGCTCAGCAACATCAACGATCAACTCAGCAAAATCCCTAAGTATAGCCATAGCATCTGCTAATGCTACCTGTCCTATCGAAACTCTGACTGGCTGTGCAACCGTTGTTGCTACCCACTCGGTTGCCATATTGGTAATAGTTGCCATATGAAGTATAGGTCCTTCTGGTAAATCAAACACCACGGGTATCTCAGGCACGATAACCTCCTCTACCTTAGGCTCAACTGCAATGTCCTCTAAGATCTCATCTCCCACTGCTCCTACATCATCCCCTACTTCTATAACCTCCTCCTCGACTAGCTCTGGGTCCTCCTCTGGATCCTCCTCTGGCTCCTCGCCATCCTTAACTGGCTCAACGTCCTCTACGGGATCCTCCTTTGGTGATGCTGGCTACTCAGGCTGCTCTTGTTGCTCTGGAATGGGTACCTCAGGTACCAGTGATGGTGGCACTACTATATGTGCTGCCTCAATAGGTCCTCCAAGAATCGCTCGAAGCTCAATAGGGTCCATATCCAGCTTACTCTGGATAAAACATAAAATCTCCTGGTAAATATCTCTGCCAATCCTCGTAGAATGGTAAGCATCCATACGCATCTGAGTCGGGTGAGTCCGTCCATCAATATAGAGGGCCTTCCACATGTCCTCCTCCAAATAACGACTGGCTATCTGATGTACATGATCCTGGTAACGCTCTGGGTCAACTGGCTCCACGGTATCCCCATGGATCACGTGTCATCCATATGAGTCATCCACAAATCTATGAAACTCTGGATCCATGCTAACCTGCAAGGAAACTATCTATCGTTAGAAGGACAATCTTATCTCAAACTCATATCTCATCTCAGGAAATCTTAAAATGCTAGGACCAGATGGTGTGGAATCGTTTAGTGAACGAAAGTATCACAACTTAGAGCTCTGATACCAAAAATCCTGTCACGCCCTGGAACAACAAAAATAAAGAAAAAATTTTCCTTTTTGGGTCAATAGGGAATGACTACTAAATGTCACTAATGATCCACACTACACAGTGCTAGTCTACAACAAGAAAAGTAATAAAAACAAACTGGATATAATAGCCATTGCTTTTATTACAAACATCAGAGTTATTACAACAGTAAAGCTATAGCGGAAATATATATAAGGTTTGGAAGCAACATATGCCCAAGTACCAAATATAATAAAATAGTCTAAATAGAAATATTAACTATAAACTATCTCCAAGTCTTTAGCTAGCGTAAACATCAGCATAGTAGTCCTCCCTGGCATAGGTGGCATCAGTGGGGCCACCCTCGGTGTATTCTCCTCTCAGATAGTATCCATTGTTGCAGGCTCCGTTATCTGCAGATTAAGGTACATGATAGTCTGGACGGAGAAAAGTCCAGGCAATAATAGCCGTCAGCTTACTGAGAGCTGAGTGAGTATAAACTAAGAAGGTACCAATTATCTGAAAGTAAAAAAAGCGTACGCAGACACGAGGTACGTTTTATTATAACAATATCTTCCTCCTTTATTCAACGTCGTTAACCAACCCTTGTCATCTTGTTACTCGAAGACCGATGATCAACATACCCTCTAGAAAGAACAGACTCAATTGTATTACATATATAGACATACCATTATTCTGTCCATTGCTCGTTAAGGATATAAACCATCCACTGTATTCATAGACACCACGTCGGTCCATCCCCCGCTCATTAAGGATATAAACCATTCACCACATGTCAGGGATACAACACTTTGAACAATAGTATATCAAATCTATTGCCACGACTTCTCGATATATATATATATATATATATCAGTGATCCCATCCACCGCTCGTTAAGGATATAACATAGATCATCTGGCTACCTTAGGGCTACATGGTCATGCCCGCTCGTTAAGGATATAACCCATCCACCGCATGTGAAAGCATGTCATGACCAAGCGTTTGCCCTCGTACCATTCCTAGAACTTATCAAACCTACTTAGGTTATGCACTATCATTGATACATGACTTCCCACTGTGACTGACTACTCTGATTAAAAGAAAACGAGAATCAAACTTATACATGAACTGCATAGTATCTCACGTCATTACTTTAATCCATTATTCTTAATCATACTTAACTTTGTTGTTACATTCTCCCTGACTAACCCATAAATCGCATGATGGAAGTTCGAATCGAGAAACATACAATCAAACCCTTAATATAATAAATAGGCAAAGGAATCCATGTTCTACCAATACCAATCAATTGGGAAAAGTTCCAATCGATTGGAACAAAAATCATAACAATCGATTAAGGAAACTGGAAATCGATTAGGATGTCAATTGATTGCTAACATTGGCAATCGATTAGGATGTCAATCGATTGGAATTCTATCCAATCGATTGGGTGTAGACTGATGGCAATCGATTGGTAATTATGCCAATCGATTGGCACTTCGTCTTCACTAATAGATTATAAAAACAACATATATAAATGTACAAAACATGCATATTACACATCTAAACCTCACAATAACTTGTATAAACTTCATATAAAGGGACCAAATGAGTTAGGACTCACCTAAAGGTGTGTCTGGCTTGTGTGAGTTTGAAAAAACTCCATGCTTCCTCTCTCTCCTCCTTCTCTGTCCATCTCTCTCTTCTCTGCCTCTTCTCCTTCTTCTTCGTGTTCTTCTCTTCTTCTCTTCTTCTTCTTCTTTGCCCAAGGCAGTGAATGTGTGTGTATGGGTATCTATATAGATATAGAGATATATGGATATGTGTATATATGTATGTATATATATGATATGCAAACACTCCCTCTCTCAAGACTGTCAACAAATCCTCCCTAGCTCAATATAAACTCATATATATAAAGGGGGAAGGTGCCACACGTCCAAAGCTCAAGCAAAGAAGAAAACTTATCTCAGCTTATGCCAATCGATTGGAAATGATGGGAATCGATTGGTAACAGATATTTGAAGGCAATCGATTGGCAAGAATGGCAATCGATTAGGACGTTGCCACATCATAACTTTTAGTCGATAGAATGGCAATCGATTGAGAACAATAGCAATCGATTGGTATCTGAAAAGTGGCAATCGATTGGGAAACAATCCAATCGATTGGTATCCAAATTTCACCAAAAGGAAGAAAAGTTTATATAGAACGAGGTTTTATTTATTAATACTCTCCAAATATTCAGGGTATTACACATAGGCACATCATACTCAAAAGCACCAAGATCAAACCATAGGAACCATGAGTTTTCTATTTTTGAAAGTCTAGCTTCTTCTCTGTACATCCTGAAATTCTAACACAGATTTGGTAAGTCTTAGCCATTTTGATCCAAATGATTTTCCCACACCTTAAGGGTTAAACCATGTCTTGAATAAGGATAATTGAACCCAAATCCATAGGTTAAGTGATCCAAATCAATCGATAACCCATGCTTTGTACATCTTCATACATCCATAGTTATCATATATAGAAGCAATGCTTGTGTTTTAGGAGTATTAGAATATAGAATACGGAAATAGGTCACAATTGATTGAACTTAGTCATGAATTCTCTTCAACTACGTTGAAGTCATGTCACTTTTATGTGGACATTACATTGGCTCTAGGTTAAGGTCCCTCTGGACCTTTTCGTTGAGACTTATATATCCATAGGAGCGCTGCGACTTCCTTGGTTGGAAGGAATTCAAAACTTTGTCGATTTCTTTCATTCTTGTTAGATGCAGGTGAAAATTTGGTATTATTTATGTTCAAGCATGTGGACTAACTTTTGTTTTGTAGCACTATAAAGGTATGATTCTTCGAGTTTCCTTTTGTTTATTTTCTTGATTTTATCGATTTTCAACTCCATGCGCGACACCTTAGACTAGGATTTAGCCTTATGTATATATATAAATTAGAGACTCGTTTTCCTAGGATTTTTATTTTTGCATACATTGCACGTTTCTATATTGCAGCTGGATCCTGGGTAAGTTTTCTCATTCTCTATCGCATATCATCTCGCTTGCTAAGTGAATTATGTAGTTTGTATGCCTTTTATCGTTAGCAATCTTACACCATTTCAACATGCTTTTGACGTGTATGTATATAAAATATATATATATATAAATTATTTCTAGGGAACATTTTAATGATTAATTTGATTATAGGGATGTTGAGTAGAGGCCTTTCGCGAGATAGGATGAGAGGGAGTGCTTTAGCCCGCCGGGCTCCTTCCCTCAATCCCTCTCATTTCATAATCCCCGAAACTACTTAATCTCTGGTTTCCAAAAGAACAATCCCTTTTAAAATGGTTTCTTAGTTTATTTCCTTTAAATTAAGTGGCGACTCTTATTCGTTTTGAAAAAGTAAAACGTGGGTTCGGTATCCGCATCGACATAAACCCGAACTTTTCAACCCGAGCCCGAATTGCATTTTTTTTTGTGCAAATCAATTTTTAGTATGTAAACAACAATATGTAGAGTATCAAATATATATATTTTTTTCTTTAGATTTGGGAAAAAATAATCATCTACTAATTTAGTGCTTGAATAATATCTAATAGTGTATTCTTGTCACTAAAAAATACTATAGTCTTATGTTAAAAATAATACATAAATAGTCTTATGTAAGCCAATGTCACTGCCTTTTAAAATACAATGGCAGTGACATTAGAGTTATTGTCACGACCCATCCCGCTACAGGCGGATATAGGACACGTGGCACGCCACCAAGACTCATCTAATTCATTAAAAAGTTATAGCAGCAGAAAAGAAACTTAAAAACAACATTGAGTATTCAAAAATTTGGAAACAATACACTCTGAGTTGTAAAATCCGTTTAAATTTGAAAACATAATTATTTTTTGAAACAAGAATAAAAATGTTGAAAGGGGTCCTAAGGGTACCCTAAGAACCAATCAAAACATTTAAATAATTTGCAGAATGGTAGAAAAATATTCATGCAGGGGTCATTTCGACCGGTTGAGATGCCCCTTTCGACCGGTCGAATGAACCTTTAGAAGAATTCTCTGTTGCAGCAGAATTTTGCTAAGGATCAAACAACCTCACACTTATATGTAAACCTCTCAAACACTCACTCTTGCTCGACATTGGAAAGAAGGAATTTAAACAAGTTAAGGTCTGTTTGGCTCTATTCATAAAACATCCTTAACATTCCTTCCAAAAAAATGAATTTTCCAAGTTAAGTATTCAAACATGAATCCATAAGTGTGGATTCATTACGACCATAACCAAAGTAGTCCTCACTAGCTATTATACCTCTACCCAACCATTCCCTGAGTCCCAAGTTAATCAAAAACACAGCTTTAGTTCTCAAAACATAGATTACACATTGGAATGGAAAACAAAATTACATATATACAAGGACTATCCCGTCGTCCCATTGGCCTCACTCTTCCCGCTTCTTCTTTCCTTTCTTCTTATCACTTATAATGGAGTAAAGCTCCACTGCTTAACTATATGCTGAGTGCATAATTCTAAATATATGCTTATATGGCAATTCATACTTTAAGATATCAAAATACGTCAAATTAGTCTCTAGGGAGAGTGGTACGCTTCCATCTAGTAAATGAGATTGATGTCGTGGAAGGCCTTCCTTTTACCACGCACCTACTGCCTTGGCTGGGCCTTCTCCCAAACCATGCACCGTGCCCTGGCTGGACCTTCCTCCAAACCAAGCACATCAATTATTGATACCAAAATCCTCAAACATCGAGGAGCTTAACCCTGGATGGAAAATTGCACCAAAACCCCCTTTGACTCATATAGACACATAATATTATGCTCATATAATCACATTTACTTGCTTTTCATGCATTTTCAAGTGCATAATAAATGGGCCTAATTAATACATGAATTTTGCTCAAATCCAAATGTCAAGTCAAATATCCAAAACATGCAATTTCGTATAATACATAGGTCTAGAATTCATACCTCATGCTATATCTCTCTAACTTCAGGGGGAGTACTAAAAGTCCGATTAAACGTCGAATCTCCTATTATAAGCAATTCCTACAAGTATTCACATGTTTTTCCCAAATTCTAAAATTAGATTTTTTTATAAAAATGTATCCAAACATGGCCTAGCACCTATCAAATCGAAGCCTTTACCTTAAGGAGTTCCGATATGAAATTTAGTTGAAAACAGACGGACGAACGGTCGCTGTTTGCCATCGAGAAGTCCGGAGGAACCAAATCCCCTTTTTCTCCTAAGCCCCCCCAAAGGTTTTGAGAAATTTTGAAATGAAAAATATCTTGAACCTACTATATATAGATACATGTTTTGAAAATTACGTTTAACTCCCCACAAGTTCTCAAAATCCCAGTTATCTCCCAAAACATCTTAAACGTCTAAGTTATCGCTTAACGAGTGAAAACTATAAATTATAAAAGTTTTCGTCTAAGTTCCGTTTGTCGCCGTAATTACGTTTCAAAAATTATTTTCATAGAATTTCTAGATAACCTACCTTTTATGCAACGTATCATAATGGTTATCTCTAATTCGTTCAAAATAATCTCTAACAAGATCAAACTATCAGAAAAGTACACAATATAGGTATATTCACTATTCACATATACCAGATAATTCAAATAACATTTAATCCACATAAATGCCATTTATATCATGTTAATGCCTCAAGATTCTCCGATCACCGTCTCCGCAATTGACACCTTCTGTTGACTCACAAAATTATTAACCAACAATAATAATTCCCAAAAATTGATTATGCATTTAAAATGAATGTATTTTCCAGGACGGGCGTGACAACTCTCCCCTCCAAAAAGGAAGCTTGTCCCCAAACTTACACCATATCATCAGGCACGAAGACCTCACACACACACACATATATATATATACTTCCAATGCTTGTCTCATTACAATCACACACCTTTATTGCGATATCACCACCTTACGAGGAAAATAAATCCTCAAGCTCTGAAGGAAAATAAATTCTCAAAGTTCCCGTCTCAATCTAATTGAAGATTCACATTGAATACTAGCAATACATCGAAGCATCTCGATAAATAAGAACATCAATACCTGAGTATACTCAATAGTCACACCTGACATTTTTTACATCCCTACGTCACAATGTCAAGCCACATATCTTTTCATCATACTCAACACATATACTTTCCGAAACCCAGAGGTTTTATCTAAATCACCGCAACAAAGGAACTAACTCATCTCCCCTTTACTTAAATTTTCTTTCGACTAGAAGTTATTGACAACACCTCCCAACTGGTTAACAACCATACACAATTCTTTATCTCAAAGTGGACCAAAATGGAGTACTATCATACATACACACCCTGTCGATAAGCCATTGCCTCAACTAACTATTTCACATACTATAGATTCAATTCCTTCTCCTGCTAATCGCAAAATACTTGTAGAACGATAACACGTTTCAAACATCTCACATTCTTTATCAGATTCCAATCTTTCTTCCCTAAGAAATTTATATATATATATATATAATGGCAACATCAACTCAAATGACCATCACTTAGTCGGTAGTGCATCGCACTAATACTCTCCATGCTTATAATAATTCTTATCATTCCATTTTGGCTTAACCAACCTTGTATTTTCTTCCAATCATACATGCCTCATAAGATACTATTCAGATTCTCAATTGGAAATTCATATCATTCTACTTCTTCGAGCCCCTAATGTCCCGAATCACTCTTGGTGAGGTTAACCACACTTTTCATTTATCTCTCAAATTTTGTACTTGAACTACCGCCGATTAACATAAGAGATTAAACCTTACAATTTTGATTTAAAATTTTTAACAAAGTCAAATACATATTCTCTTCTTTTTTTAAAAAACAAATTATTTTAAAATTTCACATAGCACTTTTACAACATAGTTATCCCAATATTCATCGTAACAAATAACATTGCTAACCAAAATTGACTTAGTCAATCATTCACGTACCACAGAGTTCATCAAACGTATTCCCATACTCTGAACATACCTTGTTTCTGTCTCAAACCCTTGACCATTCACAATCCCTTCTATTCATATAGTGTACACACAACCTGAGTTAATTATTTTTCTGTCAGAGATCTCAACTGTAATATCGTCCATTCTCATCTTATACCCTACTCATCTACTATCCTTTAGTCTATCAGTCCAAGTAGATCCATTACCATTTACGTAGTTATACGACTCCATAGTCTTTGGTGCTTCACTTTCACCTTTATATAAGCCCATATCGATCACACTCTTGTATCTCAACTCTTACTGAGTTCCTGACAACCCGTTTTACTAAGCATATATTCCTCGTATTACATCTCAAGGCACCATACCTTATTCACAATTTAATAATTCATAACTCTAGTCAGCCTGACTTAACTCCAATTCATATTCTGTAATCTTTTTTCTTTGCTATTCGAATCTCAAATCCACTATTCCTGAATAACCTGTTGCTCAAGCATTCATACTATTCCTGTAAACTATCTAAAGATAATCTGGTAATTAAATCTTCCTATAAAGTACTATAGTCTCACTGTGTTTGATAAATTCCTTATCAACTTTCAATTCACTAATTCAGGTGTACAACAATTCACCAACTCCTTACTTTAGAATTTCTAAGTTCATAATCCGCTCACGTAGAACTCATTTGTTCAACATGCACCGTTGCGTCCTGCTAAGTACACCATATCATTCCATGATACCTGACTTCTAAAGTCTACTTGATCTCTTATCCCGAGTATGTATTTCTACTTTTCTTATTCAAACAAAAAACACTTTAAGATTTTCTTGGGATGAAATCCGACACTCTCAAAATCCTCCAACCTCGTTGGAACCCAGGACAACTGAGATAGCAATCCATGTATCCACCATTATCCTCTAACCACTTTTCATTCCTACTACCATATCCGCTCATGTACTCAATGTAGCACTAAGTCTTCATCCCACTCTTACCATTCCTGTTCACTTATTCATCAAAGCTTCATCTTCCAAGTTTATATTTTTACCTCTCTAACTTGATTTACCCAATGCTTCTTTACTCCTCTATCCATTTCCACAACTACTCTTGTTCAGTATCGTAATACTCAACATACTCCAACATCCCATTGATACAACTTGGTTCAACACTCAATGATGTTTTGAAAGCATTAAAATATTTTTATTTCATTTAAAATACACTAATTAGCAAGGAAAGTGTGGATTAGACATCCTAAAAGAATTTTACTGTGACAAAATAGCCCAAGGGCAAAATGGTTATTTAGAAAATATGGTTAAATTTTATATCAAAAGATATATCTTTGAATCTCGGTTCCAATGCAAAAAAACGGTATGCAAATTTGAATTTTCTAGAAAGAGTCGTGCCTATTTCTGTAAAAGCCAACATTTGAAAAACCAAAAATTGAAGGATCTAGCAAAGGGGTGTTCGATCGTTCGAACTTTCCCCTTTGATTGGTCGAAAGGGACCAAAACAACATTTCTATCACAGCCCGATCCCATAATAGCATAACTGAAGCCCGTGGCATGCCACCGAGGCTACATCAATTCATTAATGGTCCCAAGAGACTTAGTTTAAGAACACCCAACAGAAAAGAAAAAATTCATTTCAAAACCAGCAATCTAGTCGACTGATCAGAGGTCCGGTCGACTAGAAATGCAAGATATAGAGAGCTCAAAAACATTGCAGCCAGTCCAGTCGACTGGGTGAAAAATTATCAGTCGACTGGTACCGTCTAGTCGACTGAAATCCAGTCCTAGTAAAAAGATCTAATTTTGAAACACAACCCAATTGACTATGTCGGGGACCCAGTCAACTTTTTTTTTTCTTCATAAAATGACGTAGTGAATTTCTCAACAAAAGGATCCAGTCAACTGTTTTCACAAACCAATCGATTGGTTTCATTGCAGTAGCACATTCTGCAGAATTCCAAGTTAAAAGTTTTTTGAATTCAACCAGGAACCAAACACATACTCCAAACTCATTCCAAAGTGATCCTAACTGGATTATAACATTATCAAAACATAATTACAAAAGATTACTATCTATTAACAACATCACAAATTTGTTCTAAGATACTAAGTTAAACACATATGACACGCCATGGAATCCTTATTCCAACATTTCTATTACAAAACTATGAGGTACACATACTCCATTGCCTTCTAATTAAATTCCCAATAACTATGTTAAACATAGATTACACGCCATGGAATCCTTATTATAACATTTCTATTACAAAATTGTGAGGGGCACATATTCCATTGCATTCTACTTGAATTCCCAATACCCTGTGATCACTATCTCGATTCCTCATCAACATTAACACCTAAAATGGTTAAAATTAGAAGGCAATAGAGTATGTGCACCTCATAGTTTTGTAATAGAAATGTTGTAATAAGAATTCCATGGCATGTAATCTACGTTTAACTTAGTATCTTAGAATGAATCAGTGATGTTGTAATAGACAGTAATCTGTTGTAATTATGTTTTGGTAATGTTATAATCCAGTTAGGATCACTTTGGAATGAGTTTGGAGTGTGTGTTTGGTCCCTGGTTGAATTCAGAAAACATTTAACTTGGAATTCTACAGAATGTGCTATAGCAATGAAACAGTATAACCAGTCAATTGGATCCTTTTGTTGAGCAATTCACTGCATCATTTTATGAAAAATAGTCGACTGGGTCCCCAACACAGTTGACTGGGTTGTGTTTCAGAATCAGATCTTTTTGCTAGGATTGGATTTCAGTCGACCAGATAGTACCAGTCGACTGATAAGTTTTTACCCCAATCAACTGGACTTGGGAAGTAGTCGACTGGACTAGCTACAGAGTTTTTAAGCTCTCTGCATCTTGCATTTCCAGTCGAATAGACCTCTGATCAGTTGACTAGATTACTGGTTTTAAAATGAATCTTTTGGGAACGTTAATTAATGAATTGATTTAGCCTCGGTGGCGTGCCATGGGCTTCGATTATGCTATTGTAGAACCGGGCTATGACATTTAGTAGTTTCAAAGCATAAGTTTAGAACCTTGGGAACGAGTGACAATATATGCTGAGTGACGTCGAGTGGAGTGTATGATTGTAATGATAATATTGCTATCATTGTAGAAATGCTTCACATGGTTGCATCTGTTGTTTGTTATGATGATCTGTACACACACACACACACATATATATATATATATTGTGGCATGGCATACATAGTCTTTATGTATATGTACTTATCAAGGCGAATACTTGAAATGTCATGACTGACCTAATAAAATAGTTGTCACCGCATTCGCGTATGGATCAGATAGTGAATATGGTGGGGAATTTTGTTCAAGTCGTAAGTGAACAAGATCATATGAATGTTCAGGCTCCACAGGTTGAAGTTTGATATATCAATGCACCACCGGTACCAAGACCTCAACACACGATTATAGAACATTTCCATAAACAGAAACTGATCTTGTACCATAGAGAAGTTGACATAGACTTGGCTGATCATTGGATGATGGACATGGAGAGACATTTCTATATAGTGATATGCACCGATGAAGAAAAAATTCTTTAGTATCCAATACATTGATGGAAGAAGCATTGGATTGGTGGAATAATATGCTCGAGCAAGGGAAACCAACTGCGTGGGAGGCATTTAAAGATGAATTCAACAAGCATTTCAATATGCACCGACGAAGAAAAAATTCTTTAGTATCCAATACATTGATGGAAGAAGCATTGGATTGGTGGAATAATATGCTCGAGCAAGGGAAACCAACTGCGTGGGAGGCATTTAAAGATGAATTCAACAAGCATTTCTTTCCGACATTAGCTCATACTAAAAAAACATCAAGAGTTTGCGAGTCTAGTACAGGGAGATATGACTGTGGGTAAGTATATCTCTCATTATAATGCTTTGCTATGTTTTAGGAAAATTACAGTTTCGACTGATGAAGATAAGACTCATAAATTTGAGGAATGGCTTAGGGAGAATATTCGTAGCCGTGTTGACACTTTGGAACACTCGACCATTTCTCTAGTTGAGGAAGCTGCCTGTATAGCTGAGAAAAGTGTCGATCGATATCGATAAGGACAACACGGGAAGAGAACGAATGACAATAGGAGCAAAGGATAAGGGAATGCCAAAAAGCCATTCATGCAAAGTACAAGGAGGGAGTACGTTCATCGAAGACTCAAGATCGTTATGCCTAACATGTAATACATGACACAAAGGGACTTGCTACCTATTGAGTATATGTTACCTTTGCAAGCAACTAGGGTACATATCTAGAAATTATCCTTTGAATGTGAATCTGACCACACCTAACACAACCTCGAACACCAAGAGCTATAACCCAGAGATGAGGGGAAAATGTTTTGAGTATGGCCAACTAGGGCACATAGCGAAGAACTATTCGAGTAAGAGACAATCGAGAATGAGTACCGGGGCATTGAGTATGCTAAGCGAATCAAGGATAGAACCACGAATGGATAAAGGGAAATGAGTCGCGCAATAAGGGCGATATTTCTAACTCAGGCTGGGGAATACGGATGATATAGTTGTACCATATATTTTCCTATCTGTTCATATCCTGCACATATACTTATGGATTCTGGTTCAATGCATTCATTTGTGTCTCATGATTTTGTTAAACATATAACTATTAAGTCTGAACTGCTAGGATATGACTTGTGTGTATCATTGCCTAATAATGAATAGTTAGTAACTTCCTCAGTATTCAAGTCGTGTGAGATCAAGATAGACGATAAGTTCTTGAGTGTCGATTTGATTCTGTTGATAGTAGACTACTTTGATGTTATCTTGGGCATGGATTGGTTATCAGTCAATCAAGCTAGAATTAATTGTGAGCAGAAATGGGTTAGTTTTTATCCTTCAAGTCAAGAAGAGTTTACTTTTTAGGGTAAGGGTGTGACCATACCGCCGTACTTGATATCGACGATTCAAGCAAGTAAGATGTTGAAGAAAGGTTGCTTGGGTTTTCTATGTTCGATTGTTGACACACGAGTTCTTGGACCACTAGTAGAAGACATTCTATTAGTTTGAGAATATATAGATGTTTTTCTCGATGAGTTACCCGACGTATTGATTGAAAGATAGCTTAAATTCATAATAGAAGTAGTACCAGGATCACAACGGGTATCCAAAGCACCGTATCGAATGGAACCGGTAGAATTGAAAGAATTGAAGGTTCATTTACAAGAGATGCTTGAGAAGGGTTTTATCCGACCTAATGTTTCACTTAAGGAGCTCCAGTATTGTTTGTAAAGAAGAAAGATGAGACAATGTATATGTCCATCGACTATCGAGAGTTAAATAAGATGACCATCAAGAACAAATATCCGTTGCCGCGAATAAATGACTTATTTGATCAATTACAAGGGGCTCAAGTATTCTCAAAGATTGACTTGAGATCCAGTTACCGCCAGTTGAAAGTTATGGATGAAGACGTGGTGAAGACAGCTTTCGGGACTAAAAATGGTCACTTTGAATTTCTGGTTATGTCGTTTAGAGTGACTAATGCGCCAGCTGCTTTCATGGACTTGATGAATCATGCTTTTAAAGACTATTTAGATGAGTTTGTTATTGTATTTATAGATGACATCCTAATCTATTTGAGGAGTTTGAAGATCATGAACACAATCTGCGATTAACTTTACACCAAATATGCGAGAAGATATTGTTCAAAAAGTTGAAGAAGTATGAATTTTGGTTAACGAAAATTACTTTTCTTGGACATATAGTATTAGCAAAAGGAATTTCTGTAGACCATCAGAAGATAGAAGCAGTTACCGATTGGGTGATACCTACGAATGTGATAGAGATCCGAAGTTTCCTAGGATTAACTGGATATTATTAGAGGTTTGTGAAAGACTTTTCACATATTGCAATGCCGATGACACAGTTGATGAAGAAAGATGCTGCTTTTGTATAGAGTTCGGAATGTGAGGAAAGTTTTCAAGAGTTGAAGAGTCGACTAGTGAAGGCACCAATCTTATTCTTTATATAAAGGTTTAGGTTGCATTCTTATGCAAGGTGACAAGGTCATTGCATATGTGTCGAGACAACTTAAACCGCATGAGAAGAACTATCTGACACATGATCTAGAATTAGCTGTTATGATTTTTGCATTAAAGATTTGGCGTCATTACTTGTACGGAGAGAAATGTGAGATATATATGGATCATAAGAGTTTAAAGTACTTGTTCACATAATGAGATTTGAACATGAGGCAAAGGAGATGGTTAGAGTTAATGAAAGACTATGATTTGTCAATTCAGTATCATTCGGGCAAGGCGAATGTAGTTTTCAATGCTCTTAGTCGTAAGGTACCAACCAACATAGCTTCAGATTTGACTTCTCATAGAGAATTAATTCAAGATATGGGGAATTTAGAACTTAAAGTGATTCTGAGGATTAAAAGTGGCTTGATGTCGACGATTGTGGCTCAACCACTCTTGATTCACGAGGTTATGGAGAAACAACTTCAAGATGTGGATTCGAAGAAGATTTGTGATGATATTCTGATGGGTAAACAACTGGGATTTACTTTTGAGAACAATGTTTTGAGATTGAGGGGTAGAATTTATGTACCTGGCGAGAAAGAATTGAAATGGAACATCCTAGAGGAAGCACACAATACAAAGTACATCGTTCATCCAGGAAGCACCAAGATGTATAGAGACTTAAGACATATTTATTGGTGGTCGGGAATGAAGAGAGAAATAGCACGCTATATTTCACGTTATACGAGTTGTCAACAAGTGAAGGCCGAATGCCAAGTACCTTTAGGATTGTTACAACCGTTACTGATAGCCGAATAGAAATGGAAACATATTACAATGGACTTTGTTAGTGGGTTTTTGAGGTCTAAGAAATCGAATACTATTATTTAGATAATCATTGACCGTTTGACGAAGTAGTCGCATTTCTTACCGCTTCGAACAACTAAGTCAAAGACTTCAGCTAAGTTGTATATCCGCGAGATTGTGACACTACATGGTATTCCAGTTTTGATTATTTCAGATAGAGATAGTAGTTTTACATCAAAGTTTTGGAGGGCCTTGCAAGAAGCAATGGGTACAAAATTGTACTTCAGTACTACTTTTCATCCTCAGACTGATGGTCAATCAAAAAGAGTGATCCAGATTTTGGAAAACATGCTTCGTTTATGTGTACTTGATTTCAAGAGTGATTGGGAAGACCACTTGCTGTTAATTGAGTTTGCATTCAATAACAGTTTTCAGTCGAATATTGGGATGGCTCCTTATAAAGCTTTATATGGTCGCGTATATCATTCACCGATTAGTTAGACGAAAGTTGGAGAAAGAATGATTGAGGGATAAAAAATTGTACAAGAGACTACGGGCAAGATAAAGGTAATTCAACAATGGTTACTGACAACTCAGAGTAGGTATAAGAGTTATGTTGACAAGCGTAGGTGATCATTGGAATTTGAAGGTGTCACCTTTAAAAGGGATTACTAAATTTGGGAGATATGGAAAACTCAATCTGTGGTATATAGGACCTTTTGAAATCATTGGAAGAGTTGGACCTGTAGCATATCGATTACACTTGCTAAGTGAGTATGCTCAAGTTCATAACGTATTTCATGTGTCATTGCTAAGGAAATGTTTGGCGGAAGATAGAGAACAAGTGATGACTTCGACGTTGAATGAGATTCAGGGTGATTTGATGTATATGGCATATCCGGTGGAGATATTGGATCGGAAGGATCAAGTCTTACAAAATAAGGTGATATCGAAGGTGAAGTTGTTTCGGCATAGCCAAACGAGGAGAGAGATGACATGGGAAATAGTAGATGAGATGCGTACTCAGTATCCGCATCTTTTCGATACATGAAGTACAAGTTTGGGGACAAATTTCTTTTAAGGGGGAAAGAATTATAACACCCTATGCGTGTTGTTGCATTTTATTACATCGTCATGCATGATAATGTGATGTGATATGCATTTGTGGCACATGTGTGAGTGAGTTGTGACTCGCGAGTTGAATTGGGTGTCTATGTAAGAGAACCATCTGAGACTGTGTAGAATGAGTGTTTTGATGTTGTGACATCTTTCCGATATTAAGACGGTCATTGTGGAATACCCTAAATATTTATCTGAAAATAAATGTTTACCTGTATATTTCACTATATGTATTATTATCTGGTTAGATTATGTTTGTATGTTAATTTTAGTATCCTGGTGAGGATGAAATAATACGCTACATAATTGATAGGCTAATTAGTAATTTCGTAAAATAATGTGAAATTGTATTTTAGCAACCAAATGGAACTTAGACGAAACCTTTTATGATTTTTAGTTTTCACTTTTGAAGCAGTGAATTAGGAGTGTAAGAAGTTTCGGAGAATAATTAGGAGTTTTGAGAACTCGCGGGGATGTAAATACAATTCCCGAGAGTTATGGCTATATATAGAAAGAGGTAAGATATTGTCATTTACAAAAAGTTTTCTAACCTAAATCAAGAGGAGGTCAAATGGAAATTTTTGAACTTTGATCTTCACGATGCCAAACGACGACCGTTCGTCCGTTGGTTTTCAACCAAAATCATATATTTGAACTCCTAGAGGTTAGAGCTTCATTTTGATATCCACTAGGACTTGTTTGGATAAGTTTTTCAAAAACTCATTTTCTAGAATTTTCATAAAAAGTTGTTAATTGGACTTTTGATCCATAGGAATTGTACTAGACAGACTTCTGAATGATCTTTGTGCTCGGGTTTTCTTTAGAACGAATTTTAGGAGCGTTAATCAGAGTTGAGTGATTCAACTATGTGTTTTGGAATGATTTCTTGACATGTATTCATGTTTTGTATGAAAAGCATGTGTTAGTGCATAGATATATATTGTTTAGTTCATATTGGGCAACTGTATTAATAAGTAGGCCCAATTGTTTGGTAAAATTTTTTGAGTATGTCAAAAACACGGTGAAATGTACACGAGCATATTTAGTTGCTATTTGGGTCAAAGGAGCACCTAGTACCAAGCCATTTTGTGGAGCCATTATAGGCATAAGGTCACACATTTGAAGAAAAGAAACATGGGTCTTACCTTGTCGCATGGACTTATTGGCGAGGAGTCGCGGACTTGGAGTGTTGAACGTACACGTGAGACTCCGAAAACTAGTATGAAATGTAGATGATGTGAATGCAAGCATGTTTATCATTCATGTGCATTGTTGTTTTATTCAATAAGCGTTAGCTTAAATGAATTGAAATATGTATGGTTATTCAAATATGAAATAACCATTTCAAGTATTAATGCCAACGAGGAATCGGGAAAGTGATCACAGGGTATTAGGAATTCAATTAGAAGACAATGGAGTATGTGCACCTCATAGTTTTGTAATAGAAATGTTGTAGTAAGGATTTCATGACGTGCAATCTATGTTTAACTTAGTATATTAGAACGAATTCGTAATGTTGTAATAGATAGTAATCTTTTGTAATTATGTTTTTGAAATGTTATAATCCAGTTAGGATCACTTTGAAATGAGTTTGGGGTGCGTGTTTGGTCCCTGGTTGAATTCAGAAAATTTTTAACTTCGAATTCTGCAGAATGTGCTGCTGCAATGAAACCTGTCAACTTGTTTGTGAAAACAGGCGACTGGATCTTTTTGTTGGGCAATTCATTGCATCATTTTATGAAAAACAGTTGACTGGGTCCCCCGACACAATTGACTGGGTTGTGTTTTAGAATCATATCATTTTGTTAGGACTGGATTTCAGTCGACCAGACGGTACTAGTTGACTGATAATTTTTCATCCCAGTCGACTAGACTTGGGGAGTAGTCGACTGGACTGGCTGTAGAGTTTTTTTAGCTCTCTGTATCTTGCATTTCTAGTCGACCGGACCTCTGATCAGTCGACTGGATTGCTGGTTTTAAAATGAATTGTTTCTTTTCCGTTGCGTATTCTTAAACTAAGTCTTTTGGGAACGCTAATAAATTGATTTAGCCTCGGTGGCGTGCCATAGGCTTCGGTTATGCTATTGTGGGACCGGGTTGTGACAATTTCCTTCTTACAAAACTTAGATTTTCCTACCCCCGCTATCGACCAGTTCAAACCGACAACTCTCCAAACTATTTCAAAAGCTTTATAAAGTATTTTAAAGACATGTAAAATATATATATATATATATTCCATTTACACAACATAGTCTCGTCCCATGAATTACAAGCACACGAATGGTACAAGTCTCAAAACATGAACTCGAGAGTTCAGATTCGTTTCAAACTGAATCCCAAAGGTTTTCAAAAGAGTATACTTCAAACCAATGATGTTCTAGAGTGTCTAAGATTCAATCACAAGAATCTACACTTTCAAATCTCTCTGATTTCAATACCACCCATTTAAATAATAAAGTCGTACGAATTCTCATACAAGTGTATTACATTCTACTATACAAGAGATTACCCACAACGATCCCCGAATGATCCCAACATTTCCACTTCCACACTATCAACTGATAGCATATGCTACTAATCTTCCTATCACATTCAAATCCACGGTGGTACCACGACCACTCGAAGCCAGGTTTAGTTGAGAGATTCCTCAACAACCATGATACTCACCATCCATTGAGATATTCCTCAACCCCCAATACATACCGTAAGATAGGTTGAGAGATTCCTCAACCATCCAATACATACTGTAAGATAGGTTGAGAGATTTTTCAACCATCCAATCATTCCAATACCGTACAATAAGTTGAAGATTCTTCAACTACCCGACATACACTGTATATACCGTAAGAGAAAATCGTAAAATAACACTATAGGATGACACCATAAGAGAAGGTGAGAGATTCATCACCTACCCCATACACAAGCGATATATGCTCTAATCCCAAAACTCAACTATGAACAATCACTTTCATTCTTTACGTAAACTATAAGGAAATCTCCTTTGATGCTCACTACTCAAACTCCGTTCTCGGTTAGATCCCTCAGAGGTCGCTCATCACTATCGTTTAAAACATTCACCGATTCGAAAAAAAAATCCCTTTATTTTTGTTTAGAAGTTCAATTGTTCATCACTACTAAGATACCATATCTCCCTAGTGTCACCACACCGGGTCTATAATAACGCACGTTAAACCTCATCTCATCACACAGCTCTACATTAGTATAATTTCACCGATTCACAAATACATAAATACTATGCATGTATGACAATAACGTAATCATGTATGTATAACAACATACCATATACATCAAATATCTCTATTATGTGTGGATGCATTCTAGAGTATATGCCATATCACTCAACACTCCACTCGATGTCGCACGTTTCCAAGGTTTTGTTACCTATTGCTCTGATACCAATAAATGTCACGACCCATCCCACTACGGGCGAAAATAGCACACGTGACATGCCACCAAGACTCATCCAATTCATTAAAAAGTTATAGTAGCGGACAAGAAACTTAAAAACAACATTGAGTATTCAAAACTTTTGGAAACAATACCTTCTGAGTTATCAAATTCGTATAAATTTGAAAACGTAGTTATATTTCAAAACAAGAATAAATATGTTGAAAGGGGTTCTAAAGGTACCCTAAGAACCAATCAAAATATTTAAATAATTTTCGGAAGGGTTGAAAATGATTTCATACAAGGGTCATTTCGACCGGTCGAGATGCCCAGTTCGACCGGTCGAATGACCCTTTAGCAGAATTCCCTATTGCAGTAGAATTTTGATATGGATCAAACAACCTCACACTTATTTGTAAATCTCTCAAACACTCACACTTTAATCCAAACTTCGAAACCATAACACGGCTATAAGGACTAACATAACTATTGCTCAACATTGGAAAGAAGATGGAATTTAAACAAGTTAAGATTCGTTTGGCTCGATTCATAAAACATCCTTAACATTTCCTTCCAAAAAATGAATTTGCCAAGTTAAGTATTCAAGCATGAATCCATAAGTGCGGATTGATTACAACCATAACCAAAGTATTCCTTACTAGCTATTACACCATTACCTAACCATTCCCTGATTCCCAAGTTAATCCAAAACATAGCTTTAGTTCTCAAAACATAGATTACACATTGGAATGGAAAACAAAAGTATATACAAGGACTATCCCGTCATCCCATCGACCTCACTCTTACCGCATCTTCTTTCCTTTCTTCTTATCACCTACAATGGAGTAAAGCTCCGCTGCTCAGCTATATGTTGAGTGCACAATTTTAAACATATTCTTATATGACAATTCAGGTTTTAAGATGTCAAAACACGTCAAATTAGTCTTTAGGGAGAGTGGTACGCTTCCGTCCGATAAATGAGATTGATGTCATGGAAGGCCTTCCTCTTACCACGCACCTAGTGCCCTGGCTGGGCCTTCTCCTAAACCATGCACCGTGCCCTGACTGGGTTCCTCCAAACCAAGCACATCAACTATTGATACCAAAATCCTCAAACATCAAGGAGCTTACCCCCCGGATGGAATTGTACCAAACCCCCCATTTAACCCACATAGACACATAACATGCTCATATAATCACACATACGTGCTTTTCATGCATTTTCAACTACATAATAAACAGGCTTAATTAATACATGAATTTTGCCCGGATTCAAATATCAAGTCAAATATCCAAAACATGTAATTTTCTATAATCAACCTCACTCAAAATTATTAACCACAATCAACCTTTCGTGTCCTCAATTGACACCTTTTGTTGACTCACAATCAACCTCACTCAAAATTATTAACCAACATTAATAAATCCCAAATATTGATTATGCATTTAAAATGAATGTATTTTTCGGGACGGGCGTTAAAGTTATCAACTATTCAAGTCACTGTCTACAATTACAAAAAAGAAAAAGCAGAAGAAGAAGATATTATCTAAGAGGACTAGGGGCAAGAGCTCACTGTTGATAATCCACTAAATTTATTAGGCTGAGGTGTAATCTGATGCTATCACCTGGTGTGGTTCACGCAATCACTAAAAATGCAACAAACACATTTTGTAGTTGGGAATCTCACCGCTTGAGCAAGAAATCATTGAGATCTACACCACAATCTTCACATCGTTGTCCCCTCCATCCATCGTCCGCTTCGTTTTGTCCAAGGATGCAAACTGATTCCATTTTCCAGCTGTCGCTCATCATCCATGGCTTCTACTACCTTCTTATGTCTAGATCTATACATTTGTTGCTCTCTCTCTCTCTCTCAGCATGGAGGTTGGCAACGGTGGATGGAGATGTGGAGGTTGGCGACGGTAAAGAATCGGAGAAGATGTGGCGGCTATGGTGGTGGAAATGTTGGAGGAGGTAGAGGCGACAACCAAGAGAGAGGAGAGAAAAGGGAAATGTGGTTGGATTCCTAGATTAACTAATTAAGGAGGGTAATTCTATCGATAAGTTTTTTAAATTTAAAATGGACTTATCATAATTTTTTTTTTAAAATCTCAATGTCCTTCTTAAGCTAAAAATAGATGGGCTAAACTTATCCCTATATATGATCCTAATCAGGGTCTTCTAATTAATTTCCCCTATATATATTGATTTATTTTTATTCTAGTGAGGTTAGAGATATAGAGAGAGAGAGAGTAGAAAGAGAAATAGTTTTTTTTTAAGAGTTTTGAGTCAAATTCTCATGGTTTGGGGCAAATTTGAGAGTTTGAATATAAGGGTGGGTATTTTTGAAAGGGTGGGTATTTTTGAAAGGAATCATAAAATTATAAGTGATTTCTATTATCTGTCATTGACAGCGTTAGGGCTAGGGCCCACATTACAATAAAATTGAAATTACAAGGCCCGAAGTGTCGCAATTGAAAGTTGAGGGCACAAAGTAAAACTTTTGCCAAACTACATGGTACCAAAGTGTCTTTAAGCTTTCCAAAACTATTCATCACTTACCAAACAACGTGCGAATTAATTTCAAAACATGTGAATAATTTAGGTGCACAAAACCAGTGTACTTAACACTTTCCCTTTAGCAATTGTTAAAAAGTCTCTCAATGAGTAATCTCGTTAAGATACATCATTTGATCAACTGATTTGTATGTTTTCATGATGAAAAATACCTGACAAGTAAGATCATCTCTAATGCACCATGCTATTTTCAGCATGCCAATTCTATTTTTTGGCATTGCTATAGTGTCAAATGATATATTTTGACATTTCTGCTCCAATGCTACATGCCATTTCAAATGCTATAATTTCCAACTACTACTCCCAACCACCATTTCAAATGCTATATTTTGACATTTCTACTCTAATGCTGCATGCCATTCCATGGTTTTTAGAGAAATATAGTGCAAAAAAAACAAGATTTATTTGTAAGACCCACATAATAGAAATTGGGTAGAATACTAAATTTATAGAGTTTTTGTTAGGGGCAAAAATGTCATTTTTTTGGGCTCAAAATTCCAGCCATTGCAATATGTGTGTTGGGCTCAAAATAGTAGTCGTTGCAACATGTGTGCAAGTCAAATTCTAAAAGAACCTAGCCATTGGTGTTCAAACAAGCAAATGATCATAGCCATTCATCCTCCATGGAGAATCGGCATATGCCATTTGTCATGCCAAATTTGGTATGAAATGTTGTCCTACCAAATTTTGGCATGACAAATACCATGGGGTTGGAGCAACTATTTTTACCTTTCATACTATAGTATGGAATTGGCATGACAAATAGCATAGGGTTGGGGATGGTCTAAAATTTGTATTCAAAGTAATTCAAATTTTTATCCAAATATCTTGTTTAGTTCAGATGCATCATTTGATAATTGGACTTCACATTATTTCAGGACAAAAGCACCCCAGCAATTATGTTATGCCCCGGAGAAGCACAAATAGAGAATACAAGTTCCTTTTTGGCCCTGTAGGTTCGTGACTGGTGAATAACCGCATTGTCATCTACTCAAACCAACAAATACAACGATAGGGAGTATGCTATTTATAGAACATATCTTATTAACATAATCAGAGGCTACCGTGGAAATATAAAAGGTTTGGAAACAACATATGCCCAAGTACCAATTATAACAGTCTACAAAATCTATTACAACAGCTGACTTAGAGTTTAAGGCCTATAACAAACAATAACAGAAGTACAACAGATATACAAACTAACTATTACAAAGAGGCATGTCTTCGTCTTTAAGCTTTTAGCTCCCACTCCAGCGGAACATCAGTCTCTTGTCCTCAAGTCCTGCGAAGCTCTAGACATTGGAATGTCTAGGGCATAAACACCATTAGCTTTGAATACAAAGCTAAGTGAGTACATAAAACACACTCCTCACCCGTAATTATTCAATGTCTTAAAATGCGGTTAATATCTTATCAAGGACGTCACTTGCGGACATAGCAGAGGTCTCATTAAACTATACATTAAATCAATGATAACAGGAATCATATGGAGCATAGTAATGACAAAGATAGGGATCATGGTATAACATCTTACCACATATTCACCAAATCCATGCATCCATCCCATGCATATACTTTTACGTCGGGACGCTGAATCCACAACTGAACCATCATCTGTTTTATCCATACCTATATCCATATTCATACTCGTATCCATGTTCTTATTCTCATCCGTATCCATACATTGATACAATAATACCAATATGATATCCATACGTTGATACCATAATACCAATCGGAATCACCCAACTAGTCAGTAGGTCCCACGATCCCTTAATATGGTTACCAATCATCTACACGATGCCTTCTATCTATAAACGATCGAAGTGGCACATCGGATTCAATGATGCGTATACTCTCATTGGTCATCTACACAGTTGAGAATACATTAGAGCACTAGTCGGACGTCTTCAACGGTACACTAGATGTCTTCAACAGTGCATATGCATCACTGGACGTCCTCAACAATGAGAGGCGCACTAGGAACTCTAACCATCCCACGACCACCCGATTCGTCAGCCATTGATCCCATGAATCCAAAGTACACATATCACATATTCCACATTGAGGCACAGTTCCCGATTCTCATCATATTCTCTTATTGACAAGCAGGGGTATTTGTAAAATACAACTGCGCTAAAAGAAGAAAATGTGCTAAATTATTTCACAATTCCTTCATTTATCTGCAATTTGAAATAAATGCTAGTTTGTACTCAATTTGATTAAACTATGATAAGTTGTTTGTTTTAGCTGTAGTTTGTGCAGATTACTATTGTTGTGTGAAGAATTGGATGAGAAAGATAAAAGGGAGTGCTGAATTGTAATGAAGACAAGTAAAGGATAAAAAGTGAACCTGGATCGATTGAAGACCATTCGATCGATCGAAGGTTCGATAGATCGAAAGAAGCTCAAGCGCTCGAAGACCCCAGAAGTTTGATCGATCGAAAGACATCTCGATCGATCGAACATGGCTTTTATCAAATTTTACGCGCACGCAGCAGAAGCGGGATTTTAACCCTAACATTAGGTTTTTAGTATATATACTCGTATTGTATACGTCCATAAGGACGCCCACTTTCATTTTCATCAGTTTATAGAGAGTAGAGAGCTTTACTTTGTTTTTTTTTTTTTGTAGGTTTTAATCAAGGTTATACATTGTTTGGTTTGGATTCCTCCTAGTTCATTACAAGTTTTCATTTCCAGGTTACTTTGTTTACATTCTGCACTCAGTTTATAGTAGTATAACTTGTTATCCCGTAGTCTTGCATGTTAGTTAGAGTTAAACAATTAGTTTTCATAGGTTTTATGCAAAAATCACAACCAAACACACCTTTAATGGAACTTTACGTTAAAAACACATCTGAGACACTCCAGACCATGTCTGTGTAGTTTCTAGGTTGAGAGATCACGATGAAACCATGATCTCAAGCCTCTTCCATGCAGCAGAATAATTCATGTGTTCGATCGATTGAAACAGAGATACAGTCGAGCGATCGAAGTCAGTTCGATCGATCGAGAGATGAAGATATTCGATCGATCGAAAGCGCGTCGATCGATCGAACCTTTTGATTCTTGAGGACATTCTATGCAATATTCCTAGACTTTCTGCTTTACTGATTTGTTATCAAATTGTCCCCGAACGCTCAGTTTGTCAAAACAGTCTGTGAACTTTAAGCCTTGAGGCATTTTTCTTCAATATATTTTGCAAACCACCCTCAATGCTAACACCATTGTAGGTGCAAGTTGAAACTATTATTTTAAACCGCTTTTGTGTATTTCAAACTTAATTGTGATGATATAGTCCCGGTCATGAAAGGACTATAGATTCTTTATCCTAAGAGAAATACGGAATACTGTAGAGAATGTGCTCCATTGAGCTTCAACGTAACTGCATGATAGATGGCTAGGTCACGGTGGATTCGTGTGATCCCGATATTTCCTTTTAGTGAGAAAAACACATTTTAAAATATCACTTTAGTTGTTAGTTAGTTGTTAGATTAATTTAGTTTAATTGCTTTATCTTTAGTAGTTGATAAATTGTGGGACTTTGTGTTCTGCATTTCTTTAAAATATTGATTTTTATTTTCTTGTTTGAGATTAATCTAAGTAATTAGTTTAACACCTTCCCTGTGGGATCGACCTGGACTTAACCAGATTACTACTTGCACGATTACCTACACTTAGGTATAGTACACAAGCGCACAGAAGAATAATTCTCGTGTCAAGTTTTTGGCTCCTTTGCCGGGGAAGGCGACAAGCTAACGCTTCGATTACCTCAATCTATCCTTATCTATTTCTGTTTTTCTTTTTCTTTCGTTCTTTAGAAAAAAACTACTTAGGGTCTTTCCCTTTATGTCCGATAATTCCATCGAAGGAATTTACGGAAACCTACTCTATTCATCTAATTCATCTAGTTCTATTAACCCCATAGTTACACCGATCGATTCAATGGCTGATAATCAAAGTGAAAACGGTGATAATGTGGTCGTACCAATCGACGATTCACTGCGTCCTTTGTGCGATCTCATGACACCTGAACATGTGCCTACACCTTCTTGTATCCTCATTTCGCCTCATGCAGGCGAATTTCAATTTCGCAATGGAATGATTCAACTCCTTCCTACCTTTCATGGAATGGAGAGCGAGAAGGCGTATCTATATGTCAAGGACTTTGAGGATGTTTGCAAAACTTTCTCACAGAATTGTCCTGTAGACGTGACACGTCTAATGCTATTTCCTTTCACTCTGAATGATAAAGCAAAAGCGTGGTTACTCACCTTGAAGCCAAACTCCATCTACACCAGGAATGCGATGAACACTGCTTTCCTGAAGAAATTCTTCCCACCTCGCATGACCACTGAGCTTAAATGACAAATAAATTCTTACAAACAAAAGAGCAATGAAACATTCACCCAAACTTGGGAACGTTTCAAGGATTTGCTACTCTCATGCCCACATCACGGGTACGAGAAATGGCAAACCATTAGCTACTTTTATGAAGGATTAAATGGTGAAACTAAGAAATTGGTCGAGACCATGAGTTCAGGGCCATTTCTTCGCAAAAACACGGAAGAAGCTGAAGCTCATTTTGAGTGGTTAGCTAAGCATGCCCATGAGTGGTCAAATTCAGACGATGTCCCACGCTCACAGATATCCTGTGTGGAAGAGAAAAGTTTATACCAACTAAAAAGTGAGGATCATCTGATGAATAAGTATGAAGAACTAGCAAAGAAAGTGGAAGAATTGGGAATGAAAAGAGAGAGTTCTGGGCAGTTTTTGCATGAAGAACCATGCAGCACATGCAACATGCTGGGACACACTACTCAATATTGTCCGAATGTGCTGTATTTTCAAGAACAAACCCCCATGGAAATGAATGCCATGCAAGGGTATAGAGGGGTGGGGAATTCTTACAACAACTATAATTCACAAAATAACAATAGATGGAATCACCCCAGGTTTGATTGGAAAAACAATGCTGGGATCCAAAACCAATATCAACAACAACAGCCCTACAATAACAATAATCAATATCAAGGGCAATACAACAGGCAGTCCCAGCCATTCCATCAAAATAGAGCAAATAACTACAACAACGCTCAACCCTCCAATAATCAACAGCCAAATGTTTACGTGCCACCTCACAAAAAGGTGCAAGAGGAAGATCCACTCTCTAACGTAAATTTAACACAACAGTTAATTCAAATGATGAGTAAAATGTCCGCGACATTAGAGAGAATGGATGCACGTCAAGAGGGGTCGAGTGGAACGTTTCCCGCTCAACCACTTCAAAACCCTAAGGGATACAACAATGGTCCCCCTAATCATGAACAGGCAAAAGCCGTGACAACTTTGAGAAGTGGTAAAGTCATAGGGAAAAACATGCCTCATTCTACTCCCGTGGAGTATGAAGAGGAAGAAGTGGTAGCTAAAAACAAACCATCTACTCAAGAAGAGGAGTCGTCCACTAATGACAAATCAGTAGAATCAAATGAGGACGCTCCTAAAGAAGTAGAAGTTGAGAGAAGGCCTGGAAAGGAGCCCATCAAGGACAAATTACCTAAATGCCCTTTCCCCGCGCCTTACCCTCAAAGGCTCAAGAAGCCCTAATACGAGGCAAAGAATCAGGAGTTCTTAGAGTTGTTCAAACAAGTTAAAATTAATCTCCCGCTCCTTGATGCAATCAAACAAGTGCCAGCCTACGCTAAGTATCTAAAGGACTTATGCACGGTCAAAAGGAGGCAAAGTGTAAAGAAACATGCCTACGTCACTTGCCAAGAAAGCGCAATCATTCAAAATGAGTTGCCTCCAAAGCTTAAAGACCCTGGCACCCCTACTGTCTCGTGTCGAATTGGGAATCAAAGGAGAGACAACGCACTCCTTGATCTAGGAGCTAGCGTAAACTTGCTGCCATATTCAGTATATAAACAACTAGGGTTGGGTGAACTCAAACCTACCAGAGTTGCATTGCAATTAGCAGACAGGTCAGTCAAATATCCTAGAGGAATATTGGAAGATGTTCTGGTACAGATAGATACATTTGTCTTTCCGGTCAATTTTGTGATTCTAGACACTGAACCTGTGTCTAATCCATGTTCACAAATCCCGGTGATTTTTGGACGTCCATTCCTCAACACCATTGATGCCACAATCAAAATAAGAAGAAGTTAAAGACTTTAAATGTCTTTAAATGTCAAGATTTTTTCAAATCCCCGACCCGAAGAATACGAGGACGAAGAAGAAGTTAACTTCATCGAAACAGTCATCGAGTATGAGGCTAATCTTGTAGAATACAAAGATCCTTTGGAGGTAGTTGTGTCACAATTCGACGCTACTTATCAACCTAACGATTCTACCCCATTGGAGGCTGCCCTTAATCATACCTGCCTCATGATGGAAACTAAAGAGGAAGATAGAGATGAATGCATGTGGGTTACACCATATGAACCTTTGCCTCCGAAAATAAAGTTAACTATGCCTTCGAACTTTCAGTTTCCTGATTTGAAATTAAAGGAGCTTCCAAAAGAGCTCAAATACGTTTTTCTAGGGACTGAAAAGACTTATCTTGTGATAATCTCATCTACATTGAATTCTGAACAAGAGGATAAGTTAATTCAAATGCTCAAACTTCACAAGGGAGCATTGGGATGGACTATTGCCGACCTAAAAGGCATAAGCCCATATATTTGCACCCATAAGATATATCTGGAGGAAGACGCTAAACCTTCGCGACAAATGCAGAGGCGTCTGAATCCTAATATGCAAGAAGTCGTGAAAAAGGAAGTCTTAAGACTTCTAGACATTGGGATAATATATCCTATCTCTGATAGCTCTTGGGTTAGTCCAACCCAGGTGGTGCCCAAAAAGGCATGTATAACAGTTATCCCAAACAAAGAGGGCGAGTTAGTACCAACACGCATCCCCACTGGATGGAGGATGTGTATTGATTATCGAAAGTTAAATACTATGACCCAGAAAGACCACTTTCCATTGCCATTCATGGATCAAATGCTAGAAAGAGTGGCGGGTCATAAATTTTATTGCTTCTTGGACGGATATAATGGTTATAACCAAATCGAAATAGCTCCTGAAGATCAGGAGAATACGACTTTTACTTGTCCGTTCGGTACATTCGCCTACCGTCGTGTACCTTTTGGTTTATGCAATGCACCTGCCACCTTTCAGCGGTGCATGTTAAGCATATTCAGTGATATGGTTGAACAGACACTCGAGGTCTTTATGGACGACTTCTCAGTGTTTGGCCATAGTTTCGATAACTGCCTGGAAAACCTTGAGAATGTGTTAGCAAGATGCGAGAACAAACACTAAGTACTAGATTGGGAAAAGTGTCACTTCATGGTGACCAAGGGAATTATCCTCGGCCACATTATTTCTGAAAAGGGTATCCAAGTCGATAAAGCAAAAATTGATATAATTTCAAATCTACCTGTCCCTCGTACAGTCTGAGACATCCGATCTTTTCTGGGACATGCTGGATTCTATCGACGCTTTATCCAAAATTTTAGTGCAATCTCCCGACCACTGTACCAACTCCTAGTCAAAGACGCACCTTTCAAATGATCAGAAAACTGTCAAATATCTTTTGATGCACTAAAAGCACACCTTACCTCCGCACCGACAATACAGGCACCCAATTGGAGTTTTCCGTTTGAGTTAATGTGCAATGCTAGCGACTATGCCATTGGTGCAGTCCTAGGACAGAGGAAGGATAACAAGCCGTATGTAATTTACTATGCCAGCCGAACACTTATCGAAACTCAAATGAATTATACGACTACCGAGAAAGAGCTATTGGCAATAGTATTCATGCTAGACAAATTCAGGTCTTATCTAATAGGGTCCCCAATAGTCTGTTTTACAGACCACTCGGCCCTCAAGTACCTGCTATCTAAGAAAGACGCGAAACAGAGGCTTATCCGCTGGATACTCCTACTCCAGGAATTTGATATCACTATCAAGGATAAAAAGGGAGTAGAGAATGTGGTCGCCGACCATTTATCTCGATTAACATTCACTGACAACACTGAGCCTGTACCTATAAAAGATGAATTCCCAGACGAGCAATTGATGGCTGTCTCCAATTTGCCTTGGTACGCAGATATAATAAATTACCTTATTACAGGAGAAACCCCGAGCCATTGGTCAAATCAGGACAAGAAAAGGTTCCTTTCGTTCGCACGCCATTTCTTTTTTGATGACCCTAACTTATTTAAGTATTGTGCTGATCAGGTCATCAGGCGTTGCGTTCTAAATGAGGACATAACTGTAATTTTGGCCTCCTGTCATTCTGAAGCCTGCGGTGGCCATTTTGCCTCCCAAAAGGCCGCACATAAAATATTGCACAGCGGCTTCTATTGGCCCACCGTATTCAAAGATGCCTACGTTTTTTGTAAATCGTGCCAGTGATGTCAAAAGCTTGGTACAATTTCAAAAAGGAATTCGATGCCCTTAACTCCCATCATTACAATTGAAATATTCGATTGTTGGGGCATAGACTTCATGGGCCCGTTCCCTAAATCTAATAACTGTGAATATATACTCCTTGCTGTGGAATATATATCAAAATGGGTAGAAGCAATATCGACGAAACACAATGACCATAAAACGGTAATGTCCTTTCTTAAAGAAAATATCTTATCGCATTTTGGAACCCCAAAAGCCCTAATAAGTGACCAAGGCAAACACTTTTGCAATAGGCCTTTGGAATCACTACTCAAGAAATACGGGATGAATCATAAGATTGTTCTAGCCTACCACCCACAAACAAACGGGCAAGCAGAGTTGGCTAATCGTGAAATCAAACACATTTTAGAAAAGACGGTTAGTTTCAACAGAAAAGACTGGGCTTATAAACTGACTGATGCTCTCTGGGCGTACCGTACTGCCTACAAGAAAAATCTGGGAATGTCCCCATATAGGCTAGGGTATGGTAAGGCATGTCACCTCCCCGTTGAAATTGAGCACAAAGCATATTGGTCGACACGCTCATTAAATTTCGACATTAAAGAAGGAGGTCATCTCCGGAAACTCCAGTTGGCAGAACTGGAAGAAATTCGTCGAGATGCGTATGACAATGCTAAACTTCATAAGGAAAGGTTGAAGGCTCACCACGATAGAACAATTTTTTGAAAATCTTTCGAGCCTGGATAGAAAGTTTTACTATACGATTCGCGCCTTCATCTCTTCCTAGGCAAACTCCGATCTCGGTGGACAGGACCCTTCACAGTTAAATCTATCTTCCACATGGGGTCGTTGAGTTATTTAATCCTAAGAACGACGGAAGTTTCAAAGTCAATGGCCAAAGGGTAAAACCGTTCTTAGAAGATTTCCAACCAGAGGTCGAGCACATCCAACTGGATGAGCCCGACTATGCCTCCACCTAGAACGCTCAAGTGTGTTGTTAACAATGTTGTTGTACTTTTCCTTTTACTGTTTCTCATTTTGTTTTGTTCTTTTGTTTATCCACTTCTTTTTTAGTGTGACCTTGATCGTAATCTGCTATTCCATTTCTATCTCATGCAGGCTGTCCAACATGAGAGATGACGATGTTCACTCGATAGGGTCATGGGCTGATTCAGAATATCAGAATCCACTGTGGACTACTAATGAAATAGCATTCTGCTTATCTCCATACCAAGGGCCAGGAGCCGAAGACATCGTTGACTTAACCCACGGATACATCCCATACGATCCTGCCCTCCTCCGAATCAACCCATTTGAGCATTTAGAACTCCCTGAAGAGGAGGGAGAACCAGAAGGATATGTTGTGTGGGAAGTTGATGACGCTCTGATGGAACAGTGGGAAAATGACTCAATGTGCGAGCCATGGGAAGAAGAGGACTTACAGGATGTGGTGCCAGAACGCCATAATGTTGTATTCACATATGTTGACGACTTCCTGGTCATCCACATGGTTCCCTACATTTATATGCACGTGAGTTATTTGTTGTTCCGGCTTCAATGCCCTTTATCTGCTAGTGCACTTGGGAATATCAGGCCAATAGTGAGGTTAATTCTTGGTCACATTCCTTTATCTTTCTTTTTCATGTTGCATTGTTTAATTCTTCCTGTTTGATCTTTCTTTTGCTCTAGTTAATTTATTTTCTTCGTTTTTTTTTTGTTTCCCTTTGTCAGGAATATCACTATGAATCCACCATTTCTACTGTTATACCTTCCACATCAACTCTTTCATGGATTTGGACCATACATAGGGTCCCCGGGTACTCCGCCGCAAGAGGATTGTCCGATGCGCAATTACACTCCGTTATCCTTGTCTCCATCCGGATCCCCTATTGTCGGTGGAATCAATTCCTTAGAGAGTTCAGACTTGCTCGATGATGTCCTCGCTGCTTTCCGCTTGTTCTGGGAAAGGGAATCATCAAGTTTAGACTCTACATTTGAAGTTTCGGCAGAGAAAGAAGTTGTGGAAGAAGAAATCTTCATGCTTGAAGAATAGTGCTTCACTTCAATTGTTTGTCATTTCATATTTCTTTCATTAATTGGAGTGTATTCTTAGACAAAGTTTTGCTAGTTTCAGCTTCATTTCAATTTTTCTTTTTCAATAAGGTTTTAAAAGACCATGTTGAGGGCAATAATATTGCAAATGGATGCTATTATAAAGATTTATTTATATAAATTTGCAATTTTCTACTATGAGGATGTTGTTTTTGGCTTACATGTCTTGTAAATGAACTGTTTTATCACTATTCTGTATGCCCAGAACAATGTTGGTTAGTTGGGGGTGTATATTTTCTTAATGCATTCAAGTTGTAGAATTTTCAGGTTCGATCAATCGAAGAAATCTCGATCGATCGAACATACCAGAACCTCGAGCGCTTCAACAGGCCTCAATCGATCGAAGGTTCGATCGATCGAGATTGCTCGATCGATCGAGACCTGTATTTAAGCGAAGCATCATTTATACACTTCAGCAGCTTCACTCTCTTTCTCCTTCACTTCCTCGAGCGATTGAAGACAGAGGAGGCTCGATCGACTTTTGGACTCCCTCGATTACAACCCCATCAATTGAGGAGTACCTGGTCCCCCTGATCATCATTGGCATCACTGTCATCCTCTACTCAGCGCGTCTCTCGAGGTTAGGCCCCGTGAACCCCCTCATTGTTCTTTCCATTTCAAATTCGTATGGGGGTGCCCCCCATTGGTTATTTTACTCTTTGTCTTAGTTGTCTTGTTGTATTTTATGTTTGCGGGCCTGTTTCCATTCTCAATGCTCAAGAATGCCACTTCGCTGTGTTCGATCGATCGAACCCAGCATCCTTTTAATCGATCGAACAAGTCTCGAGCGATCGAACCTGCGATCTTTTCGATCGATCGAACATGCTTCGATCGATCGAAGTATGACAGTTTCATTTTCCTTTCTGGTTTCCCTGTTTTAATGTTTCTTTGTTTGTTTCTTTTGTTTCAGGGCTAAACAATGAACCCTATCACCGGGTATCACAAATCCAAGCCATTTGACCTAGCCATACCCGACCCTATACCCGATCACGGGTTCAGAAACAAAGAAGACCGGGTATAGTTCACTAGATATTTCCAGTCGCGTAAGGTCATGCTCGAGCGACCTCTTGAGACTGCCTGGCTTTCTACTCCATGGTATCTTGCCCGGATACGCGCCATGCCATAGTGGTACATGTTCCTCTCCCAGCCTAAGCACGTTAATCTATCCTGGATTAGGGAGGCACGTGCGACGATGATTAGGGACCCGACTGCTCCATTCACATTACGATCATTTTTCCGTGGTCGGGAGATCATCTATAGTCCGGCCACCGTCTTTGCTGCTCTTGGGGTACCTGAGGTACCTAATTGTGTTTGTCCACATCGCCCCGACACACCGCTGCTCTCCCCGACTATTATTATCAGAGAGATCACTGGGGGTGCTCTTCTGGGCTGGGATGGCGAGGCCCTTATTCCTGACTTCTACCTCACGGATAATTATCATATGATGCACCTCGCCCTCAACAATTGCCTCTTAGTGACATCTTATCAGGAGAAGATTGCATCGTGGTACGCCCGTGTGTTATGTGCGATCGGGACACGACAGCCGGTCTGTTTGCCTCGCCTTTACATTGATTTCATGAGACACCCTACTCGATACATTCAGGCCAAGAAGCACCTGAAGGGTGCTTGGGCTATTCATAGGGTTATTGAGCAGGCCGATCTACTTTCATTGGCGGGTGATGTGACTGCCCAGTCTCGCAGTCGTTTTGGCGAGACTGCTTCCTGCCGGTCTGATGCGCAGAATAGAAAGAGGTGAGGTAAAGGCAAGGCGAAGGTTGGCGAGGAGAGGAGGAGAGGATGAGGCACTGATACGGAGGGTGCTGCTTCTGGGACGCCTACAGAGGCTGAGGAGCATGAGTCAGAGGAGGAGATGGATCCTATTAAGGAGGTTGAGAGATTTGAGCTGAGACAGAGATCTCAGGCTCTTGCCTAGGGAGAGTCTTCTTCTACACCTCTCTCGACTATTCATGAGTTACTATTGGAGGAGAGAGAGGCCCGGATTAGACTTGAGGGCAAGGTTGATCAGATGACGACTCTACTGGAGGCAATCTTGATCCAGATTGGAGTCGACCAGGCAGTTCATACAGCTTCTGCACCACCCCCCAGCGATCCACCTACCACTTCTGCTATTCTACCACCTACCACCTCAGATCCTGTAGTTCCACCACCCACCACCGGACCATCATCTTTAGCCCCACCTTCCTAGATCAATCCTACAGCTTCATCATCATCGGCGACACCGCCTACTATGGAGATACCACTTCCACCTCCTCTTGTCGTGGCTGACACACCCTTATCTATTCCAGCTCCTACGATCACGAGTGACCCGGCGGCACTGACTGTCGCTGAGGGTGGCGGTGGGGATGCTCCTGATGTTTTTATTGAGATATTATCGAACGTCGCCGATGATGTCTAGTTTCTCCTGGATCGATGTTGTTGGTTGTTTTTGGTTATTGGGTTGTTTAGACATTTTGGACATTGTGGTTGGATTTAGATGTGTTGGTTGGTTGTTGGATTATTTTTGGATACTGTTGAGATATTTTGTTTTTTTTGTTGGATGGGTTGTATATTTGGTATTTTAGTTTGTATGGCGCATATTATCACTGTTCTGTTCTTTCACTTTATTATATTTCCAGTGATTAGTTCTATTTTAAGTATGGATCCCATACTCTATATTTCATATTCTTTTGATCTCTGCTGCTTGGAGTTTGTATGCTTTCTGTATAGGTTGTTACACTTGTGATTCTTATGATGATATATATCAGGTGATATCTCTCTATCTATTTTTTTAAAATCGCCTTCTGAGGACATTGTAATTTTCAGTTGGGGGTGGGATGTAGATAGATAATCACCTGTGCATATTAGCTCTTAGCAATCTGGATCACTCTATCTATTGCGTATGTCATACAATTTCCATTAGAAACTAAATTAAAATTTCACATTCAACAAAATTGCAAAATTTTCAAACAATTAAGTAAGTCTTTGAATTAAATTGGTAAAATAATTTTGAATATTCACTTCTATTTACCTGTTGTCGAGCAATGACACAACCATTTTATTCTCATCCTTTTATGAATTAAGTTCACGCGTTTTTCTAGTTTCGCTAGGATAAATGCATATGTTGACCATTCTTGTATCCAAATCATTTGCACATGTTAATAGCTATGCAGAAAACTTAAAATAAGAGGTAATACGACTTTCGTACTTTAAAGAATGAAGTAGTGGAAACTAGTTACCCTTAGTGAGCTTTTGAATCCAATCTTCAATTCTGAGGGAATTATCACATCAAATTCGAATTATTTTTCTTGAATATGCTGATTAAATTCGTTGAATAGTCTCGAATTCTTTCATTTTGGCTTCTTAGTAGAGGAGAACGTTCAGGATTTACCAACTAAACTCAATGAACATTGACGTGTAAAAATTAAGAAGTTGAGAAAATGATTTAAGCCATCGTATTTGCTCCTTGCCTTCTCCATTTACCTATATCAACATTTTCGAATATGCATTGTTCTTAACCCCACGCCTAATAAATAATGCCAAATCCATTATGAAATTCTAAATCCCTAATCGTATACTTTGACCTCAATATACCCCATTGCACACCCAATGTGATTAAATTGTTGAAGTATGGGGAGGGAATAGTGGTGAGAAGGGCTGCATTAAAAAAAATGATGATGTATATATTTATACGTACGGAGAGGATGGTTGGAATAAAGTGAAGAAATTACTGAACACAGCCACATGCTGAAAATGTGCAATTTCTTACCCCTCTAATTTCTACCCTACTAAATAAAAATCGAAAAGTCAAAGCCTTAATGATTCTCAATAACTTAGTTTAAACATGAACGTGTAATTTGAGTTATCCACAGTATTTCGCTCCTCTAGGAAGTAGTATTCCTTTCATGAGACTATACACTCTAAAATGTTTGTCTTCTATAGAGTCGAGTATGAAAGCATTAGTATCCGAAATATCACTCCTATCAAAGCTTTCATACCATGTGCGATCATGATTAGCCAAGTTTCTGTGGGATGTTCATTTTTGAGTGTAATAACTATGTGAGGATTGAGTTGAAACTACAAGTTCTAAGAGTATGATGGTCTAAACAACTCTAAATAAAGTTTGATGTACAGCTATTAATTTCACACACACACACGAATACAGGGATGTGATGCATATGTTGTTTTTATCTTGGTGACGTGAGGAGCATGTGTATTTCTTTCATGGTTTGAATGAGGATGATATGTTTTGTAGAGCTAAATTAATAGTTGAATAAAAGGGAATGTTTAAAAGTTATTCTATATTTTTTTGAGCTTAAAATCAGAGAATTTTGTGGGTACATTCACTGCAAACCCTCACGAGACAACACTCGTCCACTAGGGAAAACCTAGGGGTTTAACGGCTTGTTGCATTTGCTAAATGCAACATCGATTCCTGCGAAAGTGAGTTAGGTAGTTTCTTTCTTGTTATTTTTAGTTTAGTTAATCTGGGTCTAGTTTATTTCAGTTTTTCTGTTATAGTTGTAGTTTAGCTTATTTTTATTTTCGATCTATTGCTAAGGACTAGCAAATCGCTAGTTGGGGGTTGTGACAAGCGGGGGTATTTGTAAAATACAACTGCGCTAAAAGAAGAAAATGTGCTAAATTATTTCACAATTCCTTCATTTATCTGCAATTTGAATTACAATGCTAATTTGTACACAATTTGATTAAACTATGATAAGTTGTTTATTTTAGCTGTAGTTTGTGCAGATTACTGTTGCTGTGTGAAGAATTGGATGAGAAAGATAAAAGGGAGTGCTGAATTGTAATGAAGACAAGTAAAGGATGAAAAGTGAACCTGGATCGATTGAAGACCATTCGATCGATCGAACCTTCGATCGATCGAAAGAAGCTCAAGCGCTCGAAGACTCCAGAAGTTTGATCGATCGAAAGACATCTCGATCGATCGAACATGGCTTTTATCAGATTTTACGCGCACGCAGCAGAAGTGGGATTTTAACCCTAGCATTAGGTTTTTAGAATATATACTCATATTGTATACGTCCATAAGGATGCCCACTTTCATTTTCATCAGTTTATAGAGAGTAGAGAGCTTTACTTTGTTTTTTTTTTTTTGTAGGTTTTAATCAAGGTTATACATTGTTTGGTTTGGATTCCTCCTAGTTCATTACAAGTTTTCATTTCCAGGTTACTTTGTTTACATTCTGCACTCAGTTTATAGTAGTATAACTTGTTATCCCGTAGTCTTGCATGTTAGTTAGAGTTAAACAATTAGTTTTCATAGGTTTTATGCAAAAATCACAACCAAACACACCTTTAATGGAACTTTACGTTAAAAACACATCTGAGACACTCCAGACCATGTCTGTGTAGTTTCTAGGTTGAGAGATCACGATGAAACCATGATCTCAAGCCTCTTCCATGCAGCAGAATAATTCATGTGTTCGATCGATTGAAACAGAGATACAGTCGAGCGATCGAAGTCAGTTCGATCGATCGAGAGATGAAGATATTCGATCGATCGAAAGCGCGTCGATCGATCGAACCTTTTGATTCTTGAGGACATTCTATGCAATATTCCTAGACTTTCTGCTTTACTGATTTGTTATCAAATTGTCCCCGAACGCTCAGTTTGTCAAAACAGTCTGTGAACTTTAAGCCTTGAGGCATTTTTCTTCAATATATTTTGCAAACCACCCTCAATGCTAACACCATTGTAGGTGCAAGTTGAAACTATTATTTTAAACCGCTTTTGTGTATTTCAAACTTAATTGTGATGATATAGTCCCGGTCATGAAAGGACTATAGATTCTTTATCCTAAGAGAAATACGGAATACTGTAGAGAATGTGCTCCATTGAGCTTCAACGTAACTGCATGATAGATGGCTAGGTCACGGTGGATTCGTGTGATCCCGATATTTCCTTTTAGTGAGAAAAACACATTTTAAAATATCGCTTTAGTTGTTAGTTAGTTGTTAGATTAATTTAGTTTAATTGCTTTATCTTTAGTAGTTGATAAATTGTGGGACTTTGTGTTCTGCATTCCTTTAAAATATTGATTTTTATTTTCTTGTTTGAGATTAATCTAAGTAATTAGTTTAACACCTTCCCTGTGGGATCGACCTGGACTTAACCAGATTACTACTTGCACGATTACCTACACTTAGGTATAGTACACAAGCGCACAGAAGAATAATTCTCGTGTCACTTATCTCTTCATAACATCATCCCATGCATGCTGACCACATATTGTAAAATGGTTGTGCTCTAGATAAAGAAATTAAAACATGCTCTGTATTCAACATATCTACTCATTACTGATTATTAGCATGTAGTCATGTTCCTTCTACTATTTAGTTTAATAGTATCAACATACAGAATCATGGTACAACATTTAACCAACTAAACAATTCACATTATAATCAATAAGAAATAACATGTTTTGCGAAGTTCGATCGATTGAACTCCTTTCAATCGATCGAAGATCCTTTGATCGATCGAGAATAGTTCGATGGATTGAGATTCATCTTCTACCCAGAAACTGGGCAGAGATGAACTAGTGTCTCGGGGTCACTATATACACATTCTAAACATACCACCAGCATCCTAAAGCCATCCCTTGAGTGAGTTAATGAACTCACTTTCTTTAGCGGTCTGGTGGCGGCGTTCCCAAGCTCTGCGGTGGACTATTGTGGCGGCGAGCTTTCTCTCTCCTTTCCTTCTTCTCTGTCTCTCTCTGTCTTTCTCTTCTTCTTCTTATTCTCGTCTCTCTGCTCTAAGTATATATACACACACACACACACATACACGGTTATATATATATAGAACACACATATACACACAACAACTCTCTTTAACTTCTAAACTGCCAAACATCACTCACATACAAAACACATGTATATATATAGGGAGGCAAAAGAGGCAGGTGACAAACATGTAAGATAGGAATGTGTAGATACGCAGAATCAGTCGTCCACTTTTTGTTTGTTTGAAATTGATTTGGATCAAAGAAAAAAAAGGAAGGTCTGTTGAAAACAGATACAGAGTCGCCACTTGGTCTTTAAGGAACCAAGAAACCTAATTTTGACTCACCCAAATAGATAAAGGGGACTGGCCCTTCATAACCAAAGAACTTGGCTCGGGATTTTGGTATGAGAGAGGAAGGAGCCTTTGTCATGACTAAAACACCCTCAACTCTCCCCGTCTCTCGACGGGCCTCAATTAGCATCCAAATAATCATCTTATACTATGTTTGGTTCGATAATTAATACTATGATAGTATATTACATCACATAAGACTCTTGAAATGGAAGATCTAAGGATAAGATATCATTCATAAGATCTAAGCCAAATATCACGCAATGCAAAAGTGAAAGATCACACAAACAAACCTAGGAAAAATTGTCTAATCACATATCAAGTAATCAAGTTTTTCTAGTCTAGAAGGGGGACATGAATTGTTCTTGAAATAAATAATCAAAGAAAACAAAATATGCTTAGCAAGCTAGTATGATGCATGTTAATCTTTGAGAAAAGAAGATCTCTCAATCCCCAGGACGGATGAGAAGGGAAGATTAGATCGAGGGGGAGCATGAACGTATGATCAAGTTTATTCCTTATAATCTTCTTAGATTAGGAGTCACAAAAGCCCCAAATCTTGCATGGATGCAATGTATGATCTTAGAATGTGCAAAGGTTGTAGTGTGTTTATATTCATGGATTTGCTTTAGTGATTTAGAAATTTAAATATGTGCATAGATGAATAAAGGATGTTATTATAGGATGTATACAAATGTAGTATGAACTACTTCCTAAGATATGATCTAATTTGGATTGCATGTAAGCATCAAATCAAATGATAAAAGTGAAAGCATGCTTGTTGTGAATAGTGGACAGAACAGTGAGTTGATTTTGTAAAAATGGAAAAGTGGGGTTAGGAATGTTTTTAGTTCGATATTTTTTTTATGGAGATCATCCTTATTGTATCTAGAACACATATCAGAAAGCCAAACTCCAATAGCTATTACAGATTAAGAGAAATCATATGAACAAGAGGGGTTGCTCAGAAATAGAGTCCGTACTGTTGACTAAAATGTTAAAAAATCTTAGAAAATGAAATAAAACATCTAAAGTCCCATATTATACAAAAAGTTCTCTAAGACACTGAAGTTCAAGGAAAAAATGAGTTGGGACCACTCCTTTTGGAAAAGTTTTCTAAAAAATAAGTTGAATGTCAACCTAGCTGTTGTGACGAAAATAGAATGTCTGGAAGGAATGTTTGAACTAAAATGGAACCATTCCAAGTGTCTTTAGGTCAAACCAAAAATCATAGGTGTTCTATAATGAGTTAGGAAGATTTTCCAAGTGGTCTTATAATCACCCTTTGAGTATTGAGTTCTAGAGAAATCTTTGAACTCAGATCATTCACTATTTTGAAGATTTTTGGAAAAGAACAAGGTTTATTTCTTGGAATCCAACTATTAAGGTTTTAGAGAGATTTTGAAATAGAGGATTTTGAAAGCATATTTTTAACATCAAATGGAGATTATGACCTCTTGGAATATCAACATTAAACTCATGTCAAGAACCTCCAAGATTGTTAGAGAGGTTTGTTTTCATTTGAATGTGACCTCAAGAATACATAGGAATGTATTGAGGTCATAATCATCATCTATCAAACATGTTTTTGAGGTTAAGAGCTACTATCCATAAGGATTCACTCATCTCAAATTTCATGTAATCATTTAGGTGATGATGAACTAGTAAGTAAATAAAGAAAAGCCAAAAAGAAATTAGATAAAGAAGAGATGAACATAGTATGTAAATAAGCAAATCGATGATATTCAATGAAATTTTCGACTTGTAGTTTGGTGTTTCACTCATATATGGTAACTTTGGACATGGAAGTAGCTTCCTATCTCATAAATGCTCACTTAAATGGTGGTTGGGTGTATTGAATGTGAAGTAAAGAGGAGTAATGAAGTAAAAACAAAGTTGTAAACTCACTTTCTTGTTGGAAAATCAAGAGGAGGAAGCTCACTTTCACTATCCTAACATTATCTTTATAACTTTCTCTAAGCTTTGTATTTGCATCCCCCTCTAAATGAGAATCCAATGGGGATTTATATAGGCCAATTTTGTGTGGTTTTGGGATTTAAAGAGTACTCCAATTGGTCCCAAACATCTGTGAACAAGGAACTACGTCGTTTTGGTTTTCAATTAATCAAATTGGACCTGCAAAATAAATTACAAAAATGGACTGTTCTGGGGGAGAGTGCCGCTGCGGCACTGGGCCTGTACCGCGATGGCAGTGGGCCAGTGCCGCGGCGTCACTGCTCCTCCAACGTTCGGATAGTGCTGTTTAGGCCCCCAGAGGTTTCAGTATTTGCAAAAAGGCCCTATTTCGTCTGAAATTCACAGAAAATGCGTACGAACTCCAAATTGAGCTTGTGATATACCGTTGGAAAGGTAATGGAATCTAATTTTTTTATAAAAAATAATTCGGAGTCAGGTCACTTTGAAAATTTTTGCGGTATTCGCGATATAGCAGATTGGATCGCCTTTTCACCTTCAAAAATTCATGATAAATTCGTTTTGAATCTAGAAATTATGTGCAATATACCGTTGGAAAGCTATTGACCTCTAGTATCCATGAAAAATATTTAAAAAATGATACGATGCTCCAATTTTGAAGTCAATTTTTAGGTCAAATCGGTCCAACTTGAGATTTCCAAGAAGTTCTGGGAACCTCTAGGAGCTCCCAAGAGTTGACGTTTTCGTCCGATTTTCTTTTAAAACTCATTTTATTACTTTTCACATGATCTAGAATGATCTCAAAACTTTTCGGCAAATTTGGATGATTTTGGTCAAACCCTGGTCAAACCTGGTCAAACTTGAGTCAAACCTGGTCAAACTTGAGTCAAACCGGTCAACGGGGACTTTCCGGTAACTTCCGAGACTTCCGGTGGTCTCTGGGAGCCGACGATTTCATCTGATTTTGCTCCAAAACTCATTTTATTACTTTTTTTATGACGTAGCATGTTTTCAGAACTTTTAATCCAAATCTGAGAGTATTCGGGCCATCAGGGATATTTTGGTCATTTGTACCACTTTTTGAGCATTTTGAGGATGGAACTAACTTTCAGGAGTTCCTTTTTGAGTCTTTTTCGATCATAGTGAATCACCAAGCTATGGGTCTCCTAAATCTGATAGCCGACAAAATGGGGTATCTACAGAATGATAACACTTTCGATCGATCGAAGTGAGTTCGATCAATTAAGAACAGGTCGGTCAAGGTTCGATCGATTAAAAGAAGTTCAATCACTTGAGAAAAGGTCCACATCACAGAATTAGGTTGGCAGAGTTTCGATCGCTTGAGAAAGCATAAGTTCGATCGATTGATAAGGCTTCGATTGAGCTTCGAGAAAGATTCTTCACCAAGGGTTCACACAAGCATACAAGGTCTTATTTATACAACCACTCATCCGAAAATATAGGGTATTACAAATTAAGACCAAAGCAAATTAATTTAAATTTTATTCATATATCGTGTTTAAGCGTGATTTTTGTATGACTATTCAAATGTGAAAGGCGAACTTAAATTTCGGGCGAACTTAAATTTCGTCCTAGTTATTAGGACTATAAATCGGTCGGTTTTAACACAAAACTTCTACTAAACAAATCATCTTAGTTTTCTCATGTCAAGCACCGATTCCGACAGTAGCACCAATAAGTCGATGTAACACCGACTGTACAGTCGGCGGTCGAAAACGGTCAGTTTTGGTTTTTCGAAACAAATCTGAGATTTTGATGCAGAATATAACTAAATCTCAGAGAAACAAACATATTGGAGGAATTCAGATCAGATTTCAAGAGAAACAAACAAAGATTTAAATATTGGGGGTTCAAAATACAACAAATAATAAAATCCTTGAGATTCAAGAGAGAAACTAACAAAGATCTAAATTTTGGAACTCAAAATACCAAAAACAATCAAATCTCTACCAAATCTAACACAATAAACAACGGATCTAACACATATCACTAACCTCAAAAACCTAGCTTTGACGATGGCTTCGTCCATAGTTACCGTCCAGAGAGAGAGAGAGAGAGAGAGAGAGAGAGAGAGCATGGTAAGTTTTCATTTTTTCCATGGTGACAGATCGACGGTGAGGCTGAGGTGGTGGTGCCGTGGTGGGATGGTGATGGAGGCGACAACAGGAGATCGAGGTGAGGTGGTGGTGTCGTGGTGGGATGGCGATGAGGTGACGGTAGGGGTTCGTGTTTGGAGGCAATGATTTAATGTTCTCTCACTCTCTCAGACCCGATTGTGAGGGTGAAGAGGGCTTTGAGGGTCTCATCTCAGTAGTCTCTCTAATTTCTAAATGTGGAGGAGGAGGAGGAGGCTATTAGGGTTTCTAACTATAAGTTATAAACTTATATATATATAAGGGCATATTCGGTCGGTCTGTGAAATTTTCAAGGGGACACTGAGAATCGAACCGAAATAGTCGGTTTTTAACATTAAAAACCGCAGACCAACTGCATCAAGTGAAAACCGAAATAAACCACATGAACCGGTCGGTGTCGGTCGGTCAGGGTGATTTTTTAAAATTTCCTTACAACCCTACTAGTTATTATATGAAATCGTCTTTCTTCAAAATTATTACTATAAGAAATTATCTGATCATACCCTGCTTGTGTTGAGTGACACTTCACTTTGCAAAGTAACAATCAATTAAGTAAATTCACTTATAAAAATGGATAACTCTTGGAGCACATAAAAATCTCACATAAATAAGATACATAAACCACAATGTGTCTATCTCTCTCCTGATGGGGTCCACTAATACTGTGTGGTCCACAGAGGAGAGAGATGGACAGTGTCTATAGGGTCCACAGAGGAAAGAGATGGACACATAAAGTTTGTGTATCTTGTTTATGTGAGATTCTTATGTGCCCCAAGAGTTAATCTATAAAAATAAGTGAAATTCAAATTTAACTTAACTCAATTTGGGAAAATTTTCAGTTCGTTAAGTGAAATTTGATGTACAATTTCATTGAGTGGATTCTAAACACTTAGATTTGTATATAAAAAAATATATTGATTTGTAAATTAAAAGTTATGACTTTTTAAAGTTTGAAAAACTATTTTCAAACTTGATTTTGATTTATCCTACTCCAATAAACAGTTTCAAAGATGGGTGAGAGAGAGAGAGAAGCGTAGTTTTACTTTCACCCTCAAATATTTGAACAATAGCCTAAAAAAAGTACCATATTTTTAGCTTATATAAGTAGAGAGCATTTTTGCTCACAATATTTTGGTCACCTAATGTTTATCCAGGCCTCCATTGGCTGATATGTGTCCAATTCCAGTAATTGTATTGATAGTCATGGACAAAATGAGAATGAATATGTCACTCAATAAAAGTCTGAATAAGCAATGAGTGAACACAATGGGGTGAACATAAATGCTCTCATATTAATACCCTCCCTTGGTCTTATGTGAAATGGAATTAATTCTGTCGAAGTTGAACTAGTGATGTGGAATTTTTTACCCGAAGCCTCATAACCCGGGTAATATATCCCTGACCCGTCACTGTTTCAACTTATTTCCCAAACCCATCACTTTTCCAGAAGTCGCTACTCCAACTAACGACTTCAGACCAACTCAGTTCAGCCTACAATCGCTATTTGAACTACCGGTTTTACTTCAACCAGAAATCGCTATTTGAAATAGCGTTTTCATTAGAACTCACTACTTGAACTAGCGATTTCATCAGCAGCTAAATTCCCAGCAGTCTGTGACACATTTAGCAGTAGCTCCCTGCTATATGTCCAACATAATTTTATTTTCATAATTGAACCACCAAACATTATTAATCCAACATTATCAACATAATGTGGGAGAGAGATAGAGACATAGGTGCGAGAGAGATAGAGAGAGTGGGAGATAGAGATAGAGAGATAGAGGGAGAGTGTAGACACCCCGTTTTGTCGGCTATCAGATTTAGGAGACCCATAGCTTGGTGGTTCACAATGATCGTAAAAGACTGAAGAGGACTCCTGGAAGTCAGCTCTATCCCTCAGGATGCTTAGATTGACCAAAATGCCCCTGAAATCCCGAAAACTCCCAGATTTGGTCCCGAAGTTCTGAAAACATGCTATGCCGTAAGAAAAATGATAAAATGAGTTTTTAAGTAAAACCGGATGAAATCGTCAGCTCTTAGAGACCCCCGGAAGTCCCGGAAGTCCCCGTTGACCGATTTGACCAGAGATGACCAAGTTTGACCAAGTTTGACCAGAATCGTCCGAATTCACCAGAATCATTAGAAAAGTATTAAAATAAGTTTTAAAAGAGAATCGAACGAAAACGTCGGCTCCTGGGAGCTCCCGAAGGTTCCCAGAACTTCCCGGGAATCCTAGGTTTGACCAGTTTGACCAAGATTTGACTTTGGAATCGGGCCACCAAAACAATTTTCAAATATTTTTCATGGATACTAGAGGTCAATAGCTTTCCAACGGTATATCGCACATAATTCCTGGATTTAAAACGAATTTATTTTTGAATTTCCGAAGGCGAAAAAGGCGATCAAATCGGCTTTTATCGCGAATACCGCAAAACTTTTCAAAGTGACCTATCCCCGAACTATTTTTTATGTAAATTAGACTCCATTACCTTTCCAACGGTATATCACAACCTCAGTTTGGAGTTCGTACGCATTTTTTGTGAATTTCGGACGAAATAGGGCCTTTTCGCGAATATCGGAACCTCTGGGGGCCTAAACAGCATTATCTGGACGAAGGAGGAGCAATGCCGCCGCGGCACTGGCCCACTGCAGCCGCGACACTCCCCTCCAGAACAGTGTATTTTTTTAATTTGTTTTGTGATCCCATTTTGATTAATTAAAAACCAAAACGACATAGTTTTATGATTTCAGATATTTGGAGCCAATGGGAATACTTTCTAAATCCCAAAACCACCCCAAGTTGGCCTATTTAAACCCCCCATTGCTCTTCATTTTGGGGGAGTCAAATGCAAGTTTAGATAAAGTTTGGGAGAGAAAGTTGTAGAGATAAGGTTAGAGTAGAGAGAAAAGAAGCTTTCTTCTTTGATTTTCAAAACAAAAGTGAGTTCTAAACTTTGTTTCTACCTCATTACTCCTATTTACTTCAACATTCAATACACCCAACCACCATTTTAATGAGCATTTAAGAGAGTGGAAGCTTCTTCCATGTCCAGTGTCATTACATATGAGTGAAACACCATGCTACAAGTTCAATACTTCATGAATATCATCTATTGATCATTATCTACTTGCTTGTTTATTCATTGTTTATCTCTTCTCACCTCATTTCTTTTTTATTTTCTTTATTTTCTTACTAGTTCATCATCATCTAAATGATGACATGAAGTTTGGGGTAAGTGAATCCTTATGGATAGTAGCTCTTGACCTCAAAAACATGTTTGATAGATGATGATCATAACTTCAATACCTCCAAGGTATCTTTGAAGTGTATTGAAGTTATGCTCAAATAAAAATGAGTCTCTCCAACAATCTTGGAGGTTCTTGATGATGAGTTGAATGTTGGCATTTTAAGTGGTCATAATCTTTATTGAGTATTGAAAATACACTTTCAAAACCTCTATTTCAAAAACCCCCTCAATCCCTCTCATTTTGATTTCAAGAAAGAAAATCATATTTTCCCCAAAATCTTCAAAACAGTGAGTCAAAACAGTGAGTGAGCTGAGTTCAAAGATTTCTCTAGAACTCAATACTCAACATATAGATGCAAGGCCACTTGGAAAGTCTTCCTAACTCATTGGAGAACACCCATGATTTTTGGCTTGACTTGGAAGTACTTGAAAATGGTCCATTTGGACCCAAACATTCCTTCCAAACATTCTGCCTCTGCTGTCACAGCAGCTTGACTAACTTCCAACTTCTTTTTCAGAAATATTTTCCAAAAGGGGTGGTCCCAAATTATTTTTCCCTTAAACTTCAATGTCTTAGGGAACTTTCTGTATAAAATGGGCCTCTAGATCACTCGTTTTCATTTTCTAAGATTTTTCAACATTTCAGTCGACAGTACAGACTCTGTTTCTAAGTGACCTCTGTTGTTCATATGATTTCTCTCAATCTGTGATGGTTATTTAAGATTGGATTTTTGGGTAGTGTTCTAGACACAATAAGGAACATCTCCATAACAAAATGAAGCATTGAAAACATTCCTAACCCCTCTTTTCCATTTTTACAAGATCATGTTACTGTTCTGTCCACTATTCACGGCAAGCACATTTTAACTTTCATTCTTTGATTTGATGCTTATATGCCTTCCAAATTAGTTCATATCTTAGGAAGTAGTTCATACTACATTTGTACATATCCCATATTGATTTCATCCATCCATTCATGCACATTTTAGACTTCTAAGTCATCCTAGGAATCCATGAACACAAAGCACACTACAACCTTGGCACATTTTAGATACATACATTGCATCCATACAAAGATTTGGGGTTTTTGTAACTCCTAATCTAAGAAGATTATAAGGAATGAACTTGATCACACGTTCATGCTTCCCCCGATCTAATCATCCTTTCTCATCCATCCCGGGGATTGAGAGGTCTTCTTTTCTCAAAGATTAACATGCACCATACTAGCTTGCTAAGCATATTTTGATGTCTTTGTTTATTTGTTTCAATAAAAATTCATGTCCCCCTTTTTAGATTAGGAAGTCTTGATTATTTGATATATGATTAGACGATTTTTCCTAGGTTTATTTGTGCGATCTTTCACTTTGCATTGTGTGATTTTTGGCTTAGATCTTATGAATGATATCTTATCTTTAGATCTTCCATTTTCAAATTTTCTTATGTGATGTAATATACTATCATAGTATTATTTGTCGAACCAAACGTAGTATAAGATGATTATTTGGATGCTAATTTAGGCCCGTCGAAAGACGGGGCGAGTTGAGGGTGTTTTAGCCGCGACAAAGGCTCCTTCCTCTCTCGTACCAAAACCCTGAACCAAGTTCTTTGGTTATGAAGGGCCGGTGCCCTTTATCCATTTGGGTGAGTCAAATTTGGGTTTCTTGGTTCCCTAAAGACCAAGTGGCGACTCTTTATCTGTTTTCAACAGACCCTTTTCTCTTTCTTTGATCAAAATCAAACAAGTTTCAAAAGCAAAACAAAGCAGTGGAATCCCGGTATCCACAATCTGGCGACTCTGCTGGGGAAATTTTTATTTTCAAAACAAAATAATACAGAGGTTTGACTCATAAGAAGCATCCTTAAAATCATCTTTTTACTGTGTCTGGTTCACCGCATTGCACTTCTGCATTTCCCCTCCGACTGTGTCTGAAACGCGGCGCTGACATTGTTCAGGTCTTGCTGTGCCAGGGCACAAGTCACCGTTGATACTGTACCTTCCAAGGTATATCAAAAAGAGTAAAAACCTCCGTACTGTCTCTCTGATGGTATATTGGAACTCTCGTCAAAGGACCCTCTTTGACTAAACCCAGCCTTTGCATATAGATTCCTGTAGAACCTTTCATAGGACTGTTCATTTATCTTTTCAGATAGGACAATGTGATATAACTGCTGTATGCCCTGATGGGATTACCTGAGCGGTGTAGACGCTTATGTGGCATAGAACAGAATCTCTTTCTTATGATTCCCAAGGCAATCACTCACATGTGATTACATTGAGTTGACCTGCCTAGGCACCATGACAAGGATGTCTGCTCCATGCTCACAAAGATATACACCGCAAACCTTGTTTATCAGTCCTAAGACATAGGAGTATGAAAACTTGCTAAACGGTATGATCACTATCACCATATTGACCGGTTTCTCCCAGAAACTCTGTCCAGATATCCCAGATATAACCATGTTAACCAGTTTCTCCCAGAAACTCTGTCCAGATATCCCAGATATAACCATGTTAACCAGTTTCTCCCAGAAACTCTGTCCAGATATCCCAGATATAACCATGTTAACCGGTTTCTCCCAGAAACTCTGTCCAGATATCCCAGATATAACCATGTTAACCTGTTTCTCCCAGAAACTCTGTCCAGATATCCCAGATATAACCATATTAACCAGTTTCTCCCAGAAACTCTGTCCAGATATCCCGAAGTATCCCAGAAATCCCTATTATCCCTTGGTGGTCATACTGGAAAGTAAGGTTAGCACACTCTGTATGGTTAGGACCTTATTTGTTTAACTGCTATCTGTTAGAAATAGAAGCATCATATAGATTAAGGCTTACATCCGCATGCTTGTCCCATTTACATGCACCATTCCCCATCAATCTGCAAGCACTGTTTCGAGTCGGTCCACATCATTGTCTTTGTCTGTCTAAAGTCACCACTGTCAAGATCTAATCTAGTCCTCTCAAAATCTGTCAGGTCAGTATAGATTCCCAAGGTCAGCAGTAAGGGTCCTCTTCGTGGGTCAGGAGTTCGGATAATCGATTGATCAGAATCAGTCCGACAGCTTACTTCAGCATGAATAGGGAAGAGTTGGAAAACAAGGTTACTGAATTGGGAGCGACCATAAGCCAGCAGTCCGACAGCCTAGCCCAAGTTCTGAAGTTCATGGAAGAACTGAAGCAGCGACGGCCGCAACCTCCACCCGGGTTTCCACCACCGGAGTTTGAACCACCCCCACCTGAGAATAATGGGGAAGAAGACTGGTTTCAAGGGGTCCCACCGTTCGCGTACGAGAAAAAGCTCCAAGAGAAAATGGACAAGGTCGACAAGCTAGAAAGCGTACTAAGAAAAAGCAAAGGGGTCGATGATTACATGCTAGACCTAGAAGGCCTCTTCGAGCCTGTCAAGTTGAAACTGCCAGAGAATTTCAAGATGCCTGCCATCGACCGTTTTGACGGAACTGGGAATCCGAAAAGTCATGTGAAGCTATGTATGAGTATCTTCCAGTCCATGAACACATTGCGATGTTGTTCCCGCAAACTCTTGCAAAGTCTGCACTATCGTGGTTCCTAACCTTGGAAGCCTCCAAAACCCAGGCCTGGGAAGACATCGTTCGAGTCTTCGTCAATCATTACTCCTACAATCAAGAGCTGGATGTCACCATCAGGGATTTGGAAACAACCCGGCAAAACAACAATGAATCCTTCGCTGCATTTCTGGGCAGATGGAGGAACAAGGTAGCCCAAATGACCCACCGGCCAATTGAAAAAGAACATGTAAGGATCCTCATCCGGAATCTGCAGCCCCTCTACCATGAGAAATTATTCTACCAGTCCATCTCCACCTTTGAGGAGTTGTTTGAAGTCAGAACCCAAATTGAAGACGCTATCAGAGAAGGAAAGATAAAAAAGGAAGAGCCTCCGAGTCAGTCCGGAAGGCCTAACTACTCCCGGAATCCCCCGGGTATCAATGCCCTTAGTAGCCAACCCATGGTGTACCCTCTTAGGCCGTACCAACCTTCTAGCCAGGCAAACCCCTCCAATCGCCCCTTCCAATAAAAGCCCCCTCGCAACTTCGCCAAGTTAGAAATCTCTCTCTCCTCAGCTTTAGACCGCCTCCTCAAAAAGGGCCATCTCCAACTACTCCAACCCCGAAACACCCCTCTCCCGCCAAACTGCGATATGTCCAAATGGTGCACTTACCACCAAGCCCCGAGCCACAACACTGATGATTGCATGCGCCTCCGCCATGGCATTCAAGACCTCATTGACCAGAACATCATCGAACCACCACCAAAGCAGCCCCATATCACCCAAAATCCTCTACCAAACCACCAAAATGTCAACCTCATTGAGTCCAGCCCCGTACCCTTCAACCCTGCCACTTATATCACCCCCCTAGGACAACCCTTTCCTTTCATTGACATCCCAGATTCTGTGGGAATTCATCTAATTGAGGGGGAGAATGACGAGTGGCAGCAACAGCTAGACGATGAGCAAGACTTGTTCTTTCTGGAAGAGCACGATCTGGGGGCGATAGACCTCAAATGGTATGATCCCAATAATGAAAGTGATGCATCTATCTGGGACGAGCTGGAGAAACCATTTTGTGGGAACGGATTGTGATTGGTTCAAAAAGGATGGGACTGTAGAAGGGCCTACTCCTGCTGAAATTGATCACCTGACCAGATCAGGCCGTCACTACCAGCCTCTGTAGCCTACTACTGAAGCCGTCGAGAAGGGTCCAGTTAAAGACAAGGGGAAGGGTAAGATGGATGAGATCATCGAAGAGGATAATGAATTGATAAAACAGCTGAAGAAAACCCAAGCACATCTCTCGATGTGGGACATCATGGTAACATCCTATAAGCATAGGCAAGCCGTGTTGAATGCCTTGGCTGGAATTGAAGTCCCTATCGACACCGTACCGGAGGACATGGTGGCTTTCTTGGGCGCACTTACCCCCGACCCAATCATTACATTTTTTGATGAGGACCTGCCACCAGAGGGATCCGCACATAACAAGGAATTGTATATCACCGTGGGATGTAAGGGACAACAGGTGTCGTTTTGTCTAGTCGACACGGGCTCTGCCTTAAACGTCTATGCCCTAAGGACTGCCACCGCCTTGGGGGTCAATATCCTTGACATCACACCATCTGTGCAATCTGTGAGGGCCTATGATAACACCAGGAGAAATGTGATGGGAACCGTTTCTCTCCAAATTCGGGTAGGATCTTTGGTGAGCACCGATGTCTTTCAGGTCATGGACATACCTGCCTCTTTCAACTTGCTGATCGGAAGGCCCTGGTTGCATGTCAACAAAGCCGTATCGTCCACCGTGCATCAAATGATCAAGTACAACCATGAGAAGGAAGTGAAAATCATCCTCGGTAATAGTTGGGGTAATGAAGCTTTCCCAAACTACGCTCCCGTCTTTGAAATCCAAATACCTGAGTTAGAAGAAGGAGAAATTGGGGGATTCTTCATGGAAGAAGTCCACATGATCAATGATGAAGACAGGTTCCCCGAGATCCACTCTGCGATTGTCAACATCGTCCGCAAAATGAACTACTTCCCTGGAATGGGATTGGGCCGACGCCAGCAAGGGATTCGAGAGTTCCCTCAGATCAAAGGACAGCAAGGTACTTTTGGGCTGGGATACAAGTCCACTGAAGAAGACATCGAGCTACAGAGGCCATGGAAGAAAAGGGTAAGGGGTCTCCCACCATACCGCAAGACCTTGAATGGACAATTCATCAAAGAGGGGGATGACTTCCCTTACTTCGGGTTCCCCGAACCCTGGATCCATCAAACCACTGGGAAAAGGCACCCCGGACTTGAAATCTTCGCTGACTGCGAGAGGCCTCCATATCAAGATCCGTTCTATCCCGAAGAAATTGAGAAAACCCCGGGGGAAGACTGGTTGAAATACCTGGACACTGAAGCCATCGAGAAAATGTGGGAGGAATCCGCCGAGAAGAAGGAAGAAAAGAGGGCCAAGAGCCAAGATGATCAGATCAAGCCAACTGAGGAGGGTCTGAGCAACCAGGCTGTAGAGTCATCTGTCTGTGTCTCCCTATCCCCTGTTCCCCTGGAGTCTGTACTGCCGATTATCGAGTCTGTACCAGAGTCGGCTGCTGTAAGCCCACCACTGTCCAATGTAGCCACTTCACCTATCATGAATGAAATGAAAGACGATTATGCTTACTCCTCTGTGTCTAATACTTGTGAATGCACAGATCCTTCCGAGGATCTCCCAATTGAACTCAAGCAACTAATTGAAAAACCACCTGCTTATGAAATAATCGAAGATACTTTATCAGTTAACCTAGGTGAAATAGATAATCCCCAAATTGTGCAAATTGGCTCAACTCTTAATAAAGAAAAATAAATAAAAATTAACCCTCTTGCTAAAAGAATTCAAAGATGTGTTTGCTTGGTCTTACGAAGACATGCCTGGGGTCGATCCTGACATTGTCCAACATCATATTCCCCTCCTCCCTAATTCTAAACATGTCAAGCAGAAACTGAGGCGCATGAGGCCGGAGTGGGCACTCAAGGTTAAGGAAGAAGTGGAGAAGCAATTCAAGGCAGGGTTCATCATTGTCACCGAATATCCGGAATGGGTTGCCAATATCGTGCCAGTTCCGAAGAAGGATGGAAAAGTTCGTGTGTGCGTCGACTTCCGTGATCTAAACAAGGCTAGTCCCAAGGATGACTTCCCGCTTCCCCACATTGACGTTTTGGTAGACAACACCGCGGGACATGAGCTACTATCATTCATGGATGGTTTCTCAGGGTATAATCAGATTCTTATGGCGCCAGAAGATCGGGAAAAGATGACATTCACCACCCCTTGGGGGACCTACTGTTATAGAGTAATGCCTTTCGGACTCAAGAATGCTGGGGCAACCTACCAAAGAGCTGCCACCACTCTGCTGCATGACATGATTCACAAGGAAGTAGAAGTATACGTAGACGACATGATCGTGAAGTCCAAGGATAGAGAAGGACACCTAGTGGCACTGGAAAAGTTTTTTGAAAGGTTGCGTAAGTACAAGCTGAGGTTGAATCCAAAGAAATGCACTTTCGGTGTGACCTCCGGTAAACTCCTGGGTTTTCTCATCACACAAAGGGGGATAGAGGTGGATCCCTCAAAGATCAAGGCAATCCTGGAAATGACACCACCACGGAATGAAAAAGAGGTAAGGGGGTTCCTCGGAAGAATCCAATTCATCAGCCGCTTCATTTCCAAGCTCACAACTACATGCGATCCTCTGTTCCGATTGTTGAGAAAAGGGGAGAAGTTCCAATGGGATGACCAATGCCAAGCCGCTTTCGACAAAATAAAAGCTTACCTTCAAAATCCGCCTGTCCTTTCACCACCAACGCCTCATAAGCCCTTATTCCTTTACCTATCCGTCTCCGAAAATGCCATGGGTTGCTTGCTGGCCCAAGAAGGAGAAGAAAGCCACTCCGAGAAAGCCATATATTACCTCAGCAAGAGGATGACTGGGTATGAGCTCAGCTACTCTACCCTCGAAAAAACATGTTGGGCCTTGGTTTAGTGCACCCGCCGACTGAGGCACTACATGCTGGCCTTCCCGGTTGTGCTCATATCCCGCATGGATCCTCTAAAATACCTCCTCGAAAAATCCGCCCTGACCGGTCGTATATCCCGTTGGTTACTTCTACTATCCGAATTCGATATCAAGTATGTTACAAGAAAATCGGTAAAAGGGAGAACTGTGGCTGAGCATCTTGCGGAACACGCCATTGACTCCAAAGAAAGCGGAGACTTCCCATTCCCGGACGAAAATATCATGGAAATCAAGGAAGAACAATGGAAGTTGTACTTTGATGGAGCAGCCAACATGAAAGGCTGCGGAGTAGGAATAATCCTAGTATCACCAAACGGGGACCACACCCCACTGGCAGTCAAGCTCAATTATAACTCCACCAACAACACCGCTGAATATGAAGCGTGCATTCTGGGGATGGAAGCGGCCATAGAATTGAGAATTCAAAAGCTAGATGTCTTCGGAGATTCGAATCTCATCGTGTCACAAGCCAGAGGGGAATGGAAGGTGAAAGAAGAGAGGTTGAAGCCCTACCATGACCATCTCGATGGACTCAAGAAGCACTTTAAGAGCATAACGTTCTTCTACCTGCCTAGGGAATAGAACCAGCTAGCTGATTCGTTGGCTACCTTAGCCTCCATGATCAAAATTCCTGTGGGAGTCAGGATGATGCCTTTGGTAATTGAGCAAAGGTACGAGCCTTCGTTCAACATGATCATCGCAATCGAAGCAGAAGAGAATGAAACACCGTGGTATCAGGATGTTTGGAACTTCATAGAAAATGGAACGTACCCCCAAGAGTCTACCGAAAAAGACAAAAGGGCAATTCGAAGATTCGCAGTGCAATTCATCATTTGCGGTGGGAAACTGCTGAAGAAAGGATACAACGGTCACAACCTGACTTGCTTGTTTGGGAAAAGCTCCAGAAGAATGATGGAGGAAATACACGAGGGGGTATGCGGCCCGCACATGAACGGTCACATGCTGGCCAAGAAAATTGTAAGACAAGGGTACTACTGGACAACATTAGAGAAAGACTGTTGCGAATACGTGAGAAAGTGTCACAAGTGCCAGATCCATGCAAACATGATGCATGTACCACCATCCCTTCTATACAGCATGACCTCACCTTGGCCATTCTCCACCTGGGGAATCGATATTATCGGTGAAATCATTCCGAAAGCTTCAAATGGAAATCGGTACATTCTGGTGACCATAGACTACTTCACAAAATGGGTAGAAGCTGCATCCTACACCAAGTTAGGAGCCAAGGAAGTGGCCAAATTCATCGAGAGAAATCTCATCTGCCGTTATGGAGTTCCCCATGAGATTATTTTGGATAACGGAAGTCATTTTAAGGCAGAAGTCAGGGATCTGTTCGAGGAATACAAGATCACTTATCACAAGTCATCACCATACAGACCGCAAACTAATAAGGCAGTCGAGGCTGCAAACAAGAATGTTAAGGCCATACTGCAGAAATCAGCCGATACTTACAAAGACTGGCATGAGAAGCTACCGTTCGCACTTTGGGGATACAGAACCTCGATAAGGACGTCTACAGGAGCAACGCCTTACTCACTAGTGTATGGGATGGAAGCGGTACTTCCGGTCGAGATAGAATTGCCGTCCCTATGCGTGATGGCAGAATGTGAAATTTTGGAGTCCGATTGGTTGAGGGAAAGATACGAAGAATTGGCCCTCATAGATGAAAAGCGCCTAGCGGCAGTCGACCATGTTCGAATCTATCAAAAGAGGATAGCCCGTGCCTTCAACAAAAAGGTTCGTCCAAGGAAGATTGTCAAGGGTGACCTTGTCCTTAAGGAATTGCGAGCTCCGATCTTTGATCCCCGTGGGAAGTTTAAACCCAAATGGGTTGGCCCTTACATTGTCAAAACCATTCTTTCTGGGGGAACAACTTATCTCATGGACCTCGATGGTGTCGAATTCAAAGAACCAATCAACATGGATCGCCTCAAAAAGTACTATGCTTGACCAATCCGTCAAAATAACCAATTTCTTTCAAGCTTCGGCCCGAACTACGCTCGACCTGATTCCCACTCGGGGATACGTAGGCAACCATATCGGTTCGGTCATTCCACCCACAAAAATAGCCCCATTTCTTTCCAACCTTGGCCCGAACTACGTTGGACCTGATCCCCGCTCGGGGGTACGTAGGCAGACTTTCAAAAAAAAAAAAAAAGATGGTTCGCTAGGTTGAAAATCCGAAAAGATGCCTAGGCAATAGTTAGAGCTAAATCCAAGGTGAGCAATAACAACAGAGAGAAAATAGCTCGCTAGGTCACCTCACTGGTGCCTAGGCAAAAATTATGAGCATTTGAGAGAATAAAGTCGCAGTCCTTACCATAACCCCGAAATAACCCTCCACACCAGGGGCAAACTCGGCAACTCGCCTCGTTCGCCTGAACCTCTTCTAAACTAGGGCAAACGTCGGTCATCTACTTCGTTTACCTCACAACCATATATATCCCAAACTAGGGGCAAACTTCGGCTATCCGCCTCGTTTGCCTCTAATCGTCCTAGCATGCCCAAGCAAGTACCAAAAACAACATCTAATTGAAAGCTTGATTACAAAATGTTTTTAAAGCTAAATGCATAGAATGAGATTCCCAAAGTAACCAAGGTTCACCGATAAACAAACTCTGAATATTACATAAGCAGGAAAGATCAAAAATAAAAGTCTTTCGAAAAGCAATCACACACTTTCAAAGACACTGGGAGGAATGAGCAGAATCAGTCAGGTCTAGTTTTATCTTTATTTCTTCAAAGGTCTTTAGAAATAGGCCCTTGCTCGGCTGGCCCAGCCCCTGATGAAAGCAGCAATGGTAGTGGCTCTGACTCTGGAAGCAAAGACCCTCTCAGTAAACCCCCGGGGGACCTCTTGAACTTGCCCATACTGTCTGGCCAACCGACGAGGATGATAGAAGGAGGTCTCTCTCAGTCCCATCAGCCACACCCTCTGAGAATCCCCAAGACTAGTGGTCACAGCATAAAGGCCCCAACGCCTCACGATCCAGCAAATGTCAGCCTCAGATAAGGCACCCATCATACCCACCCAATCAGCAGAAGTAAAATGAGTATGAAGCACAGCTCTGCGAAAATAAATTGGCGGCACATTACCGGTCCATAACTGAAGACGCTCATAGAGCCAAGCCTGTAACACCAGAGGTGCCCCAGAAAGTAGAAGCATTCCTTGACTTGAAGCGCGATCCAAACCATTCAGGGTCTCGGCCAGAACCATGGCCATGGGGTTCTTACCTGCCTTCAGTCCGAGACATACATGCACTAAGTCACTAGAAGCACTCGAGAACAAGAAGTGTGAAGTCATACACAAAATCAGAGCAGCCCCACGAGTAGCATCATACACGCTGGGATTCCCACGACTAGCATATCGAGCAATTATGGAAGCAATGTCAAGAACCTCAGCCTGAATCAGCCGGCGAGAAATAGTGATAGAACAATTCAGATATTCAGCCAAGCCTCGCGTAGGACTGAGGGTATCAGCAGAAGGGAGAATCAGGTCCGAATCAGGATCATAGCCAAGGATAGCACAGAACTCCTCAAACAAAGGGCATATTTCCAAGCCACTGAAATTGAAGACATGGTTCACCGGGTCCCAGTGAGCAATAGCAGCACGCAAGAACTCAGTGTTCAGGGTCATCTGGCGAAGAGAGAATAGCTCGGTCAAGCCGTAGCTAAAGAGGTTGATCCGTTCCACACCATCCGTGATATTTAGCCAAGCTGTGAGTTGAGCGGGATCATACAAAGCCATGTTTTCGGTCGCGGCTCTAGGAAAATTTGAAATTTTGGCAGCACCTCCCCGTTTCACAGACTATCCCACCTGCAAGGCAAAAACACTCACTATTACAAAACTGCTCATCGCAGTAACACCCAACAATCACAGTGCACATGTATCATCATCATCAACTAAAACAAGCACACAACTGCGCCTCCAAATAGGAAGCTATCCGGCCTAAAAGGCAAAACATCATAATAATTTGTCAAAGGTCACAAGCTGTTCCACACATCGCCCTACACTATCCAAATAGTCACATCACCAATACAACCCGATCGAAAACATAAAAAGAAAATAGAATAAAATTCCCGCTTGGGGGGGGGGGCCTCAGTCCTCCTCTTCTTCGTCCTCTGTCGGACCGCCCAGAGTGTATGTCGGCGACGGTCTCCTCCTACCACCTCTGCACCTCGGACCGGTCCTCAATGAGCTAGCTCCGCCTCCACGGTACTGCACACACCAATAAAATAAAGGCAATCAGTGGGAAAACGACAAAAAAAAAATACAAAAATAGAGTCAAGTCAGAAACCTACCAAGGACGCCATCTGATTGGCAGCAAACTGCCGCATGCCATCCATCTGTCAAAGGGTAAAATCCAGGATTAGAACCTCATAACCTTAAGGAGTGCAAAAATTAAAGACATACCCGGTGGTCTCGTGTGAGGACCAAGGACCGTAGACTAGCCGCCAAGGCGTGACCCTCCTCAGCGTAACTCCAAGGAACATTGAGGATGCCCGCTGGTTGAGTAGGGTACTCACATGTGACTCGCGGCACCTCCATCACTTGGGGAGTGCCATCAGTGCCTAGAACGTTGACGGTCCAATCCCAAGGAGGGATAGGATCGGAAGCCGGAGGAGCTTGCCTCCTATACATCTCGCGGAGCTGTAGGCACAAGACAAGTTAAGAAAAGATAAATCAAAAACATAGGCAATGAATAAAAAAATAGAAATAAACTCACCTTCAGGAGTGGGAAGTTGGGCATCAGGAAACGGCCATGGTAAGCCTCGTAACCGGTCTCAAAGAGAAAATGGTCCCAAACGTCGGTGCCAGCCAAGGCCGCCAGCAGAGCATCACCAGAAAGGTCACTAGCATCCATCGCAGGAGGATTATGAGGGACACGATACCTGGAATCACCGACCACCTGCCGGGACACTCGCTCACCAAGGAACCACTGCCTGCACTCGGTACTCTCCATCAGAAGTTGGCAAGAGGAAAGAGGTTTGACCGCTTGTATCTCCTCAGGGGCAGCATAGGCAACGAGCTTTCAAGGCGTCCAATCAACATTAGCAGCCGTCAGTCCGGTTAAGAAGTTTCTGAGCAAAACAATCCGGTGGGCCCCACTCTTCACCCCGACAACATCCCTCCGCCATCTCAAGCCTCGTGGGAACAAAGGCACAGGAGCCATGTCATCCTCATCTTCGCCTGATTCATCCGCAGGGGAGGGAGCCAACATCTTCAGGTACTCGAAGCTCCAAAGCTGCACAGACAAAGGAGAAAATCAAAAAAAGTACAGAACTGAAAAGTCAGAATATAAAACAAGATGCAGCACATACCTCCCAAGCTCGCAAAAATCCCCCTGTCGATTTAACATCACCTCGGGAAACCTCACCCATGTGCTTGTAAAGATGGGCCAAGGCGGCACCGCCCCAGTCGTAAGAAGGGATCTCATCGATGGTCACTAGGCAAGAAAGAAGCCTCAAGTTCACCCGGTCATTCCGTGTCGCAAAGATCGAGCAGCCAAGGACATACAAAAGATACACCCTCAAAAGCTGGGAATTGTTCAGGTTATGATTCCCTCTGCCATAAGCCCGGTAAAGCCAGCCACAAGGAAACCAGTGTCTCTCCAAATTGGGGGGAACAGCCCCAATCAACATCTCTACAGCCTCAGGGTCGATCTCATAGAAATAATCCAGAATTAGGCGTTTCCCGCCTACCCTCAAACCAGTAATCATAGAGAAGTAGAAGGGCGTCATGGTCATCTCGCCGAACGGTAGGTGGAAAGTATTGGTGGTGTCCCACCATCTCTCCGCCAAAGCATAGAAGTGTGCCAGATCATTGCTGCTTTTTGAAACCAGGCGAACGAAGCCGCCGAACCCAGCATCGTCTACCATTCTCTTGACGGTAGGCGAGAGTTGAGTGTACCACAGGAAAGCATGAGCGAGGCTACCGTGGCCCTTCAATGCTACTTCCGGCACCTGCACATACCGGAGACGACAAAAGCGATGTACAAAATCACTATTCACGACCCGAGGTCCAAATTCCCAAAATCAACATTTGAGCACAAATCGAACTTCTAACGATCTCTAGGTGCACACTACGGCTCACAAAACTAGCACAATACATGGAAATAGTCCTAAAATGCTGAAGGTTTCACATACCAAGCTCGCTAGAGCCGCGGCCGAAAGATGATGTTGGGGGTCCCGTAAAATCAAGTCCGGGATTTGCATCTCGCCTTTCATCCGTTCCTTGGCCTTCTTAGACGGTCTCCTCGAGCTCGAAGCCATGGATCTACAAGGAAAATGGAAGTCAAAGTTAAACTTTCTTCTTGCAAAATTGAGCAAACCAAAACACCAATCAAAATTCCAACTACGAGGTAGGATTACTCACCTGAGCGCGCACAAGCTGCATTTTGACGATTTTTGGCTCCAAAAACACCCCAAAATGGCCAAGAATGAGCTTCAAAAGCTCAAAAACCCGAGATATACAAAGATGGAGTCCGGCCACCCAGTGCCGCCGCGGCACTGGCCAACTGCCACCGCGGCACTGGCCAACTGCCCCGCGGGCCCCGCTTCGCTCCGTTTTGCTCCGTTGCGCTCCGTTTTGACCTGTTTTGGCCTTTTTCAGCCTATTTTTGGCCCCAATCAGCCCTGGTGGCCCGTTCCGGTCAAGATTTGTAAGGTTTTACCCCAAGCAGGGTAAAAGTTGTCAGAACTACCTCCAGCAGGCAGAAACTGAAAAACATTGACTCCCGAGGACCCAAATCGGCTATTTCAGAACAACCGTCGTAAATTTTGATCAAACACGAGAGTTCCGAGAACGAATCCTGGATTTTGGCCAAGGCACCAAAAAATAGAAAAGAGATTCCCCGAGAACCCCGCATCATCCCCCGAGGACAAAAGCAGAAAGATACCGGCTCCCGGAGGCCCCGACCGGCCCTCTTGGATTGAGCACCGCAAGATTTGATCAACCGTGAGAGATTCAGAGATGGGTCCTGGTTCCCGATCAAGAAAAGAGATTCCTCGAGAACCCCGCTTCATCCCCCGAGGACAGAAGCAGGAAAATACCGGCTCCCGGAGGCCCCGACCGGCCCTCTTGGATTGAGCACCGCAAGATTTGATCAACCGTGAGAGATTCAGAGATGGGTTCTGGTTCCCGATCAAGAAAAGAGATTCCCCGAGAACCCCACATCATCCCCCGAGGACAGAAGCAGAAAGATACCGGCTCCCGGAGGCCCCGACCGGCCCGCAAGATTTGATCAAGAGAAGCAGTTGAAGAGAGATCCTAGAAAGAGTCGCTTCATCCCCAGCAGATTCAGATTAATCCTCAACAGATTCATACACCGTAAGTTCAATCACAGTAGTCCATTTTCGACTCATCATCTCGATTCAAACATCGTCGGTTTATTAATCATCATCGCTCTCATTCAAAATATGCCATGGCTTCTATCAATGGGGCTTCCAATCTTCATTGCGTGACATCTCAGGATTTCATGACCATCCCTTGACTTCTGTGTCCATCTCATAATTTCCAGGGCTTCCGTGTCCGTCGTTTATTTGCCAAAAGGCGTCTTCGATTATAGTCCTCTAATACCCCACACCCAATTACGTTCGCTTATGAAGCACACTTCCCAAAATTCAGAAGTTTGCCCCTATACTCAGAGCCTTCCAAACCTTGATGTCCTCATCCGGGTCACCCACTACATCACAGTCATGAACACTAGCACAACACCAGCCCACTCGGAGTGGCACGCCCCACAGCACCTGCTCATACTAGGATCAGAACGCTAGGCATGATAGGACTCATGTACGAATTCATATCACATCCATGCATTTCATATCATCCTCATAGCATAGCATCTGTATGTCTTGTTGTGCATGTGCGATTTGCCTTTTGTGCCCCGAACTATGTCCTGGTCTGATTCCCCTCGGGATACGTAGACAGCTCACGCAGAGCACGACCAGCACTAGCCTCAGCATCATTGTATCTTTTGCAACGCTTTTTATCCTAAATCTATAGCCTCCAAAAAGTCCTGTCTCTTCAGAAACTTTGGCACTCGCTTGCGACATGCGTTGCCTCGCAAGTTCCTGCCAAAGAGGGGCAAACTGTTGACACCCCGTTTTGTCGGCTATCAAATTTAGGAGACCCATAGCTTGGTGGTTCACAATGATCGTAAAAGACTCAAGAGGACTCCTGGAAGTCAGCTCTATCCCTCAGGATGCTCAGATTGACCAAAATGCCCCTGAAAGCCCGAAAACTCCCAGATTTGGTCCCCAAGTTCTGAAAACATGCTATGCCGTAAGAACAAATGATAAAATGAGTTTTTAAGTAAAACCGGATGAAATCGTCAGCTCCTAGAGACCCCCGGAAGTCCCGGAAGTTCCCCGAAAGTCCCCGTTGACCGATTTGACCATAGTTTGACCAAGTTTGACCGAAATCGTCCGAATTCGCCGGAATCATTAGAAGAGTATTAAAATGAGTTTTAAAAGAGAATCGAACGAAAACGTCGGCTCCTGGGAGCTCCCGGAGGTTCCCAGAACTTCCCGGGAATCCTAGGTTTGACCAGTTTGACCAAGATTTGACTTTGGAATCGGGGCACCGAAACAATTTTCAAATATTTTTCATGGATACTAGAGGTCAATAGCTTTCCAACGGTATATCGTACATAATTCCTGGATTTAAAACGAATTTATTTTGAATTTCCGAAGGCGAAAAAGGCGATCAAATCGGCTTTTATCGCGAATACCGCAAAACTTTTCAAAGTGACCTATCCCAGAACTATTTTTTTATGTAAAGTAGACTCCATTACCTTTCCAACGGTATATCACAACCTCAGTTTGGAGTTCGTACGCATTTTCTGTGAATTTCGGACGAAATAGGGCCTTTTCGCGAATACCGGAACCTCTGGGGGCCTAAACAGCATTATCTGGACGAAGGAGGAGCACTGCCGCCGCGGCACTGGCCCACTGCCGCCGCGACACTCCCCTCCAGAACAGTGTATTTTTTTAATTTGTTTTGTGATCCCATTTTGATTAATTAAAAACCAAAACGACATAGTTTTATGATTTCAGATGTTTGGAGCCAATGGGAATACTTTATAAATCCCAAAACCACCCCAAGTTGGCCTATTTAAACCCCCCATTGCTCTTCATTTTGGGGGAGTCAAATGCAAGTTCAGAGAAAGTTTGGGAGAGAAAGTTGTAGAGATAAGGTTAGAGTAGAGAGAAAAGAAGCTTTCTTCTTTGATTTTCAAAACAAAAGTGAGTTCTAAACTTTGTTTCTACCTCATTACTCCTATTTACTTCAACATTCAATACACCCAACCACCATTTTAATGAGCATTTAAGAGAGTGGAAGCTTCTTCCATATCCAGTGTCATTACATATGAGTGAAACACCATGCTACAAGTTCAATACTTCATGAATATCATCTATTGATCATTATCTACTTGCTTGTTTATTCATTGTTTATCTCTTCTCACCTCATTTCTTTTTTATTTTCTTTATTTTCTTACTAGTTCATCATCATCTAAATGATGACATGAAGTTTGGGGTGAGTGAATCCTTATGGATAGTAGCTCTTGACCTCAAAAACATGTTTGATAGATGATGATCATAACTTCAATACCTCCAAGGTATCCTTGAAGTGTATTGAAGTTATGCTCAAATAAAAATGAGTCTCTCCAACAATCTTGGAGGTTCTTGATGATGAGTTGAATGTTGGCATTTTAAGTGGTCATAATCTTTATTGAGTATTGAAAATACACTTTCAAAACCTCTATTTCAAAACCCCCCTCAATCCCTCTCATTTTGATTTCAAGAAAGAAAATCCTATTTTTCCCAAAATCTTCAAAACAGTGAGTCAAAACAGTGAGTGAGCTGAGTTCAAAGATTTCTCTAGAACTCAATACTCAACATATAGATGCAAGGCCACTTGGAAAGTCTTCCTAACTCATTGGAGAACACCCATGATTTTTCGCTTGACTTGGAAGTACTTGAAAATGGTCCATTTGGACCCAAACATTCCTTCCAAACATTCTGCCTCTGCTGTCACAGCAGCTTGACTAACTTCCAACTTCTTTTTCAGAAATATTTTCCAAAAGGAGTGGTCCCAACTTATTTTTCCCTTAAACTTCAATGTCTTAGGGAACTTTCTGTATAAAATGGGCCTCTAGATCACTCGTTTTCATTTTCTAAGATTTTTCAACATTTCAGTCGACAGTACAGACTCTGTTTCTAAGTGACCTCTGTTGTTCATATGATTTCTCTCAATCTGTGATGGTTATTTAAGATTGGATTTTTGGGTAGTGTTCTAGACACAATAAGGAACATCTCCATAACAAAATCATGCATTGAAAGCATTCCTAACCCCTCTTTTCCATTTTTACAAGATCATGTTACTGTTCTGTCCACTATTCACAGCAAGCACATTTTAACTTTCATTCTTTGATTTGATGCTTATATGCCTTCCAAATTAGTTCATATCTTAGGAAGTAGTTCATACTACATTTGTACATATCCCATATTTATTTCATCCATCCATTCATGCACATTTTAGATTTCTAAGTCATCCTAGGAATCCATGAACACAAAGCACACTACAACCTTGGCACATTTTAGATACATACATTGCATCCATGCAAAGATTTTGGGTTTTTGTAACTCCTAATCTAAGAAGATTATAAGGAATGAACTTGATCACACGTTCATGCTTCCCCCGATCTAATCATCCTTTCTCATCCATCCCGGGGATTGAGAGGTCTTCTTTTCTCAAAGATTAACATGCACCATACTAGCTTGCTAAGCATATTTTGATGTCTTTGTTTATTTGTTTCAATAACAATCCATGTCCCCCTTTTTAGATTAGGAAGTCTTGATTATTTGATATATGATTAGATGATTTTTCCTAGGTTTATTTGTATGATCTTTCACTTTGCATTGTGTGATTTTTTGCTTAGATCTTATGAATGATATCTTATCTTTAGATCTTCCATTTTCAAATTTTCTTATGTGATGTAATATACTATCATAGTATTATTTGTCGAACTAAACGTAGTATAAGATGATTATTTGGATGCTAATTGAGGGTGTCTTAGTCGCGACAAAGGCTCCTTCCTCTCTCGTACCAAAACCCCGAATCAAGTTCTTTGGTTATGAAGAGTCGGTGCCCTTTATCCATTTGGGTGAGTCAAATTTGGGTTTCTTGGTTCCCTAAACACCAAGTGGTGACTCTGTATCTGTTTTCAACAGACCCTTTTCTCTTTCTTTGATCAAAATCAAACAAGTTTCAAAAGCAAAACAAAGCGGTGGAATCCCTGTATCCACAGAGAGTGAGTGGGAGAGAGAGATAGTGGGAGAGGGAGATAGAGAGAGATACTGGGAGAGAGAGAGAGAGATGGAGAGAGAGTGAGGGGGAGAGAGAGATAGAGATAGAGAGAGATAGTGGGAGAGAGAGAGATGGAGAGAGAGTAAGGGGGAGAGAGATAGAGACAGAGAGATAGAGAGAGAGTGAGGGGGAGGGGGGGAGAGAGAGATAGAGAGAGATAGTGGGAGAGAGAGAGAGAGAGTGGGAGAGATAGAGAGATGGAGAGAGTGAGGGGGAGAGAGATAGAGAGAGTCGGAGATAGAGACAGAGAGATAGAGAGAGAGGGATGGGGAGAGAGATAGAAGAAAATAAATTTATATATATACAAATGTGTAATTGTTTGTTTATAATACATCAAAAAACAAAGGTGTAATTATTTGTGGATCCTATGGACTATCTTTGTTTATAATGTGTCCCACACCACGGAACTTTCTTCGTTCTCTTAGGCCTACCCTCTTCCTGTGGTGGATCCTCCACTAGTGGAACCTCCTCATGTGGCTGGATGACCTGCGATACCCCTCTCCCTCTGCGGCCATGACGACCTCTACCCCTAGCGTAAACTGAACGTATCGGAGGTCATCGCTGAGACTCGCCCTGTGTCAAACCCTCATCCTGTGTCTCTGCCATTGTGGTATCATGTCCAGTCGTCTCTCTCATCTCTACCTGCATCTCCTCTGCATGTACCTGCGTCAAACTCTCCACCATCGCCACAATCGCCGCGAACTCTGAAGCTGGATGTGGTGGCTGGATCGACGATGACGACGGTCCACCTGTATATGTGTACTGTGGGATGGAGAAGTCACGGACCGGAGATATACGGAACTCAGAGCCCCCTGGAGTGAAAGGCCTATAAACATCGGTCGTATCATCATATGCATACACAGCAGGACCCTGATCATCTGGTGTATGTGGTTCAGACTCAGAGTGTGTAGATGGGTCTGTCTGCTCCTGAGACTGAGACTGAGGCTGAAAATGAGGATGCGTCTGAGGATGAGGCTGCGGCTGTGGCTGAGGATGCGTCTGAGGCTGAGGCTGAGGCTGAGGCTCTGCGACGCGGGCCACGAATAGTGTGGAAGATGGAACAGCCCCGTGTAAACGTCGGTCCTCATGAACAGCCTGTAATGAATGCTCACTAATCGTACGAATTTCCTCTAATGCCGCCATCACCTCTGGAGGGACGGAATGAGGGCCGCCTGCTGCTAAACTAGCCAACACCGATCGTGCAACCTCATACACACGAGTCACACCATCCTCCTGAAAAAAAATGGAAAGTTTAATTAAGTATTCCACATTTTATGGCATGTGCAGGATGGAAAATTTATATGTTGTACGATAAGGAAAACATCTCACCAGAACACCGCGAATCGTACCGACTGGCTGGAAGCCAACTGTCGGTGGATCTCTAACTGGTCCAATCAATCTACGTGTAATGCGGCTATACCATCTCATATATGGGTCTGAGGCAAGCATCTGAGCTGCATCTGGAATACCTACCATAACATGCTGCAGCCGATGGTCCCAGAGCTCAACATACTCTCTATGAAAGTGACTCCAGTAGGTATTCGCATGACCACGTCGATCAATGCGATGTAATGTCCTCATAGTATTACATGGCTCTGGGACTACCTGCCTCATCCCGAACTGTCTCATCACTCTGTCGGGATGATGCCACTCAACCACGGCGTACACGATCAACGGACATCTGGCCATCCATGTACCCTGCCCAGCCCGACAGTACTGAGGTAACGAAGAGACTAGCTCAGCACTGTACGGCTGCCAAATCATCTATGAAACAATATATAAAAAATTAGCAACTTGAACAATAATGCAAATGACGGTTTAACTCTGCACATTATTTACCTGCTCGGGCCATTTTAATACCTTCACATTTGCAAATTCGAGTGTAAGTAATCAATGATAATTAAATACAAGGACTAATGTACCTTCCCATTTCTCAAATCGAAAACACTTCCTCTGTAATTTGTACTAAAGAATCGACTTTTGAAATCAATCTCTCCAAAAACATTGAGGTCTATATTAATCATTCTCTCTTAATTCTTTCTTTCAATCTTTTCCACCGTGCCTATTTTTGTTTTTTCATCACTAAATCCATGAATGAAACATTTGCTATTGTGCAAGAAAATGGTATAAAAGGAAAATCATTTGGGAATCAAACTTTATATTCAAATTAATGAAACATATCATTAGACTCTAATAAGAATGACCTAGATTGAAGTATTACTTTTTTAATGCCATCCCTATGCTATGGTTAATATTGGATAGTTTTATTCATGCCCTAATTATGACTAGTCGCGCACTGTTTTCTTTTATTTTTAGGTTTCCATGCTTTAGAAGCAAAAACTGGAGTGTCGCAGTTTTATATAATTCAGAATTTGGTTATGACTATTTATGTGTATGTTTAGGTCACATTTGTAATGACAATTAGTCCTCAAATTTGTAAAATATTGTAGTTTCCGTGTTGAAATAGCCATGCTTAGGGCCATAAATTTCTTTGTTGACTCAATTGGATGGCACAATTTTGTATTTTTGTTGAAGAATACTGCTAAGCTTCCAAATTTTAAAATTCCAATTTGGTTGTCGAATGCACTGTCACACCGATCAGTACCAACAGCAATTAAAAAACCAATTCAGAGTCAATGCTGGGATTCAAATTAATTTTAGAAACCATATCACTTTGTTGAATCACTGATCTGATATCCATCTACAATAAAACCATGTCTATGTGGATATTAATAGGAGAATTGTATATATTCATTTAATTTTGGATGGAAAAAAAAAAAAAACACAGGTTCAAATCATCCAAGATTTCTGGAAACTCAGAATTACGGACATTCAAAACACAGGTTCAAACACAGGTTCCAATTTAATTTTGTATCTGTGTGTTTATGTATCTGTGTGTGTGTGTGTGTGTGTATATGTATCTCTGTGTGTGTGTGTATATGTAACTGTGTGTGTGTATATATATATGTATCTGTGTTAGTTATATAACAGAGAGAGAGAGAGAAGAGGGAGAGAGGCACCTAAGAGAGAGAGAGGGATAGAGCCACCTGAGAGGAGAGAGGGAGAGAGCCACCTGAGAGAGAGAGATCGCAGAGAGACAGTGAGAGACCTCTGAGAGAGAGAGAGAGAGAGAGAGAGAGAGAGAGAGAGAGAACAGATCTGGTGTGAGAGGGAAGAAGAAGATGCGGGTTCAAGAAGCGGCTCTATTTGAAATCGCTATTTCAAGTAGCGAGTTCCACTTTGAATGAAAACGCTAGTTCAAATAGCGATTTCTGGTTAAAGTAAAATCGCTAGTTCAAATAGCGATTTCAGGCTGAACTGAGTTGGTCTGAAGTCGTTAGTTGAAGTAGCGACTTCTGAAAAAGTGATGGGTTTGGGAAATAAGTTGAAACAGTGACGGGTCAGGGATATATTATCCGGGTTATGAGGCTTCGGGTAAATAATTCTAGTGATGTGCGTTACTCGGCTGCAAAATTCTGACAGTATGCAGTGAGCTGCTTTCCCATACTTTGTTTTTTTTTTTTTTTTTTTTTTTTTGGTGCTTAAATTTAATATGACAGTCGCTTGTTGTGTTGTGTGGTAGCTGCATCGTTTGGTACGACTTCCTCCGTCTTTTTCCTATCAACACACAGAATCGGTTCTACATGAATCGTTTGGTACGACTTCCTCCGTCTTTTTCCTATCAATACACAGAATCGGTTCTACATGATTGAAAATATGGTTACAAACATGTAAACACACATACACATACATAAACATCTGTGCTTCCATGTGACCTGCCTCCCCATTTTAAGTCGCTCTATAGCATAAGCGTGCCTCATCCAACCAATGTCTCCTTAACTCAACCACTCCCACAACACGACTACAACTACAAAGCAGCCTTTATCAATTATGCATCTAATATTTTGAATAGCGACGACGTGATTGATAGCACAATTCTCTAGTATTTCTTGTTTCGAAGTTTCTTTTTTTTTTTCTCCACATCTGGATATACATTTTTGTAATCTTAGTTGTTCTTTTCCACGTTAAACATTTTTGACAAATTTTTTTTGGCTTAATTGCAAAATATATCCCTGAAGTTTGGTCCATGTCTCATATTAGTCCCTGTAATTTCAATTGTGTCAATTTAATCCCTAAAGTTTTTAAAGAGAAGCAATATGGTCCAAATGTCCCATTATGTTAGAAAATTTGACAAAATTCATCCACTACTACGCACAATTACACTAATAAGCAGGTGGGGAGATTGGTGGTGTTCCATTTCCCCTAAAAAGTGTGACAGTGCATAACATGTAACTTTGTGAGTAAATCCAATCAACTTTTCTCACAGAATTGGACATTTGGACAAATTTGCTTCTATTTAAAAACTTCAAAGACCAAATTGATACAATTAAAATAACAGGGACTAATATGAGACATGGACTAAAGTACTTCACGTGTATATTTTGTATTTAACCTTTTTTTTATATATACAAAAAGTTGAATGAACCAATGTAGTAAAGTTAAAAATATTTACTTTTTTTTTCCCTCTTCTGTATGTCCTTTCTAAAACATAATTGTGAGACATTTCACTTCCTTAGTTCATATATTACAATTACATTCTTATTGATCATCAATTATAGGCATTCCATCTCCGATCCACGAGAACTTAAAAGCAAATTATATTGTATGATATATTATCTGTAGTGTATATATTTTACATTTACACATGTAATATTAGTCATTTATAACATTTATTATACATATGTATCAGTCAGGCTCTAAAGAGGGCGCCCTCTCTTTATTAAAGAGAGGGCCTCTGTTTTGACCGTCAGATCGTGTTTAAAAACTGTAAAATGACAACACTGCCCTTAATGAAAACACGATCCAATGGCAAAAACAGAAGCCTCGGTCAAAACAGAGGCTTCTCTTGAATAAAGAGAGGGCGCCCTCTTTAGAGAATTTTCGACATATGTATTATTAGTCCATCGGATCACAAAGAATGGAATTGTTTAAATCCATGTCTTGCCAACCACTTTTTTTTTTTTATATATACTTACCTGGATTCCACTCAGTCTGACTGATGAACAACAGGAGGGCAAGCAAAGTAATTCTCCAAAGGGGATTCGAACCCTCAACCTCCCCACTGTAGAGAGAGAGGTCATACCAATTGAACAAGGCATGCTTGATTGTCCTGTCAACCACTTCTAACTCCATGACAAATTTGGATTCACATAATAAAATTACAATCTGTATCCACTAATATGCACCAGATTCATTGGTAGTTCCAAGTATACTCGGGAAGATTAAAAAAAAAAAAAAACTAGCACCCTTCAACCCAAAATTAGTTATTTTCAGGTGAACAAAGTCTAGCTCTTCACTCTCTTTTACAAGAAGAAATGATTCAATTGGATGAGTAGTAATATACAAACAAAAAGTACCAGTTACAAATCCCAATTGCAAGGAACTGAAACGAGATTACCAGCCTCGGGAGATGGGATAAAAAAATCAACTAAGAATGGAATACAAGCGAATCTTGAGGAAGCATCAATCACTACCCCAACCTTAAGCTCCTCTCATCTTCTACTTCAATAGCTGAGTCCACCGGCTCCACAACCGGCGGTATACAGTCCACCTTGTAACGTAATACCTAATTCAGAAATTAAAGACATTTCAAAACAGGGTTTCAAAATTTAAATGAAGTGAACATGCAATCCATTAGGTCAGTATTCAGTAATACCCTTTCTTTGACACAAATATATGGTTTTACTCGCCGAAAACAAAAACAAGGGTTTCTTCATTGAGAAAACTACTAACAAAATTAAAAGAGAAACATGAAAAGGAGCGTTGAAGGCGACAAGAAAAGGCCAGGATTTAACGCATGCCAAAACCTTCCTACGCAGTTCAACATTTGAAAATGTAAATGTAAACACTCTGTATATTGAATGAATGAAAAGAGAATACAAGGGCCTAATTTACACACTTGCCTATCCTAACCACACTTTACATTTTCCCGATGTGGGACAACTTATACACGTAAACTCTTAATACAAAATTACCATTTAACACTCCCCTCAAGCTAGAGCATACATATCATATGCACCCAGCTTGTCATAAATATATTTAACTCGGGTTCCAACCAATGCCATTGTAAATAAATCTGCTAACTGGTCTGCAGATTTCACATGCACCGTATGAATTACTTTCTCCAGAAGTTTTTCTCGAACAAAGTGACAATCAACCTGGAGGTGTTTTGTCCTGTCGTGAAAGACTGGATTAGAGGCAATATGAACGGTCGCTTGATTGTCACAAAGCAAATTCATAGGATTAGACTGAGGAAAACCAAGCTCTTCTAGTAAGTGCTTCATCCACACTAACTCACATGTAGTGTGTGCCATAGCCCTGTATTCTGACACAGCACTCGATCTCGCCACAACTGATTGCTTGTCGCTTTTCCATGATACGAGATTACCATCAACTAAAACACATGTAGTAGATCTTCTATCACCAGGAGATCCGGCGCAGTCAGCATCACTATAACTCTCAACACATATATGTCCACAATCCTTGTATAATAAACCACGACCAGGAGCTCTCTTAAGATATCTGAGAATTCGTACCACTGCATCCCAATGTGTGGTCCAAAGAGAACTCATAAACTGGCTGACAACACTCACAGCAAAAGCAATGTCAGGCCTAGTAACAGTTTACCAACTAAATGCCTGTACTATTCAAGATCCTCCAATAACTCTTCTTGATCTGGTAGAAACTGTATGTTGGGATCCATAGGAGAATCCACGGGTTTGGAACCTGACATTCCTGTCCCTGCCAGAAGGTCAACATACTTTCTCTAAGATAAGCAACTTTCCTCACTCGATCTGGCTACTTCAATACCCAAAAAGTATCTGAGTTGCCCAAGATCCTTAGTTTGAAACTTGTTCTGCAAAAACAAATTTAACTCCAGAATACCCTTGGAATCATCACCAGTTATAACAATATCATCCACATAAATAATCAACAATATTTTACCTACTGATGTATGTCTGTAGAAGACAGAATGTTCAACACCACATCTTTGGAGTCCAAATTCAGCAACTACTTCACCGAATCTATCAAACCAGGCACGGGGAGACTGCTTTAAGCCTTATAGAGACTTCCTCAATCTGCATACCATATTACACTCCCCCTGAGCAACAAACCCAGGTGGTTGCTCCATATAAACTTCTTCCAACAGGGTGCCATTGAGGAAGGCATTCTTGACATCCAACTGATGTAAGGGCAGTGAAACGTGGTAGCAAGGGAGATAAAGAGGCGGACTGAGGCAATTTTGGCCACGGGAGAGAGTCTCATAATAGACAAGGCCATAAACTTATGTATAACCCTTGGCAACTTCAGGCGATCTAACGTGCCATCGGGATGAACCTCAATATTATAAACCTAACGGCAACCCACCACAGATTTTCCTTCGGGAAGAAGAACTAAGTCCCAAGTATAATATCTCGTAAGGCATACATCTCATCCTCCATAGCCTGTCTCCACCCTGAATGGGAAAGAGCCTCTGCAACAGTCTTAGGTATAGAAAAAGAAGCCAAAGAGGCAACAAAGGAAGAAAAAATAGGAGACAAGTGATCATAAGAGGCAAATTGGAAATGGATTGAGAAGTACAAGAACGCTTACCCTTCCGGAGAGCAATCGGAAGGTCAGATTCTGACTGAGGCGGATCTGAAGACACGGTGTTTGTAGGCGAGGCAGCAGAATCCAGAGTGGTCTCAACGTTCTGACGACGATGTAGGTCTGGAGATCAGGGCGGTCCAAACCAAATACTAGAGGTAACAAAAGAGGAAGAGTGGTAGGAGACACAACAGGAACCGACAATGGTTGGGAAAGCATGAAGTCAGGGTCAGTCATGGAGTCAGACTCTGAATAGTTTGGAGTTGACTCAAGTAAGGTAATATCGACAGAGACAAAGAAGTGAAGCAAGACAAAACTATAACAATGGTACCTTTTTTGGGTATGGAGTACCCCAAGAATAGGGATGGCAACGGGTCGGAGTTGGTACGGAGTTCCCCTATACCAACTCCTATTCCGTTTATTTTCCTCCTACTCCAACTCCGCCCCGTCCCGTTTAAGTAAAATACCAACTCCTACTCCACTCCTACTCCGTTTACTATCGGGTACTCCTATTATACTCCTACTCCATTTGTTAATCACCATTCCAAAATTAAATGTTCTTTTCTAATTCAAAACCCACTTAATTTTAGCTTGATTTCTTAAAAATCAATCACGCAAATGATTCTAAATTTGTTAATCACAATTCAGAAATAAAAATATTAATACTGAAGAGAAAGAGATGTACATATATGCCCTAATTTGTTGTAAATAACTGTAAGTATGAGAGTAATTTAGTAACTTAATGAATTAATCGGGGCGGGGCGGGTTTTAAATGGTAGTATTTCATGGATACCAACTCCGCCCCGACTCCTATAGGGTTTTTATATTTCCATACCAAATCCACTCCTACTCCTATTATAACTCCTCCAAACCCGTTCCATTAGGAGTGGGGCGGGGCGGAGGTCCAGCGGGGCGGGGTAAATTGCCATCCCTACCCAAGAACACACAGTTGATAGCACACGGGTCTAACTTATCAGTACCTGGTGTAAGTTGGGGGACAAAACAAACACAGCCAAAAACGTGGGGAGCAACGGGGAAGGAAGGTTCAGTAGGGAATATAGTGGCATGAAGGGTGCACCCGTCAAAAATAGAAGAGAGCATGCAGTTAATTAAATGAAAAGCAGTAAGGACTGTAGAAAATCTTAATATAAGTTGTATATAGAATAGAATGGGATAATTACAATGAAGCATTACAAGCCTTTATATAGGCAAAACTAAGAAGTGAAAAATACTAAAGTGCCCATAGGGCTTACATAAGCAATGACCTAATCAATGACATAAGCCATGACTTAAGCCCTAATAATAATTAATAAAATCCCACCATTAATTCTCAGATCTGCTAATATTATCAGATCTCCCCAAATCTTAATTAATTCTTATCTTCCCATTTGTCAAACTTCCATATATTCCAACACTCCCCCTCAAGTTGGCACACAGATACTTGTCGAAGTGTCCAACTTGTACACGAATATGGAAGACAATCTTATACCTAACTATCCTCAATTAATCCTTGTAGACTGTTGTAGCGGCTCCTTTTAGGTAGGCTCTCGTCCACGTGCGACCCCTTCTTGGGTGGTCCACGTGCGGCTCCTTTGAGGTCGGCTCTCGTCCACGTGCGACTCCTTCTTGGGTGGTCCATGTGCGGCTCCTCTTAAGGTCGGCTCTCGTCCTACAAACATCCAAAGGTGAAAGTGTCCACGGCAGCAACCTTCGTGTCACAGAGAGATAGTTGTCTTGTCTTCAACACTCCCCCTCAAAGTGAAGGGTGGTAGTGATCCCAAATACATCTGTGCATAGCGGGTCTCTCTTCGGCTGGTCTTGTTGACCATGTGATATAGCGGGCCCCCTCCTTGGGGTCCCGTCACCTGGTCCTCTATCCCTATATTCTCCCCCTCAAACTGAAGGTGGGAGTAAACACGAACACCGAAGTTTGGAAGATTATGGAAACAAAACATTGAAGCCCAAAGCCAAGCATGACTTAAAAAAAAAATGAGATTTTGAAAAAATTTAGGGCTAATTTGTAATTTCAGAAAATATTTGGGGCAAAAAGGTCACATATATTTTTTTTTTTTTCAAAAAAAAAATTTGGGGTAGATCTGAAATTAAAAAAAAATGCCGGGGCTGATTTGAAAAAAAGAAGGAAATATGGGAATCTTGGACATCATCTTCAACCTTCGTACAAGATCTGCATGCCCAAACATGCCCTTAAGACTGTAAATACCAAACAAAGCAGCAGCCACACAGATCCTTAAGGTCTATCCAAACAGTAGCAGCCAAACAAGACCAGGAACCCCATTGGTTAAGGCAGCCGCACCAAAAAACAGAGGAATAGAGAGGGCCGAACCATTGTTCTTCACCCAGAAATGAAGAAAAACAACCAAATGGTCACAAATCACTCAAACAATCCTTCCTTTGGCTAAATCGCAGCACATGGCGAAGATTTGAAGCATCAAAAGACACTAAACAGCCCAAAAAATCAGATCTGAAAAAATGGCCCCAAAAAATCCGAAAATATTAAAAAAATAGAAAACCCCTCCAAACAGTCCCTAAATAAAAAACGAAGAACACCATGATGATCCACATCAAGAGGCGCAGCTGGGCATGTCAATTTTGGCCGGAAATCTCGTCGGAAAATGATGACGTCATCATGACATCATCGCCGGAAAGAGACCATCGGTGTCTGCTGTAACTTTAGAAAGAGATGGGCTGTTTTGGGTGGGCTTCGGCTGGTTGTAGAGACTGAGAATGATGATGAAAAAATGGCAACAAAAAGAAGTCCCGGCGGGCAGCGGGTTACCACCCGCCGGCAGCGGTGGTGGTGATCTTGGAAACCCTACTTAGGGTGGCTCTGATACCATGTAGAAAATCTTAATATAAGTTGTATATAGAATAGAATGGGATAATTACAATGAAGCATTACAAGCCTTTATATAGGCAAAACTAAGAAGTGAAAAATACTAAAGTGCCCATAGGGCTTACATAAGCAATGACCTAATCAATGACATAAGCCATGACTTAAGCCCTAATAATAATTAATAAAATCCCACCATTAATTCTCAGATCTGCTAATATTATCAGATCTCCCCAAATCTTAATTAATTCTTATCTTCCCATTTGTCAAACTTCCATATATTCCAACAAGGACTGCATCGACCCAAAAGGTTTTAGGAACCCGCATTTCAAATAACAATGTGCGTCTAATTTCCAATATCCAATAAGTGACGATTTTTTCTTTCAGCAACACCATTTTGTTGAGGTGTGTACACACAATGATTGGTGAAGCATACCAGAGTTTGCCAAATAAGTGCTGAAAGGATGGGAAAAATATTCTTGTGCATTATCACTACGAAGAATTTTAATGGGAACATTGAATTGAGTCTTAACTTCATTACAAAAAACACAAAAAATGGAAAATAACTCTGAACGATTGTTCATTAAATAAATCCAAGTAGTTCTAGAGAAATCATCAACAAAACTAACAAAGTACCGATATACTCCTTTGTGGAGGTTATACGGCGTAGACCCCAAACATCTGAATGCACTAATTGAAAAGGACTAGACACACGTTTATTGACCCGGGGAGCAAATTGAACATAGTGATACTTCCCCAACTGACACGACTCACACTCTAAACTAGACAAATGACTTAAACTAGGAACTAACAGCTTCAAATTAGCCAAGGAAGGATGGCCAAGACGAGAGCAGGACAGGCAATGGGGAGGTAGGAAGAGCATGCGGACCATCGAAGTAAAAGAGACCATCAGATTCATGCCCTACGCCAATCGTCTTCCGAGTCTTCAAATCTTGAATAATAACAAAATCAGGGACAAAGGAGACAAGCATTAAGATTTTTAGTCAACTTGGCAACATATATTAAATTAAAAGGAGGCCAAGGTATACCCTATTCCTTCAACAGGAATAGAGGAACCACAGGCTAATGTAATAGAGGGTAACAATGACGATTTTTCAAGAGATGAAAAAAGGGTCAATATACCCGTTAAATGATCAATGTGCAGAATCAATAACCCAAGGAGCACAATGAGAGGTGAGACAAGCAGTAGGTGTACCTTTCTGAACAAGTGAGGTACTAGGATTGGATGCCTGCTGAGTTGCCTGGAACTAAAGGAACTGAAAATACTCCTCACGAGGGACAGAAAAGTGAGCATCAGTGGCTGCGGGAGCGAAATGGTAAGCATCACCAGATTCGGAGATAACAGTATTAGCAAACCGTGCCAGACGACCAATGAGATCCCAACAAGTTTCCCTAGTATGGCCATCCTTCTTGCAATTATCACAGTGTCGTGGTTGGCCTCTGCCACAGCCCCACGTTCACCACGATGGCCACCTCCACGACGGGGATTACCACCACCCCTACCAATCAGGGGATTTGAAGTTTAAGTAACAAGAGCGGAGTGATCAGTAACTTCGGTAATAGGAATAATCAGATCCCGAGAGGTACTCCTCAGAACACGTTGATATGTCTCAGCAAAAGAAAGAAGACTGGCACCGCCAAGAATTTGAGACCGAACTGGCTCAAAATCACTCTTGAGGACCTGCGAGAAATTTCATCACGGCCATTTGTTCCTGCTGCTTTTGTTGTTCCTTCGCATCAGTGGTGATAAGAAGAATGCTATTCAACTCTTCAACCAACAGTTAAAACGAAGCAAAGTAACCAGTCACGGATTGATCACTCCACTGCAACTGAAAATACTGAAAAGAGATATCGTACATTCGAGTCAAATCACTGGAGTATAAGAGATGAGCATACTCCTGAATCTCCTTACATGTTGTACCCAATGACCACACATATCCGCAACTTGTGGTTCTATAGAGTTCCAAAGTAGTGCAACAATCTGAGCATCCATTTGTCTCCATTGCTTAATGGCCTTCTCGTCGGTGGTAGGGGCAGCTCCGGTAAGGTGATCATCAAAGCCCAAGCCAGTGACGGCAATAGTGATAGCCCGTGACCATTGGAGAAAATTGGATCCATTCAACTTCCGAGGAGGAAGACTTTGAACTCCATGAAGAATATAGAACTCAAGGAAACAAGTTCGAAACCAAATGGAATGAGATCTAAAACGAAGCCAAAACATGCCACGGAAGTAGAACGGAGCCAAAAAAAAGGAACCAGACCTGGGAAATGAATAGTGTTGCGTGAATAGTAACTCGATGAACAGTAAGTTGATGAACAGTTATGTGATGAACAGTGTGCGATGAACAGTGTTGTGATGAACAGTAACTTCGAGATGAAACTCTCGACCCAACTTGGGTGGCTAGGGTTTTTTCCTTTATTTTTTTTCTAGGTTAGATCGACCCGCTCTGATACCATGTAAAAGTAAACACTTTGTGTATTAAATGAATGAAAAGAGAATACAAGGACCTAATTTATATACTTGGCTATCCTAACCACACTTTACATTTTCCCGATGTGGGACAACTTATACACATAAACTCTTAATACAAAACCACCCTTTAACATATCTTCCACTAATAGAAACACAGGTAAGAAAACTTACCTCACTCTGGATGTCAAGTTTTGGGTAAGTATTGTTCTTAATGAAAGAAGAAGAAAAAAATAAAAACAAAAAAAAGAAGAGTATATTTGATTGGACTGTGCAGGCTGGGACAATATAATTGCGACAACTTTAGGATTTGGAAGGTAAAGGGCGTGGGAGGAATCAAACCCACACCATTTGTGTGTGGGAGTGAACTACTTTAATCTGATAGGACTTTGGTACTGAACGAATGGAAGCAGTTACAATACACGAAGAGTTGAAAATTTAGAGTTTTTAGAATAAGAAGAGAAAGAATGAAGGGTTTTATGAATTAGTTGAGTATGGAATACATTTAGAAACTATTAGGACTGATTATTTGCATTCGATCACGACTAAAGCAAAAACCACCAAACACCATCAATTTTTCTTGAAGAGCAAGTGAACTTGAGATTGAGAAGAGCAACAAACGTATAATAAGTGTAAGAGACGTGCGGCCTAAGCGTTCTTCCCCTCTTCCCCCTTATCGTTCATCAGTCTCAAGTCTCAACATCTTTTATGTCGTTTTGTAAGTAAAATATGATTCAGCTGTCCTACCTCAGTAGCTAACAGTACACAACCACCAAAAATCAAACTTCAAAGACATTTGTGACTACTATCACCTGGCAGGAATAGTGGCCAGGTTTCAGATGGGGCCAAAAAATTTGAGGTGTAGAGAATCTACGAGAAAGGGTTGTTTTTGCTTCCTTTTTACAAGTGCAGTCCGAAGAACGAAAGGATACTCATCAATACAAAACATGGTAGAGTTCGCCACTTCTTTTAAATTTAATGTGACACCATGGAAAGATATGGCAATTGATGTATTCTCAATATTTGTTTTTGCGTATTTGCAGTATTTTCCATGAGATGGATTAACAGAAAGATTAAAGACATGGTTCAGCATTGTGCCTATGTATCTCCTACCCCAGTACATGGTAAAATTCCCAAAATACCCATACCGTACCGCTAGGGGCGGAGCCCCAAGCACTCCCCACCCGACTAGTCCATACCCTGGGCCTAGTGTAACAGACCGACTAGGATATGAGCCACACCCAACATGGTTTTACCTTCTTATTTTGTATACTTATTAAGCATGTTAGGAAAGGTAGACCAAGTAGATACAACTAGCCATATTATCATTACGTGAAGGGGCAGTCTCAGACTCAACAAGAATCTCATGCTCATCAGGCCAAGCTTTTACCACTGTGCCTTGCAACGCCACTAACAATGTGTTGCAGCCTATGAGCGTAAATACATTTAGGCACAATACAATATTTGTCATACATTTACTCTTAGTCTATTAGATGAGGAATGTACTGTCATAACATACATCTGTGTTACATGGACTCTTCTAAATAGGAGAAGTACCCGTGTCGACACGACTCTTTGCGGACATGGGTATGACACTTGGGTAGGATCCTTCTAGTGTAGTTTAGTGTAATTTTCAGACAAGAAAGGCAAAGTACCCGTGTCCTCCGGACACTTTGAAGAGTCCGTGTAACATAGACATACATATTGCAACAACACGTGGGATACTAACAACTGTGATATGACTTCCGCTAAAAGACTGGTAAAGCCATATTCTACTCTCCCCACTTTATGCCGTTAGAATCTTGAATCCAAATTATCTTAATTCCTCAATCGATTCATTAAAATAATCCACAAACATAGTACTAGAACAACCAGTCAAAAATGTGCATCAATCCATTAAAATAATGAAGGGAAGCATCAAACAATGTAAAAGTCAATTACTTGTCTACCCACCTTCTTAAAGAAAGATGAATATGAGTTGTCCCAAATGAATTTGTAGTTTCCAGCCATGCAAGTGCAGAAGTTACCCTGATAGAAATTCCATGACATTGGTGAGAGTATAACATCTCTAAGTACTACACACTAATACCGGTAACCGGAAACAAAACCTCCACTTACTTGATCAGACTCGTATCGCCGATAAGGCAGGATCAGCTGTGGAATAAACACAGATGTCACGAACAGATATGTAAAAGCAGAACAGCTGAAGTCAAAAGTTTAAAACAAGAAAAACAAAGAGAAAAAGAAGAGTGGAAAGGGATGTTAGAGTTAATTTTATGATTATTGTTATTTAGATATTAGTGAGTGGGTCGTTATGTAATTTATTATTCTTCTTCTTATTGTTTAATATAAAAGGGCACAGACAAGTTGTCTAACCCTAAGCTTTGCAAAATATTGTTTCATCATGGTATCAAAGCCATGTCAATCCACCACCACCTAAGCCCTGCGCCAAAACCACCCACCACCGCAGCTCCTAGTTACCTACCCAGGCATAGCCGCAGCACCTAGAAGACCTACCCAGCCCAGCCGCTGCACCAGTCCCCTACCCAGAGTCCCAGACCTAGCCAACAGCCCTAACTCCTCCCTCTAGCCCAGCCGAACCTCCCACAAGCCTAATCCAGCCTAGCCGCACCACCCACACGCTTCACCCAACCCAGCCGCACCATCCACAGGACCCAATCAACCCTCTGCAAGCCTCATGCACATCGAGATTGCTGTCACACCTCTATATTTTTTCCTTCTTTTTTTAGCCTCCATTCATCCTATCTATATCATTACGAAACCTTCGGTTTGATTGACATTTAACTTCACCGTATTTTTCTGTCCCTTTATGGACCCTTGAATTGACCTAATTACTTTGTGAATTCCTAACTTCCCTCGTCTTCCTTCACGTTGTTGTGGGTTTTCCATTTGTAATTCGGAACTATGACAGAGCTTGATAAACTAGCGGCTACAAGTTCCACCACTGTTCAAACGGTGGTTACCCCCTTGGATCCCAATCTAAAAATCACTACCGTTCCTTTCAATGGTCAAAATTATTTGAAATGGGCGTAGGCGGTAGAACTTTATTTGAAGGCATGCGGGAAGATGGGTTATCATGATGGGCGTATTGTTGCCCCTTCCACTACTGATCCGGGATAAGACAAGTAGGAGATTGAGAACTTTATTATCATGTCTTGGCTCATCAATTCCATGGTTCCTGAGATTGGTGAGAGTTTTTATCGAATGAAGACAGCTAGGGCTATTTGGGACATTGTTAATTCCACTTTTCTCGAAGGGGGAAGTATGCTCAGGAGTTTGAGCTTATCTGATTCATTGACCTTTTTGAGCAAGGTGATTTGACCGTCATCTTCCTTACTACTGGTTGGGATCGAATTGATCACCTACAGTCTTTTCAGCCGGTCTGTACTACCGATGCAGAGGAGTACCGGAAGTTACTTGCGAAGCAAAGAGTCTTCAAATTCCTTCAGGGGCTTCACTCCGATTATGATGTTATTCGTAGTCGAGTTCTTGGGATAGATATTCTCCCTCCTATTCAGGAGGCCTTTACTTATGTTCAGAACGAGGAAAGTCGTCATTTTGTCATGCTTCCACCTGCCTCTACCGAGCAATCTGCTCTTGTTTCTATTCCGCCTAGAGAGGGGACTCAACCGTCGACTCAGTCAAGCCGCCCTGTTGTGATTTGTGATTATTGTCATCGGCCCCATCATACTCGGGCCAATTGCTGGAGTCGTCATGGCTGTCCCCCTGGTGGTCAGGGAGGTCGTGGAGGCGGTTATGGAGGTCGTTCGGGTGGCCGGGGAGGTGGTACTAGTGCTCATCATACGACTACTGATACTGAGACTCCACCTAGTGGCGATGTTGCTCCTACATCTGATATGAGCCCTTCATCTCCTGCTGAGCTTGATACTCTCAGAAATTTGATGACCCGATGCACTTCATCGTTAGCTACTGTACCTCATCTTCTTTTGCACAATCAGGTAACATTGTGGCACAGGTAAGAGCTTTTCTTTCTCTTTCTTCATCCCATTGGATTATAGATTCAGGTGCTTCTAACCATATGTAGCGTTTTCTTATCTCTTTTGTGATTATAAGCCTTGTTCAGGTCAGGACAAAGTTAGAATTGCCAATGGTACCTTTTCCTCCGTTTCGGGGAAAGGTCTTATTCGTGTCACTCCTCTATCCATGACTGAAGTTTTACATGTCCCTAGTTTCTCTCATAATCTTTTATCCTTGAGTCGTATTACTCGGGATTTGAATTGTTCTATAACCTTTTTTCCCTCTTATTGTGTCTTTCAGGATATCATCACGAAGAGGGAGATTGGCAGTGGTAGAGAGACACAGGGGCTTTACATTCTGGATGAGAGAGAGAAGCTTACTGAGGGAGAGAAGCTTGCTAATAATACTGTCGTTTTGAAGAATAATTTGAAGAATAAAGCCGAAGATTTAGTGCTTTGGCATAGGAGATTAGCACACCCATCATTTTCTTTACTTAGATATATGTTTCCATCTCTTGTTGCTAATAATAGTATTTCAAATTCCAATTTTTCTTGTGATGCATGTGAACTGGAAAACATTTTCGAGCTTCTTACGCTCCCAGTAATAATAAAAGTTCAGTTCCTTTTGCATTAATACATTCTGATGTTTGGATTCTTCTCGTACTATGTCTTTGAAAGGTCATATATGGTTTGTCTTTTATAGATGATTGTTCTCGTACTACGTGGTTGTATATGATGAAAGAAAAGCGGGAAGTTTTTTCTATAGTTCAAAATCTCCACAAAATGGTTTGTACCCAGTTTGGGGCGGTGGTAAAAATCTTAAGGTCTAATAAAGGGGGTGAGTACATTGATTCGGGCTTAGGCCAGTATTTCTCTTCCCATGGGATTATCCATCAAACTTCTTGCACTGACACTCCACAATAAAATGGAGTGGCCGAGCGTAAGAATCGTCACCTTTTAGATGTTGCTCGGTCTTTACTTTTCCAGGTTCAAGCCCCTCGTTCTTATTGGGGTGAAGCGGTGTTAACCGCAGCTTATCTTATCAACTGTCTTCCAACTCGTGTGTTGGATAAGAAAACACCCCTTGAGGTCCTTTCCCACTCTTCCCTCTCTTTATCCATTCTTTCTCGTGTTTTTGGTTGTGTATGCTTTGTTCATAATTATAGTCCAACCCATGGTAAATTAGATTCTCGTGCGATTAAGTATGTGTTTGTTGGTTACTCCCCCACTCATAAAGGTTACAAGTGCTACTATCCTCCATCCAAGAAATGGTTTGTCACTATGGATGTCACATTTCATGAGTCATAGTCCTACTATCTTGACTCTCCAGTATCTCTTCAGGGGGAGCCAAGGAGTGAAGAGATCGGTGTTGCCTATGATGATTGAGGTGGAAACAGAGAGAGTTGAGGGAAAGGAACCCGAACCCGAAGTAGGGAGAGTTGTTGACCCGAAGAGAGAAGAAGAGGTAATTGAGGGGCCGAGGGAGAATGAGTTGAGGGTTTATTCCAGGGGGACATGGAGTAAACGAAAGACCAGAGAGACCAGAGAGACTCCGGAAATTAGTACTACTCCAGTTCCTCCACTCCCACTGCCATTCTCTCCAAGTGATGAAGATTCAGGTAATTCCTCTGATACACCCTCTCTTGACTTAGATGATTTAGATGTTCCTATTGTTGTCCGTAAGGGTGTGAGGTCTTGTACTCAACATCCTATATCTAACTTTGTGTCTAATTCTCATCTTTCTTCTTCCTATAAAGCCTTCCTTTCAAAAATTTCCTTTGTTAGTGTTCATAACCATGTACAGGAAGCTCTTGTTAATCCTAAGTGGAAACATGCCATGATTGAGCAGATGAAAGATCTTCGAAAGACTGGTACTTAGGAGTTGACTATGTTATCTAAAGGAAAGAAGACTGTGGGGTGCAAGGGGGTGTACGCTGTGAAGCACCGGGCTGATGGTTCTATTGAGAGGTATAAAGCTCGGTTGGTGGCAAAAGGATTCACTCAGACCTATGGGGTGGACTATGAGGAGACCTTTTCTCCAGTTGCGAAGATGAATTCTATTCAAATTCTCCTTTCCTTGGCAGTTAACCAGGATTGGCCACTTTACCAGTTTGATGTGAAGAATGCTTTCTTGCATGGTGACTTAGAAGAAGAGGTTTACATGGACATTCCTCCAGGGTTTGTGGACTCTAAGACAGATGGGAAGGTGTATAGACTTAAAAAATCACTGTATGGCCTCAAACAGTCTCCAAGGTTTGAGAGATTTACGCAGGCTATGCTTCGGTTTGGGTTTAGACAACGTCATGCAGATCACACATTGTTCATCAAACATTCCTCGCAGGGTAAGACTACTGCTCTTATTGTGTATGTTGATGATATTGTTCTTACATTATTTCCCAGAGGAAGTATGTCCAAGACTTGTTGAAAGAGACAGGAATGCTAGGTAGTAAAGCGTGTGATACACCTATGGAACAAAAAAACCAAAAGCTTGGGGATGACAGCAATGGGGAGTTAGTGGACAAGGGGAGTTATCAGAGACTTATTGGTAAGCTTATGTACCTATCTCATACCCGTCCTGATATTGCCTTTGCAGTTAGTGTTGTAAGTTAGTGTTGGAGATAATATTTGATACGGCCTTATCCCGTATTTAATATTATCTCTCAAGATTAGGAATAATTTTATTTGATTGTGTAATCTTTTATTTCTTTCCTTTTTCTAGCATTTCCTTTCTTGCTATTTCCTTTTCCTTGGATCTTTAGGTTGTACATAAACAGAGTTCTGTTACAATGAATAATAAGAAACAATTATACCAATTCTTGTTTTCTTCTTGGTATCAGAGCCTTCATATGATCCACCACCAAAACCCCCTCCTAGCCCCTCGCCACAGCCTCCCAGCCACCACCTAGCCATCGCCGAAGTCCCCAGCCATCGGTGCAGCCCCTCCCCTCTCGGTTGCCCTTCTTTGCCCTTTCCGGCAGCCTTAGTTGCTGCCGCTTGCCCGTTGAGTGCCTCCTCTTTTGCATCAATGTGATGCACTAGAGCCTTAGTGCTCCTTTTCCATATTTGTCTGCCAGCAGCCTTCATAATCTCCTTTTGCGCCTTGCTGTTCTTATTTTTGGCTATTATAATCCGCAACAATGACGAAGGATAAAGAAATTACGGAGTCCTCTACTGGGTCACAATCACGTACAGATCTTTCTCTGTCTTTGACTCACATGCTCCTGCACAAAGGGTTACTACTGTTCTTTTGGATGGACAAAATTTTGCTGCATTGTCTCATTCCCTTCAGCTATTCCTAGGTGCCAAAGGCAAGTCTTGTTGGCTTCATGGCACTACACCCGACCCTCACGGATTCTACCTTTGATTAGTGGAATATGGACAATTGCGCCATCTTGGGTTGGTTATTTAATTCTATGGAGCCTCGTATTTACCATATGTTTATGTATCACACTTCGATTCATGGATTGTGGAATGCCTTGACCCAGATGTATGTATATAAGCGTAATGAGTCCCGGATTTATCAACTTCATCGTGAAATTTTTTCAGTCCTCTCAGGATTCTCTCCGACTGAGTATCTCTGATTATTTTGGTTATCTCCAGCCCCGTTGGGAGGAGTTAGCTCAGTATGAGCCTCTTGGTGACATTCCTGCTGTAGCCGCTACTATTGTTGTCCAGCGCCTTGACCGTCTGCACACTTATCAGTTCTTGATGGGTTTAAAATCTGAATTCGAATAGCTTCGTACTTAGATTTTGAACACATCACCTATGCCTTCACTTTACGAGGCTTTTGCTATTGTAGATGGTGATGAGCGTCAGCGGAAATTGATTCAGGCTTCTCAGACACCACTTTCTGATGCTCCAGCTGTTCCTGAACAGATGGCCTTTGCTGCTCACACTGGGCCTCGTCCCAGTAATGTTGTTGGTCATACCAAAGATCGTTGTTTCCAACTCCATCCTGAGTTGAAGAAATAGTATGCTCGGCCCCGCGATCATGGCCCGACCCGCTTCGCTGCTATCGCTCAGACCGGTCATGACCCCACTGTTCCTGATATTGATCAACTTCATGAGAATCAGAGTCTGCTTCAAACTCAGCTAGGACAGATTCAGAGCCAAGTTGGCTCCCTTTTTTTCGTCCCCTCTTACACCTGTTAACTACACTGTGAGTATTGCTGATGGTTCCACCACTAGAGTTCAAAGTAAGGGTAATGTTTGTTTGTCCCCCACGATTACCTTGTCCTCTGTTCTTCAAGTCCCTTAGTTGTCTTTTAATCTTTTATCAGTTAGTCGCCTTGCAAAGAGTTATAATTGTGCTGTCATTTTCTTACCTGAGCGTCGTCTCTTGCAGGACCTGACTTCGAAGAAGATTTTTTGTACGGGCCATGAGCGTGATAGACTCTACTTCTTTAGGGAACCACCACCACCACTTGTGTCTTCTAGTTTGCAGGCGTCTATTTTACCTAGTTCTGCTTCTAGTTCTTTCTCCAATAAAACTTTAGACTTGTGGCATGCTCGGCTAGGACATGCTAACTTTCAATATTTGTGTTTACTTTTTCCAGAATTAAATAAAGCCTGTAAGACTCATAAATTCATTATGTGGTGTGTGAACTTTCTAAGCATATTCGTTCTTCTTATATTCCTTGTATGTCTCATGCCCCTAGTGCTTTTGATATTATATATTCCGATGCGTGGGGACCATCCCCTATTACTGCATTAAATGGGTATCCCTATTATGCTACGTTCATTGATGACTATTCACATTGTACATGGGTTTATCTCCTTATGAAAAAATTTGAAGTTTTTCCATTATTTACTCAATTTTTGCAAATGGTTAAAACTCAGTTTCAAACTGTTGTTGTACCCTTCGATCAGATAATGGCCGTGAATATGTTTCTAATGATTTTTGTTCTAAACTTAATAAAAAGCGTATCCTCCAACAACTATCTTGTACCTATACCCCGGAACAAAATGGTGTGGCAGAACGAAAGAACCATCACATTATGTCTGTAGTCCGGTGTCTCCTTCGTGGTACGGAGGTCCCTAAATATTTTTGGCATTTCACAGTTCTCATAGCCATATATCTGATTAATCGAACTCCAAGTCGTGTCCTGGATGGTAAAGCTCCTCTGCATGTTCTTCAGCCCGATTGTACACTCTTTCATGTGCTACCTCGTGTCTTTGGTTGCACTTGCTTTGTTCAGAATCGTAGCCCTCTTCGCACTAAACTTGATGATAAGGCTATTCGGTGTGTCTTTCTTTCTTGGTTATTCTCCTCAATCTAAAGGTTATAGGTGCTATGATCCTGTTATTCATTGGTTCTATATACTTATATTGGATGTTACTTTTCTGGAAGATGTTTCTTATTTTGCAAGTTGCAATCGTCCCTCTGTCTCCGTGCCTCAGGAGACTCCCATTGAACTTGACGAGCTACCTCGTCCTGTTCCTGTCTTAGATTCTTGCTCTCCTAAGGTTGGAAATGAGGATCTCCTTCCAGCAATAATTACATCTTCTCCTAAATTTCGTTACTCCAGGCGTCTACAAGCTCATGCTCCGCCACCAAATGCTTCTCCAGATCCAGGTCCTGCTTCTCTTGCACCGATAAGACGATCCACCAGAATTTCTCGCCCAGTAAATCGGTATAGTTATTCTCGCTCTACTCATCACCCTATTTCCCAGTATGTCTCATATGTAGCTCTTTCATAACCCTATCAAGCTTTTCTTGGTTAGGTAGATTCGGTTTCAATTCCCAGGTCTGTGTCTAAGGCTTTCTAAAATCCGCATTGGGTTCAGGCCATGCAAGCAGAAATGGATGCTCTTCAACATAACCGTACTCGGGATCTTGTCTGTATTCCTTCAGGGGAAAAGACAATAGGGTGCAAATGGGTCTTTACAGTCAAGTACCTTCTGGATGGGTCTATTGATCACTATTACGCACATTTGGTTGCTAAAGGGTTTACTCAGATCCCAGGTAAATCCACCAGAATTTCTCGCCCAGTAAATCGGTATAGTTATTCTCGCTCTACTCATCACCCTATTTCCCAGTATGTCTCATATGTAGCTCTTTCATAACCCTATCAAGCTTTTCTTGGTCAGGTAGATTCGGTTTCAATTCCCAGGTCTGTGTCTAAGGCTTTCTAAAATCCGCATTGGGTTCAGGCCATGCAAGCAGAAATGGATGCTCTTCAACATAACCGTACTCGGGATCTTGTCTGTATTCCTTCAGGGGAAAAGACAATAGGGTGCAAATGGGTCTTTACAGTCAAGTACCTTCTGGATGGGTCTATTGATCACTATTACGCACACTTGGTTGCTAAAGGGTTTACTCAGATCCCAGGTAAAGACTTTAATGCTACTTTTGCTCATGTGGCAAAGTTAACAACTGTTCGTCTCCTTGTGTCCGTGGCTGCCTCGCATTCTTGGCCTCTTCATCAAATGGATGTCAAGAATGCTTTTTTGAATGAAGACCCTACAGCGGGTTTTTGGGCTGAGGGGGAGTATTCGGGGAAAGTGTGCCGACTCCGAAAATCTTTATATGGCCTAAAGCAATCTCCACGTGCGTGGTTCACTCGATTCAGTGAGGTTGTCTTATCCATGGACTTTGTTCGGTGCACTCTGATCATACCTATTTTATTCACCGTCGTCCAGATGGCCGCTGTGTGATTCTTTCAATTTATGTTGACGATATTATTATCAGGGGATGATGCTTCTGGTATTACGAAGGTCAAACAGGCTCTTGAGAAATTCTTTGACAAGACTTGGGGTCACCTTCGGTATTTTCTTGGCATTGAAATTGCTCATTCTCGTAATGGTATTTCCTTGGCCCAAATGAAGTATACTCTTGACCTTTTTCAGGATACCGTCATGTTAGGGTGTCGGCCAGCATCCACTCCTATGGATCCAAACTTGAAGTTATCTGCCGACTCTGGAGACCCTCTTCTTGATGCATCAATTTATCAGCGCCTTGTTGGTCGCCTCATTTACCTGACTCACACACAACCTGACATTTCCTTTGTTGTTAGTGTTGTGAGTCAATTCATGCATTCTCCATGGTCTTCTCACCTTGATGTTGTTCATCACATCCTTCGGTATCTCAAGATGTGTCCGGGTCTTGCGCTATTTTATGCTTCTGGGTTACAGGATGGAATTTCTTGGTTTACTGATGCAGACTATGCTGGATCAAAGAGTGATCGGCGCTCTACTTCTAGTTTCTGCACTCTCTATGGTGATCATCTCCTATCGTGGAAGAGAAATAAACAGCAGGTTGTTTCTCGATCCTCAGCTGAGGCTTAATACAGGGCTATGACCCAAGGCACATGTGAACTCCTTCGGCTTCGATCGTTGTTAACAGAGTTTGGATATCCTATGATAAAACCTTCTACATTATTTTGTGACAAGAAGTCTGCCATTATGCTCTCCTCTGACTCAGTTCTCCATGAGCGTACTAAGCATATTGAAGTGGATGTTCACTTTATCAGGGAAAAAATTCGATCAGGAATTATTGTTCCAAGTTTTGTTCCTTCTTCTGATCAAGCTACTGACATGTTTACCAAGCCTATTGGCCCTTCTCTGTTGAAGACATCTCTTAGCAAGCTTGGTCTCGTTGACATATTTGCCCCAGCTTGAGGGGGAGTGTTGGAGATAATATTTAAGACGGTCTTATCTCGTATTTAATATTATCTCTCAAGATTAGGAATGATTTTATTTGATTGTGTAATCTTTTGTTTCTTTCCTTTTTCTAGTATTTCCTTTCTTGCTATTTCCTTTTATTTGGATCTATAGGTTGTATATAAACAGAGTTCTGTTACAATGAATAATAAGAAACAATTATACCAATTCTTGTTTTCTTCTATCAGTTTATGCATTCTCTACGACAGTCACATCAAGAAGCAGTCGTTCGGATCCTTCAATATTTAAAGTCTACACCAGGGAAAGGTTTTTTTTTTTTTTTTTTTTTTTGCAAAACATGACCACCTAAGGGTGGTAGCATATACCGATACAGATTGGGCTGGTTCGATTACCGATAGGAGGTCTACTTCAGGGTGCTGCACATTTGTATGGGGTAATCTTGTTACCTGGAGAAGTAAGAAGAAGAATGTAGTGGCCATGTCGAGTGCAGAAGCTAAATTTAGGGCTATGGCCCAAGGTATTTGTGAACTACTGTGGCTTAGGTCATTACTGAAGGACCTAAATGTTGATCAGGCAGAGTCTATGAAACTGTTTTGTGACAATAAAGCGGCCATTAGTATAGCTCATAATCCAGTTCAACATGATAGAATAGAACATGTGGAGATTGATCGACACTTCATCAAGGAGAAGATTCTATGAGATTATACTGTGATAATAAAGCAGCCATCAGTATTGCTCACAATCCAGTACAGCATGATCGAACTAAGCATGTTGAGATTGACAGACACTTCATCAAGGAAAAATTGAACAGTGGAGAGATATGTATTCCATTTGTGAAGTCTAGTGAACAGTTGGCAGATGTTCTCACCAAAGCTCTTGGAAACAGGCCTCATCATTACTATCTGAGCAAGCTGGGCATGAGAGACATCTTCGCACCAGCTTGAGGGGGAGTGTTGGCAATTAGCTGTCAATATCAGTGGGATTACCATTTATTCCCTTCCATTATTAGTTGGTTTATATTTGGGTCATGTTGACCATTTTTAATTTCTCATTTATTAGGAGATTTTGTTTTCCTTTTTTATGTCTCAGCATTGTGTATATATACATTGGTGATCAAAATGTATAAACTTCTACAGTCTCCACTATGATGGAGTTTGGTTATTTGCTCTCCACGTGCAAGTCGGGGTTGCACGTGAGGGAGGGTGTTGAAGCTTGGTAGTTGGTATATATTGTTGGCCCATTCGCTAACAGTTTAAGCTTTTGGAGTAGTTGGTAACTTAATATGTTTCATCAAGGGAATCATCACAGGTTACAGCTTAACAGAAATAGAAACAGAAAACTATAGACAGAAATCAGTTCAAATCAGGAAAGATAAAACAAACAACATCATAGAGGAAGTGGAACTTACTGTTTTCTGCCCCATAGGACTTGTGCACTCCACACTAAAGCCAATATCCTGTACGGCAACAATATAAACCTCAACTTTAGTAGAGAGTGGCTAATTAAGTCATAGACTTTGCAAAACTGCAGCCCAATAATAGAACATCCATCCAACTCAACTAGCAAATAAATAGGTCAAATTTGCTACATCTAGTTAAATCTATAATCAAGAACTAGGGTTGAAGGAAAGGAGAAAGAGCATAAGAGATGGAGAGAAACGTGAGATGTTAAGAGTGATTAGGGTTGCTTAACTTAGCAAACCCCTGAATTTCTCATATATATATATATATATATATATAGTATTATAGTGCCAATATAGAAGTACAAAACTACCCCTTATTATAGACCAAAGAGAGAAAGACTAAACAATAACTAATCCTAATACGCCCCCTCAAGCTGGATCATACATATCAAACATGCCCAGCTTGGAAGATAAATAGTGATAAGGAACACGAGCCAAAGGCTTGGTGAGAATGTCACCCAGTTGATTATCCGATCGAATATGAGCAGTGACGATATATTTCTTCAGTAACAAGTCTCGAACAAAGTGACAATTGACTTCTATATGTTTAGTGCACTCGTGGAACACAGGATTATTTGCAATAAAAATCGTGGCTTAGTTGTCACAATACATCGTCATAGGATCAACGATATCAACATCATAACATTTCAGACGCAGTATGAGCCATAGTGCGATATTCAGCTTCGGCACTAGAGCGTGCAACAACATTTTGTTTTTTACTCCGCCAAGTAACCAAGTTCCCACCAACAAAGGTACAATAACCCGAAGTAGACCTCCTATCAGAATGACAACCAGCCCAATCAGAGTCACCAAACCCTGTCACAAAAAGAGTAGTAGAAGGCTTGTACAAGAGCCCTCTCCCGAGAGCACTTTTAAGATAACGTAGAATACGACAAACTACTTCAAAATGAGGTTTACGTGGAGCATGCATATATTGACTAACCACACCAACAGCGTAGGTGATATCGGGTCGAGTAACCGTGAGCAAGGATCAAAATTTCCTTCTGTTTCCATCGAAACGACCGAAACGTTTCCGTTTCCTAGGTCATGGAAACGAAACAGCCATGGAATCTCGAAATTCCATGGATTCCATCGAAACGACTTTGTTTCTTTTGTTTCCATCGAAACGTAATTGTTTCCATCGAAACAAACCTATGATTCCGCATCGTTTCATTTGCTTCCAACGAAACATACTTGTTTCCATCGAGATAATCATGAGGTTGTGTACTTGTCATATGAACAACCATTTTATTTTAGAGATGGCTTATTAACTTACTATGTACTTATATGTATCTTTTGCATTCTATGAAGTGTTTTGTGGATTCTATGAAGTATTTGACAGTAGATTGGCGACTTAATCCTCGTGTATTTTCAATTTGAACTACACATTTTTAATGCAGCACTACATATATAGACCTCTCAAATGTTCAATTAATCAATTATTAGCTTTATACACGCATATAGTTAAGTTTGAAGTTATGTTTCCCCATGTTTCTCAATGTTTCCAATTTTTTCCACTGTTTCCACATGTTTCCGAAATGTTTCCGAAACGTTTCCGTTTCTGGGTAGACCGAAACAATAGACCGAAACGAAATTTTGATCCTTGACCGTGAGATAAATCAACTTCCCCACTAGTCTACGATATCGACTCACATCAGTAAACAAATCACCATGCTCACCATCATGCTTAACGGTAGAATTCATAGGGGGATTAATTGATCGAGAACCTAAGAGACCACTCTCTGATAATAAATCAAGTATGGTACACGTACTTCCTTTGAGATAAAAAGATGCCTTGGCGAGAATGAGCAACCTCAATCCTAAGGAAGTACCAAAGGGCACCCAAATCTTTTGTTTGAAAATGTGTTGCTAGATGGCGTTTTAAAGCAGCAATACCTGTAGAATCTCTTCCAGAGATAATAATATCATTGACATAAATAATCAAGACAATAGTACCCAAGGAGGTGTGACGAACAAAACGGAGTGATCATAAGAAGAGCGCCTAAAACCATATACAAGAACAACATAACTAAATCTATCAAACCACCCACGGGGAGATTGCTTGAGACCATAAAGAGCCTTTCGCAGTCGACATGCCAGATGGTCTTTACCAGCAACAACATAACCAGGGGGTTGATCCATGTATACCTCCTCCTGAAGATCTCCATGAAGAAAGGCATTTTTTATATCGAGTTGATATACAGACCAAAGCGACTAACAACAACAAAGAGTAGTATACGAACAGAATTTAGACGAGCCACAGGGGAAAAAGTCTCAAAATAATCAACACCATATGTCTGGGTCAAGGATCAAAATTTCGTTTAGTTTCGGTCAAAACAGCCGAAACTTTTTGGTTTCGTGGGCCACTGACACGAAACAGTAGAGGAATCTCGAAATTCCAAGGTCTCGACAAGATTCGTGGGTTTCGGTGTGTTTCGAACGAAACACACATGTTTCGCACAAAACATGTGTGTGTGTCGAATCAGGTGTAGAGATCCATGTGAAAACTGAAAAGGGGGTTTGAAAATTGGGGAAAAGAGGAGATCACGAGAGAACAGTAAAACAGTAATAAAAAAATAAAAAATAAAAAAGAGAGAGAGAATACAACTACTGACCTGTTATTCTTCATTCTTCTTCATCTTTTTCTTCTTCTACTTGACCTTCTTCTTCTTCTTCTTCTTCTTCTTCTTCTTCTTCTTCTAGGGTTCATCTTCTTCTTCATCTAGGGTTCATCTTCATCTTCGACTCTATCTCTCTCTCCTTCTTCTTCTTCTTCTTCTTCTTCTTCTTCTTCGGCGTCGAAATCTTCGTCTCTCCTCTCTCTCTCTCTCTCTCTCTCTCTCTCTGCCAGTAGCCAGCAAGTGTATCTTCTTTTCTTTTTTTGATCGCTCTCCTTTCCTCTTGTATATTACGGAGTATATCATATGATATATATATATAACACTGGTATATTATTTGTATTATATTACTAATACAAGTTTTATTATTATTAGTAACATAAGTATTATATTACTTTTAAGTATTATATTACTTGTATTACTATATTATATTAGACAGCACTTTTTCTCACCCAAATTTGGTTCACCATTGCTCACTCTTGCCATTACTTATTACTTATATTATTGGGTAAATTACCTTTTACCCCCCTGTGGTTTGCCTCTATGGCACTTTGCCCCCCTATAGTTTGAAATATAACACATAACCCCCCCTGTGGTTTGCCTCTGTGGCACTTTACCCCCCTGTAGTTTGGAATGTAACACATAACCCCCTGTGGTTTTCCTTTGTGGCACATTACCCCCCTGTAATTGTTGGTCATTTAAACAATTTGTTTTGGCTATGGGGGTAAAGTGCCACAAAGGAAAACCACAGGGGGGTTATGTGTTACATTCCAAACTACAGGGGGGTAAAGTGCCACAGAGACAAACCACAGGGGGTTATGTGTTACATTTTGAACTACAGGGGGGCAAAGTGCCATAAAGGCAAACCACAAGGGGGTAAAATGTAATTTACCAAATATTATTAGTCATACTCAAGGATCAAAATTAATTTAAAATAAATACATTTTTGCTTACCCTGAAATTGTTCACCCCAAATTGATCAAAATTAATTTTAAAATGAATACATTTTTAATACTGTGCCCCCACTGCATTAACCAATAAGAAAGGAGGGAGAACAATTTTGGGGTGAGCAAAATTTTATTCATATAAAAATTAGATGTAATTTCTTAGTAATACTCATTGAAACTAATATTCTTAGAAATATAAAAATTAGTTACAACTTTTAACTTATTACTTAAATAACTAACATAAGTTATATAAGTTATATTCTTAGAAATATAAAATTAGTTGTAAAATTAATAATTAGTTATAAAATTAATAATTAGTGTATACTAATATAAGTTATATTCTTAGAAATATAAAATTAGTTGTAAAATTAATAATTAGTGTATACTAATTGTTATTAATTCTAAATAGTAAATAGTCATATAATTGTGGTATACTAATTCCAATTTATAAATATTCTTATAAATAGTATAAAAAAAAGAAAAAAGGGTACATTAAATATTATGTATTTTGTGTAGGAATGTCATGAAGAACTAACGATGACATTTCACAACCAACTAAAAAAAGAGAGGGCAAAGAGATATTGGTTGGAAGCACGGGACACAAATTGGAGATAATCGGCAACATGTGCAATGCAACTACTGTCACAAACTAATGAAAGTGGTGGTGTGTCACGTTTGAAGAAACACTTGGCTGGAGGTGATCCAAATGTTGAAAGATGTGATAAGTGCCCTTCAGCAGTTTCTAAAGCAATGAGGGACTATTTGAATCGTAATAAGAAAGAGAATGAGAAAGTGGAAGAACAAAGAGCTCAAATGAGGAGGAATTTGATCAGAACTGCTAGAAAGAGAAGTGGGATTGAAATCAATGATTCGGATGATTCAGATGATGATGATGCTATGACAAAGGAGGAGAGAGATGATTTAGAGTACGCCAAACAACAATCTATTCACGATATTCATATGGCTAGTGAAATGTATAGAAGAGCAAGGGCAGAACCATCCACTCAAAAGGGAGGTGCAAATGCAATGTATAAACTAATGCAATCTCGTAGTGTGAAAGAAGCTTGAAATAAAATGTCTACCAAATCACAAAAAGATAAGAAGAAAGGACTTGACATTCATGAAATGACTCCTTCATTGCATCGAAATAAGGAAGTTCAACAAGCAAAGTTAACTCATTTGTGGAATCCAAAAAAGTGGGCAATGTCGGCAAAACATGCAATGGCAAAGTTCTTCATACACGAAAATATCCCACCATTCAAGGCTTAAGGCCACTTTTATCAATTGATGATAGATGAAATTGCTTTAGCTGGTGCAGGTGTCGTACGGCCAACACCCTACGAGATTGGAGGGCCATTATTAGATGATGAAATAGAGGAGCTAAGGGAATATATTGAGCCTTTCAAGAAGAAGTTTGACACTTATGGAGACAATTATGTGTGATGGGTGGTCTTCAACTACCAGATTAGCAATTATCAACTTCTTGGTTTATTGTGATGGAAAGGTTATTTTTCACCGATCTTTTAATGCTTTAAATAATGACAAGGATGCAACATTCATTTATGATCTGATGGATCAGACCATTCAACAAATTGGAGATAAACATGTGGTTCAGATCATCACAGATAATAGGAGTGCATACAAGAAGGCCGATGAAATGTTGATGGAAGTGAATCCACACTTATATTAGACTCCTTGTGCAAGCTCATTCCCTTGACTTAATCTTACATGATTTTGCTGGTATTGAAGCTGTGCGGAATGTCTTAGATAAGGCAAAGAGGGTCACAAACTTTATTTACAACCACAACAGAATATTGGCAATATACCGAACATACTGCAAGGGAGAATTGATTCGTCCAGGGCAAACACGATTTGGAACTAATTCCATTGCTCTTCAAAGTATTTTAGAACATAAAAGTGGTTTGCAAAGAATGTTCACATCAGATGATTGGGGTATGAGTGCTGGTCGCAGAGACGTAATGGGGAAGCGAGTACAAGCTACTATACTCGATGCTAAATTTTGGGAAAAAGCAAAGATTGTTGTCGACATTCATGTACCTATTGCAAAGGTTTTAAAGATGGTGGATGGGGAGAGAAGAGCTACAATGCCATATGTATATGACGCAATGATATGAGCAAGACATACCATTACAGATATTACCCCTAAATCTTGCAAGAAGCATCTTGACATTGTTGATGCTCGATGGAAGAAGCAAATCATTCAGCCAATTCACATGGCAGGTATGGTAGTGAATATTTAATATGCTATATTTAGTCATTGCCATATGTAGCGACTAATTGAATATCCATGTGCTTCATAGCTTACTATTTGAATCCCGCATACCAATACGAAGAAGGTGTACGTGTGAAAGGAAATTTGATGAAAGCGCTTAGAGCCGTATTGGAGCCTGATGGTAATCGTGCTTCTCAAGCACTTGCTGAGGTTAAAATGTTTCGTGAGGCGATGTATGGGTTTTCAGACCAAGCGGCAATCAGGGAGAGAACTAGGACGGATCCAGGTGAATTTTGTGCCATATATATTAGTTTGAAACTGTTTACATTTTTAATTAACAACTATCTATTAATTACAGCTGAATGGTGGCTTTTGTATGGTACGGACGCTCCTAACTTGAGGAAGATTGCTATAAGAATTTTATCACAAACAGCTTCATCTAGTGGTTGTGAAAGAAATTGGAGCACGTTTGCTCTTATTCATACTAAAGTGCACAATCGACTCCATTATGACAAGTTAGAAAAGTTGGTTTTTGCACAATACAACATGCGGTTGAAGGTTAAACACATGTTTAAAGAACAAAGAAATCAAGAATTCCAACCAATTGACTTGAGTACTATATTTGACGAAGATAAAGAAAATATGGGACTTTTAGAATGGCTAGATGACCCAGGGGATGCACTTCTAGATAAGATTGATGGCAACGGTAATCCGAATAGGCCAAATACATACGCAGCTACATGGGTAAATCACTCGAGAGATGATGGTATGGCTCAAGATAACAGTGAAAGAGGTTCAAAAGCACGTGGTAAGCAACCTTTGGTTAGTAGCGATCATGATGATGATAGTGATAATGGAGATGGAAACAATGATGACGAAGACGAAGACGATGATACCAGTCCTCCACAAGGTGGGAGTCTGGGTGGCAATCAAGGATCAAAATTTCCTTCTGTTTCCATCGAAACGGCCGAAACGTTTCCATTTCCTAGGTCATGGAAACGAAACAGCCATGGAATCTCAAAATTCCATGGATTCCATCAAAACGACTTTGTTTCTTTTGTTTCCATCGAAACATAATTGTTTCCATCAAAACAAACCTATGATTCCGCATCGTTTCATTTGCTTCCAACGAAACATACTTGTTTCCATCGAGATAATCATGTGGTTGTGTACTTGTCATATGAACAACCATTTTATTTTAGAGATGGCTTATTAGCTTACTATGTACTTATATGTATCTTTTGCATTCTATGAAGTGTTTTGTGGATTCTATGAAGTATTTGACAATAGATTGGCGACTTAATCCTCATGTATTTTCAATTTGAACTACACATTTTTAATGCAGCTCTACATATATAGAACTCTCAAATGTTCAATTAATCAATTATTAGCTTTATACACGCATATAGTTAAGTTTGAAGTTATGTTTCCCCATGTTTCTCAATGTTTCCAATTTTTTCCACTGTTTCCACATGTTTCCTAAATGTTTCCGAAACGTTTCTGTTTCTGGGTAGACCGAAACGAAATTTTGATCCTTGGTGGCAATGTTGGTTTTTCATCGCCAATGCGGAGGGGTAGCCAAAGTCCTCGATGGCCTATATTCACGGAAGAGCAAGGATTCACTCATGCTACACAAGATGAAGATCATGACTCCCGTCGTGTGCTTCAGTATGAAAGTGGTCAAGGTCGACATTGTAATCCACGCAATCAGAGAAATAATCCCGCACCAATTGATGCTATGGATATTGATATGATCAGCACTGGCATGTCTAGTACGAGTATGAGCGGGGGTGATTTCTATGGGCAAGGATCATCATCTTCAAATGCTTATGGCTCAGGATACGATTCACATACAGTTGGTCAAGTTTATACATCTGGATATGATTCCCAAGTATCATCCTCACAAGGCTACGGGCATGGCCATGGACTTCAATTTCGATGTAGTCAAGTTGATTATAAGAGGTTTAGGGCTCAATATGAGGCATGGTTTCGTGCTTACATGGATTGGACTGAGTATTTCCGATATATCCAGAACACGTATAATGTTCCTCTTGGTGAATACCCGGAGCCTGGACTAGTTTGTGTCTACTTGACACTCTACAGCCGGTTGGATGTGAAGTTGTTGGATGAACAACTATATATATTTTGGAGATGTCTTATTAGCTCTTTATGTGCTTATATGTGACTTTTCTTTTCTATGAATGGTGTTTTTTGTATTCTATGAACTGCTTGACAGTAGATTGACGCCTAATTTATCAGGGTTTTTCAATTTGAACTATATACTATTAATATAACTACATATATAGACCTCTCAAAGGTTTAATTAATCAGTTATAAGCTTTATATATGCATACAGTTTAGTTTGAAGTTATGTTTCCACAAGTTTCTTTGTGTTTCCAGTTTTTTCCGGTGTTTCCACATGTTTCCAAAAAGTTTCCGTTTCCGAGAACACCGAAACGAAATTTTGATCCCTGGTCTGGGTATATCCCTTAGCTACTAAACGTGCCTTAAACAGAGCCATTAGGAAGATACTTAACTGCAAAAACTCAACAACATCCAACAATGTGTTAACTCGGAGGAAGAACCGCAAGTTCCCAAGTATTATTCTTATGAAGTGCACTCATTTCCTCATCCGTAGCACTTTTCCAACCAGAAGAGGACAAGGCCTATTGATAAGAGGCGGGAATATAAATAGAGGACAAAGCACAAGTAAAGGATTGCAAACAAGGTGATATACAATTATAAGACACAAAGTTAGCAATAGGATGTTGAGTACAAGTACGTTTGCCTCGGCGTAGGGCAATAGGTAAATCATCAGCGGAAGGAGTGGATGAGGAAGAAAGTGGAACCTCAGACTGTGAAGAGATGGTATCCAGGCTATAAGAAACAATAGGCCGATCTTTCGATCATTGATAAACTTGCAAGTGAGAAGTAGGTGTAGAAGAAAAAGGCTAAGGATGTGGAGGAGAGGGGACAGAAGATGGCCTTTCTTGACATACAATGAGGGAACAGAAGATGGCCTTCCTATTTGTTGTGTCCAACTGTCCATGACCTACTTTCATAAGATATCTGTGTCGTCAAGTGTACTTGTCGGCTAAAGACTTTCATTAGAGGCAAACATTTTATCTTTCCGTCCTTGCAACACTAATATAAGATAGCATCCTCTAGAGAATGCTTCCCAGAGGTCACAGACAGTCTGGGGTCGTGGGGTCATTCAGGACAGTCTGGGGTCATGGGGGACATTCGTAAGGAAGTAATTATCGTGCTCATCATACTACAACATTAGATCCTACAGCACCGACTCCTGTTGAGCACACCCAATCCACTTCTGATCCAGCACTATTTACTGCCTCAGAGGTGGAGGAGGCTCTTCGTTCGTTGATGGCTCACCATACGTCTACTTCTACTGCATCTACAAGTGCCTGTAGAACCCCATTTTGTCGGCTATCAGATTTAGGAGACTCATAGCTTAGCGGTTCACAATGATCGAAAAAGACTCAAAAAGGACTCTTGGAAATTAGTTCTATCTCTCAAAGTGCTCGGAATGACCAAAATACCCCTGAAAGCCCAAAAACTCCCAAATTTGGACCGAAAACTCTGGAAACATACTATGTCGTAAGAAAAGTGGTAAAATGAGTTTTGAAGTAAAATCAGGTGAAATCGTCAGCTCCCAGAGACCCCCCAGAAGTCTCGGAAGTTCCCGGATAGTCCCCGTTGACCGGTTTGACCAGGTTTGACCGAAATCATCCGAATTTACCCAAAAGTTTCGAGATCATTCTAGATCATGTGAAAAGTACTAAAACGAGTTTTAAAAGAGAATCGAACGAAAACGTCAGCTCCTGGGATCTCCCAGAGGTTCCCAAAACTTCCTGGAAATCCTAGGTCTGACCAATTTGACCTAAAAGTGGACTTTGAAACCAGAGTGCCGTATCATTTTTCAAACATTTTTCATGGATACTAGAGGTCAATAGCTTTCCAACAGTATATCGCACATAATTTTTGAATTTAAAATGAATTTATTATGAATTTCTGAAGGTGAAAAAGGCGATCAAATCGACTTTTATCGCGACTACCGCAAAACTTTTCAAAGTGACCCATCTCCGAACTATTTTTTATGGAAAGTAGACTCCATTACCTTTTCAACGGTATATCACAAGCTCAATTTGGAGTTCCTACGTATTTTCTGTGAATTTCGGACAAAATAGGGCCTTTTCGCGAATACCGGAACCTCTGGGGGCCTAAACGTAATTTTCTGGGCATCTGAGGAGCAGTGCTGCGGCGGCAGTCAACCCCCGCAAAACCCATTTTTGTAACTTATTTTGGGGGTCCAAATTGAATAATTGAAAGGCAAAACGATGTAGTTTTATGTTCACAAATGTTTGGGACCAATGGGAGCAGTTTCTAAATCCCAAAACTACCCCGGATTGGCCTATATAAACCCCCCTTTGCTCTTCATTTTGGGGGGGCCAAGTGCAAAGCTTGGAAAAGTTGTAGAGAGAATGAGAGATATGCTTAGAGTTAGAAGTGAGAAATGGAACTTCCTCCACTGATTTTCTATAGAAAGTGAGTTCTAATCTTGTTTTCTTCCATTATCTCTCATATACTTCACATTCAAATACCCCCCCAATCACCATTCTTGAGCATTCTTGAGTTAGGAAGCTACTTCCATGTCCAAATGTCAATATCTATGAGTGAAACACCAAGCTACAACTCCAATATCACATTGATTATCATCTATTGATTGCTATTTACTTGCTTGTTTATATATATGTTCATCTCTTCTTCCCCCATTTCTTCTTGATTTTTCTTTGATTACTTACTAGTTCATCATCATCTAAGTGATGACATGAAGTTTGAGGTGAGTGAATCATTATGGATAGTAGCTCTTAACCTCAAAAACATGTTTGATAGATGATGATTAAAACTTCAATACTTCCAAAGTATTCTTGAAGTTATGCTCAAATAAAAACAAATCTCTCCAACAATCTTGGAAGTTCTTGACTTGAGTTTGATGTTGGTTTCCCAAGTCGTTTTAACCTCCATTAAAATGCTTAAAATGCACTCTCAAAACCTCTATTTCAAAACTCCTCATAAACCCCTCTTTTTGATTTCAAGAAATAAAACCCTTGTTTTCTCAAGAAATCTTCAAAACAGTGAATGATCTGAGTTCAAAAATTTCTCTGGAACTCAATACTCAATGTATGGATGCAAGACCACTTGGAAAGTCTTCCTAACTCATTATAGAACATCCTTGATTTTTGGTTTGGCTTGAAAACACTTGGAAGGATTCCATTTTGATCCAACATTCTCTCCAGATATTCTATTTCTACTGTCACAGTAGCTTGGTTGACTTTCAACTTGTTTTCCAGAAAACTTTTCCAAAAAGTGTGGTCCCAAATGATTTTTCCCTTAAACTTCAGTGTCTTAGGGAACTTTCTATATAATATAGGCCTCCAAATGTTTTGTTTTCATTTTCTAAGATTTTTCAACATTTCAGTCGACAGTACGGACTCTATTTCTGAGTAACCTCTATTGTTTATATGATTTCTATCAATCTGTAATAGTTATTGAAGATTGGCTTTTTGATATGTGTTCTAGACACAATAAAGATGATCTCCATAAAAAATCATGAACTAAAAACATTTCTAACCCCACTTTTCATTTTTCACAAGATCAACTCACTGTTCTGTCCATTATTCACAGCAAGCATACTTTTACTTTCATTCTTTGATTTGATACTTATATGCCTTCTAAATTAGCTCATGTCTTAGGAAGTAGTTCATACTACATTTGTACATATCCCATGATGATTTCCTCCATACATTCATTCATATTTTAGACTTCTAAGTCGCTTTAGAAAATCCATGTACACAAACACACTACAACCTTTGCACATTCTAGGATCATACATTGCATCCATGCAAGATTTCGGCTTTTGTGACCCCAAATCTAAGAAGATTACAAGGAATGAACTTGATCACACGTCCATTCTTCCCCTCGATCTAATCATCCTTTCTCATCCGTCCCGGGGATTGAGAGGTCTTCTTTTCCCAAAGATTAACATGCATCATTCTAGCTTGCTAAGCATATTTTGATCTCTTTGATTGTTTGTTTCAAAAACAATTCATGTCCCCTTTAGATTAGGAAAACTTGATTACTTGATATGTGAATAGACAATTTTTCCTAGGTTTGCTTGTGTGATCTTTCACATTTGCATTGTGTGATACTTTGTTAGATCTTATGAATGATATCTTATCTTTTGATTTTCCATTTCAAAATTCTTATGAGATGTAAATACTATCATAGTATTAATTGTCGAACCAAACATAGTATAAGATGATTTTTTGGATGTTAATTGAGGCCCGTCGAAAGATGGGGCGAGTTGAGGGTGTTTTAGTCGTGACAAAGGTTCCTTCCTCTCTCGTACCAAAACCCCAAACCAAGTTCTTTGGTTATGAAGGGCCGGTGCCCTTTATCCATTTGGGTGAGTCAAATTGGGTTTCTTGGTTCCCTAAAGACCAAGTGGCGACTCTGTATCCGTTTTCAACAGACCTTTTCTTTTCTTTCAAATCAATTTCAAAACAAAGGAAAATCAATTCCGAAACCCCGGAAATAGAAACCGAGGGTGGGCTCACGGAGGCCGCGTGTCCACAGTGCCTCCTCTTCATTTGCTCATTCAGGTAACTTAGTCACCTCCGCAAGAGCACACTTGTCTCATTCTTCTTCTCCCTAGATTATAGATTTTGGTGCTTCTGATTAGATGTCTAGATGTTCTAATATTTTCTGTGTACAAGCCTTGTTCAGGTAAAGACAAGGTTTGTGTTGCTGATGGTAATTTTTCTTCTATTTCCGGGAAGGATACTATTCATGCCACTCCATCCTTGTCTTTGTCATCTGTACTACATATTCCCAATTTCTCCCATAATTTGTTGTCCATTAGTCGTATCACTCAAGACTTACACTGCAGTGTAACTTTTTTTTCCTTCTCATTGTGTTTTCAGGACCTTACCACGAGGAGGATGATTGGCAGTGGTAGAGAGGAGAGTGGACTTTATCTCTTGGATGTTGGGGGCCGTTAGCACATCTGATAGTGGTTTATGAGAATAAAGCTGCAGACATACATCTTTGGCATCGACGTTTAGGACATCCTTCTTTTTATTTACTGAAGCATTTGTTTCCTTCATTAGTCTTGAATAAAAATGTTTCTTATTTCCTTAGTGAAATTTGTGAACTGGGTAAACAGAGCTTCTTTTGCTCCTAGTTTAAATAAAAGCTCAGTTCCATTTGCTTTAGTTCATTCTGATGTTTGAGGTCCTTCTCGTTTTAATTCCTTAAAAGGTTATAGATGGTTTGTTACATTTATTGATGACTATTCTTGTACCATTTGGGTTTCTATGATGAAAGAAAAAAAGGGAAGTTTTCTCAATTTTCAAAGCATTCCATAAAATGGTGTGCACTCAATTTGGGACTACCTTAAAATTTTAAGATCTGATAGGGTGGTGAGTACATTGATTCGGGTCTTGCTGAGTATTTTGCTCCCATGGGATCATTCATCAAACTTCTTGCACCAATACACCCCAGCAAAATGGGGTGGCGGAGCGCAACAATCGTCATCTGCTCGATATAGGTAGATCCTTAATGTTTTCTGTCAATGCTCCCAAGTCCAATTTGGGTGAAGCTGTTTTAACAGTGACATACCTTATTAGTCGCCTTCCAACTCAAGTTTGAACAAAAGGGCACCAATTGAAGTCCTGTCAAACACTTCTCCTTTGTTTCTTATAACTCCGCGTGTTTTTGGTTGCGAGTGCTTGGTACACCAGTTGAAGTCTTATCAGACACTTCTCCTTCGAGGAAATGGTATGTCTCCATGGATGTTACATTCCATGAATCTCAGTCGTACTTTCAGTCCTCGCCTACTTCTGTGGTATAAGGAAGAGGTGCCTTTGTTTGTCCCTTCGTCTTCAAGGGGAGTAGTTATGGATATTACCACTGAGGAAGTATAGGAAAAAGAAAAAATTGAGGGAGAAAATGAGGTTGGGAAGGATGTGGAAAAAGAAGACGCTTGTAATCCATTAAAAGAAAAGGAGTTGATGGTTTATTCAAGAGGCACATGGAGTAAGTCCAAGAATAAAGAGATCACTCCTTCTACTCTTCCAATGGCATATCCTTCAAGTGTTGAGGACCAAGGTAACTCTAATTCTGATATTGATATTCCTAGTAAGTCTTATACACCTGTACCTATGGAGTCTGACTCTGATCTTGATATCCCTATTGTTGTACGTAAGGGTAAGGGTGTTAGGGCTTGTACCCAACATCCTATCTCGCATTTTGTGTCATATTCTCACTTGTCTCCCTCCTATAAAGCTTTTCTTTCAAAAATTGCTTCTGTGTTTGTTCATAATAATGTCCAGGATGCTCTTGCGGATCCCAAGTGGAAGTATGCTATGATCGAATAGATGAAAGCTTTTCGTAAGAATGGCACTTGGATATTGACAAGGTTACCTAAGGGCAAAAGAACTATAGGATGCAAGTGGGTGTACATTGTGAAGCATAGGGATGATGGTTCCATTGAAAGGTACAAAGCTCGGCTAGTTGCTAAGTGCTTCACACAGACCTATGGGATTGATTATCAGGAGACATTTGCCCCTATTGCAAAGATGAACTCAGTTAGGGTCCTTCTGTCACTGGTTGCCAACTTTGGGTGGCATCTTCACCAATTTGATAAGAAGAATGCATTTCTCCACCGTGATCTAGACGAGGAGGTGTATATGGATGGTCCTCCTAGCTACGAGGATTCTACGACAGACGACAAGATGTGCAGACTCAGAAAATCATTGTATGGCTTGAAATAATCTCCTAGGGCATGGTTCGAGAGGTTCACACAAGCTATGCTCAGGTAAGGATTTACACAGAGTCAAGCTGATCACACTTTGTTCATTAAACATTCATCACAGGGTAAGACTACTGCATTGATTGTGTACGTGGATGACATTGTCTTGACTAGGGATGATTTGAAGGAAATGCAAAGGCTGAAAGAGTACTTGTCCAAGGAGTTTCAAATAAAAGACTTAGGGACTCTTAAATTTTAGGGGGATTGAGGTTTCTAGATCTAAGCATGGAATCTTTATTTCCCAAAGGAAATACGTACTTGACTTATTGGAGGAGACTAGAATGCTCAGAAGTCGAGCATGTGACACTCCGATTGATTCAAATCAGAAACTTGGTGATGATTCAGGTGGAGCAGAGGTGGATAAAGGTAGATATCAGAGGTTAGTGGGAAGACTCGTTTATCTTTCTCATACTCGACCTGATATTGCCTTTGCTGAGAGTGTTGTTAGTCAGTTCATGCACGCTCCCCGTGAATCTCATATAGAGGCTGTCTTCAGGATTCTGAGGTATTTGAAATCAAATCCTAGAAAGGGTTTGTTTTTTGCTAGACATGACCACCTTCAAGTGGAAGCATACACATATGCTGCTTGGGCTGGATCTGTGATAGACAGGAGGTTTACTTCAGGCTATTGTACCTTCGTGGGAGGTAATCTTGTTACATGGCGGAGTAAGAAGCAGAACATGGTGGCTAGGTCTAGTGCACAGGCCGAGTTCTTCAAAGCCATAGCTCAAGGTGTATGCGAACTTCTGTGGATTAGGTGGTTGTTAAAAGACTTAGGTCTTGATCCTAATGACTCTATGAGATTGTATTTTGACAAGAAGCCTGCAATCAACATTGCTCACAATCCAGTGCAACATGATCGAACTAAACACATGGAGATTGATAGACACTTATCAAGGAGAATATCAGTAGTGGTGTGATTTGTACTCCATTTGTGAAGACCGGGGACCAATTTGCAGATATTCTTACAAAGGGGGTTAGGAGTAGACTGCTTCATTTTGCACTTAGCAATCTGGGAATGAGAGATATTTTTGTACCAGCTGGAGGGGGAGTGTTAGAAGTTACTTGGTTACTTGTTTTATTATTTTATTTTTTCTTCTTACTCTTGCGTATTAGACATAGGGGTACTATAGTAATTTTATTTCCTTCTCTTCATATAATAAAATACAGGAGACATCATTAGTCTCCTAAGTTTTGCCTTAATCTAACTCTACAGGTTCCCCCCTAACAAAGGTACAATACCCTGAGGTAGATCTTCTCTCAGTAGCTAAACCTGCCCAGGCTGCATCTGTATAGCCTTCCACCTGAAAATGATCATGTACACCAAAGAATAAACCATTCCAGGAACTGACTTTAAATATCTGAGAATTCGAAGAACAGCATAATATTGAACTCAAGAGGAAGCATAAACTGGCTTATTACACTTACAACAAATGCAATGTCAGGACGAGTGTTAGACAAGTAAATCAGCTTGCCAGCCAATCTCTGATATCTCCCCCCATCAATCACCTAATTTCTGATTACGTTCCATAGGAGTATCACATGCCTTACTCCCTAGCATACCAGATTCTTGTAGAAGATCAAGAACACATTTTCTTTGGGAGATGAAGATTCCTTGCTTGTTTCTTGCTACCTCAATTCCCAGAAAACACTTGAGGCTTCCCAACTCTTTCATCACAAATTCCTTGGCCAGGTATTTCTTCAACACCTGCATCTCTTCCACATCATCTCCTGTAAGAACGATATCATCCACATACATTATGAGAGCTGTTACTTTTCCTTGTGAGGAATGGCTGATGAATAGTGCATGATCACCTTGGCTTTTTTTAAAGCCATATTTGAGCATAGCTTGAGTAAACCTTTCAAATCATGCACTAGGAGACTGTTTAAGTCCATACAAGAACTTTTTAAGTCTAAAAATTTTTCTCTTTGTTTTGGAGTCTTTAAACCTTGGAGGAATATCCATATAAACTTCTTCCGCCAAATCCCTGTGTAGAAAGGCATTTTTAACATCAAACTGATAAAAAGGACAATTTAGATTTGCAGCAAGGGATAGAAGGATTCTTATAGTTTAGCAAATGTTTCCTCATAATCCACTCCATAAGTCTATGTAAATCTGTTTGCTACCAATCGAGCTTTATACCTCTCCATAGATCCATCTGCCTTATGTTTAACTGTAAACATCCACTTGCACCCCACTGTCTTATCTCTCTAGGTATCTCAACCAATTCTCAGGGGCTATAATTATAAAGGGCTTTCATCTCCTCAATCATAGCATGCGTCCTTTTGGGATCAGTGAGTGCATCCTGTACATGGTTAGGAAGAGACACAGAAGCAAGTTTGAATACAAAGGCTTTGCAAGAGGGAGACAGACGACTATAGCAGACAAATTTAGATATAGGATGTTGAGTACACGACCTAACACCCTTACATGTAGCAATTGGAGCATCTAAATCATCAGTTGTAGGAGTAGAATTAGGATTACCTAGGCCCTCACAAGGGAAGGAGACGGGAATGAAGAATGGTCTTATTTTTCTTCCTCGAAGTTCTTCTCTAATATATTATATCCTCCTTCTCTGGGTTTCCCTCTTTTGCTATAGGCTCCTACTCTGGAGTTTCCACCAATGTCCCTCCCTCAATGTCTTGCTCCTCAACCATTTCTGCTACTACCTCTTCATCTTCAATAGCACCTAATATCTCAAATGGATTAGACACAAGCAAATTAGAAACAGGCAACTCAGGCAACTCTTTTGTACTTTTATTCTCCCCCTGAAGAGGTGTCTAAGGGGTGAATAGGATTGTCTCAAAAAAGGTGACATCCATAGAAACAAACCACTTCCAAGTAAGGGGATGATAACACTTGTAGCTCTAAACCAACAAAAACACATTTGATAGCACGAGGATCAAGTTTTCCTCGTGTGGGAGTATGGTTATGAACAAAACAAACACATCCAAAAACTCTAGGAGGAATGGAAAACAGAGCGGAAGGAATAGAAAGTACTTCAACAGATGAACGCTTGTTAAGTATTTGAGTGGGAAGCCGATTGATTAGATAACCAGTGGTTAAGACTGCTCAACCTAAAAAGGCTTCCGAGCCTGTACAACAAATAACATAGACCGAGCAGTATCTAAGAGGTGGTGATTCTTGCTCTCAGCAACTCCATTTTGTTGCGGAGTAGTAGTGCAAGATGTCATATGAACCATGCCATGTTCCAAAAAATAATCATCAAGGCCAGATTTAAAGTATTCCACCCCATTATCCGAATGAACAATTTTGACAATTGCACCAACTTGGGTACAAACCATTTTGTGAAAGGTTTAAAAAATTGAATGAACTTCACTCTTTTCTTTCATCATGTAAACCCAAGTAATACGAGAAAAATCATCCATAAATGTTACAAACTGTTGGAATATTTTATATTTTCATGATATTATGGATGTATTTTAGGAGTAGAATACTTGATTTGATCCTATATATTTTAGGATAGATATGATCTTATCCTCTCTTTCCTTTGTCTCTTCTCTCTTTTCTTGTATATATACTGTAATGATATTGAGAAATAAACATTCAATTCCTCCATCTTTTCTTTCTTCTCGGTATCAGAGCAAGGTCCAAACCCTAGCCTCCACCTTCCTCCTTCCGCCGCACACCACAAACACCACCAGCCACCTCGCCGAAACCTCCAGCCACCACCAGCCACTTCGGCGACCACCCATCAACCCACACTCAGCCTCGCCGAGACAACCTAGGCACTTGCCGAGACTCTCACCTCCTCGGTTCTCTTTGGTTAGCTTCGGCTAACCCTTGCGCAGCCCGTAAGCTACGCCTTGCCCCTTCTGTGGGTCTTGTGATGATCTAGAGCCCTTCCCGTGCTCTCTTTCCATTATTTTGGGCTACCCGTGTCTAGGTAGCCCCTATTTCTGCCAGCAGCCTTCATACTTCATGCGCCTGTTCTTACTTTTGGTTCTTATAATCTGCAATAATGACCAAGGATAAGGATAATACTCAGCCATCAATGAGGTCAAATCACGTACAGATCTCTCTCTGTCTCTAACTCCACATGCTCCTGCACAGAGGGTTACTACTGTTCTGTTAGATGGACAAAATTTTGCTGCATGGTCTCATTCCCTTTGACTCTTCTTGGGTGCCAAAGGCAAGTTTAGTTGGCTTCATGGTACTACACCCAAGCCTGCTCCCTCAGATTCAACTTTTGATCAGTGGAATACGGACAATTGTTCCATCTTGGGTTGGTTATTTAATTCTATGGAACCTCGCATTTATCATATGTTTCTGTATCATACTTCGGTTCATGGATTGTGGAATGCCTTGACCCAGATGTATGCGCATAAGCGTAATGAGTCCAGTATTTATCAGCTTCATCGTGAAGTCTCTCAGTCCTCTCAGGATTCTCTCCAGCTGAGTGTCTCTGATTAATTTGGTTATCTCCAGTCACGTTGGGAGGATTTGGCTCAGTATGAGCCTCTTGGTGATATTCCTGCTGAAGCCACCACTATTATTGTCCAGCGCTTGACCGTCTGCACACTTACCAGTTCCTGATGGGTTTGAAATCTGAATTCGAATCTCTTCGTACTCAGATTTTGAACACATCACCTATGCCTTCACTTTACGAGGCGTTTGTTATTGTTGATGGTGATGAGCGTCGCCGGAAATTGATTCAGGCTACTACTACTCCGGTTTCTGATTCTCCTGCTGTTCTCGACCAGATGGCCTTTGCTGCTCACATTGGGCCTCGTCCCAGTAATAGAAAACCTCCGGTCTATAAGCATTTTAATGTTGTTGGTCATACCAAAGATCGTTGTTTCCAACTTCATCCTAAGTTGAAGAAACGGTATGCTCGGCCTCGTAATCCTGGCCCCGCTTCACTGCTATCACCAAGACCGGTCCTGACCCCACTGTTCCTGATATTGGTCAGCTTCATCAAAATCAGAGTATGCTTCAGACTCAGCTTGAACAGATTCAAAGCCAACTTGGCTCTCTTCTTCAGCAACATCAATCTGGTTCTTCTTCCACGGCTGCCATTGCTACAGGTACTTCCACTGCTTTACATGTTAAAACTGGAACTCCAAGGTAGGTTCTGGACTCGGGAGCCAATGATCACATGACTGGTGAGTTATCTCTTTTTTCGTCCCCTCTTACACCTATTAACCACACTGTGAGTATTGTTGATGGTTCTATCACTAGAGTTCAAAGTAAGGGTAATGTTTGCTTATCTCCCACGATTACCTTGTCCTCTGTTCTTCATGTCCCAAAGTTGTCCATAATCTTTTATTGGTTAGTCGCCTTACAAATAATTGTGCCGTCATTTTCTTACCTGATCATTGTCTCTTGCAGGACCTGACTTCGAAGAAGATTTTTGGTACGGGCCATGAGCGTGATGGACTTTACTTCTTTGGGGAACCGCCACCACCACTTGTGTCTTCTAGTTTACAAGCGTCTGTTTTACCTAGTTCTGCTTCTAGTTCTTTTTCAAATAAAACTTTAGATTTGTGGCAAGTCCAGCTAGGACATGCTAATTTCCAATATCTGTGTTTACTTTTTCCTGAATTAATAAAAGCCTGTAAAACTCATAAATTCAATTGTGTGGTATGTGAACTTTCTAAGCATACTCGTTCTTCTTACATTCCTCGTATGTCTCGTGCTCCTAGTGCTTTTGATATTATACATTCTGATGTATGGGGACCATCCCCCATTACTGCATTAAATGGGTATCCTAGTCATTCACGTTGTACATGGGTTTACCTTCTAAAGAAAAAATCTGAAGTTTTTCCATTATTTTCTCAATTTTTACAAATGTTTAAAACTCAGTTCCAAACTGTTATTCGTACCCTTCGACCTGATAATGGCCGTGAATATGTTTCTAATGATTTTTGTTCAGAACTTAATAAAAAGGGTATCCTCCAACAACTAACTTGTACGGTTGTACCTATACCCCAAAACAGAATGGTGTGGCAGAATGAAAAAACCGTCACATTATGTCTGTAGTCCAGTGTCTTCTTCGTGGTACGGAGGTACCAAAACATTTTTGGCACTTCGCAGTTCTCACAGCTACATATCTTATTAATCGAACTCCAAGTCGTATCTTGGATGGTAAAGCTCCTTTGCATGTTCTTTAACCTGATTGTACTCTTTTTCATGTGTTAACTCGTGTCTTTCGCTACACTTGTTTTGTTCAGAATCGCAGCCCTCTTCGCACTAAACTTGATGATAAGGCTATCCGTTGTGTCCTTCTTGGGTATTCTCCTTTATCTAAAGGTTATAGGTGTTATGACCCAGTTGCTCATCGATTTTACACTTCTATGGATGTTACGTTTCTGGAGGATGTTCCTTAGTTTGCAGGTTCCACTCGTTCCTCTGTGCCTCGGGAGACGTCCATTGAACCCGACGAGCTACCTCGCCCTATTCCTGTCTTTGATTCTTCCTCTCCTGAGGTTGACATTGAGGATTCCCTTCCACCAGTTATCACATCTTCCCCTGAATTCCGTTATGCCCGGCGTCCATAGGATAAAGCTCAGCATCAAAATGCTACTCCGGATCCAGGTCCTGCTTCTCCTGCACCGATAAGACGATCCACCAGAATTTCTCACCCGGTAAATCGGCATGGTTATTCTTGCTCTACTTATCACCCTATTTCCCAGTATGTCTCATATTCAGCTCTTTCACAACCCTATTAAGCTTTTATTGGTCAAGTTGATTCAGTTTCAATTCCCAGATCTGTGTCTGAGGCTCTCCAAAATCCACCTGGGGTTCAGGCCATGCAAGCAGAAATGGATGCCCTTCAGCATAACCACACTTGGGATCTTGTCTCTCTACCTCCGGGGGAAAAGACAGTTGGGTGCAAATGGGTCTTTGCAGTTAAGCACCTTCCGGATGGTTCTATTGATCGGTATAAGGCTCGCCTGGTTGCTAAAGGGTTTACTCAGATCCCAGGCAAGGACTTTAATGCCACTTTTGCCCCTGTGGCTAAACTTACTATTGTTCGACTTATTGTTTCTTTAGCTGCTTCCCATTCTTGGCCTCTTCATCAACTTGACGTGAAGAATGCTTTTCTTAATGGAGACCTCGAGGAAATCATTTACATGGACCCCTCTCCGGGTTTTCGGGCTGAGGGGGAGTATTCTGGGAAAGTTTGTCGACTACGGAAGTCACTTTATGGGTTAAAGCAGTCTCCTCGGGCGTGGTTCAGTCGTTTTAGTGATGTTATTATTTGTATTGGATTCATTAGGTGTCACTCCGATCATACCTGCTTTATTTGCCGGCGTCCGGATGGTCGGTGTATCATTTTATCAGTTTATGTGGATGACATTATTATTACTGGTGATGATACTGCAGGAATTACAAGGGTTAAAGAAAAACTTGGAGTAGCATTTGATGTCAAAGACTTGGGGTCTCTCAGGTATTTCCTTGGTATTGAGATTGCCCGGTCTCGTCATGGGATTTCAATGAACCAAAGGAAATATATCTTGGATCTCCTCAATGATCCTAGCATGTTGGGTTGCCGCCCTGCTTCCACACCTATGGATCCGAATATCAAAATATCTTCCGAGTCAGGAGAGTTATTATCTGATCCGGTTTCCTATCAACGTCTTGTTGGTCGTCTCATTTATTTGACCAATACTAGACCTGACCTTGCTTTCGCTGTAAGCGTCGTTAGCCAGTTCATGCATAAACCTTATACCTCTCATATGGATGTCGTTCATCATATTCTATAGTATCTGAAAACTTGCCCAAGTCTGGGTCTTTTCTTTGCTGCAGGAACACAATCTGGGGTCACGTCTTTCCAAGAGTGATAGGCGTTCTACTTTAGGATTTTGTACATTCCATGGTAAACACCTTATTTCTTGGAAAAGCAAGAAACAAGCAGTTGTTTCAAGATCATCGGCTGAAGCCGAATATCGTGTTATGGCACAAGGTACCTGTGAGCTTCTTTGGCTTCGGTCTCTTCTACGGGAATTAGGATTTCCAGTTTCTGAGCCCTCTACTTTGTTCTACGATAATAAGTCTGCTATAATGCTGGCTTCTGACTCTGTTCTCCATGAGCGTACCAAGCATATTGAGGTTGATATCCACTTTATTCGTGAGAAAGTTCGTTCTGGTATTATCTCTCCATGCTTCGTTCCTTCTTCAGATCAGACTGCAGATATACTCACAAAGGGTGTTGGACCATCTCTCTTGAAGTCGACTATTGTCAAGCTTGGACTCGTGAATGCCTTCGCTCCAGCTCAAGGGGGAGTGTTGGAATATTTAATATTTTCGTGATTTTATGGATGTATTTTAGGAGTAGATTACTTGATTTGATCCTATGTATTTTAGGATAGATACGATCTTATCCTCTCTTTCCTTATTCTCTTCTCTCTTTTCATATATATATATATATATATACTGTAATGATATTGAGAAATAAACAATTCAATTCCTCCATCTTTTCTTTCTTCTCAAATCACCTATGGCCCTTAAAAGGCAACAATACGGGAAGCACCCCAAACGTCCGAATGAATAAGAGAAAAAGGAACAAAACTTTTATTACTACTAGGATAAAAAGCAGCACGGTGGTGCTTTCCAAGTTCACAATCTTCATACTGAAAGGTGGAAACATTTTTATTGGGAAACAAAGATGGAAATAAATACTAAAGTAAACCAAAAGAAGGATGTCCTAGTCGTCCGTGCCATAGCATGATATCATCAGACGAAGAGCCAACTAAAGTAGCGTGATAAGCCAATTGATGTCGGTCTGCGGTTCCAGAAGATAAAGACCATTATCCTTTGCACCACTGCTAATCGTCCTCCTCGTGATAAAAGGTCCTGAAACACACAGTGAGAAGGAAAAAATGCCACGCTACAATTTTGATCACGGGTAATACGACCAATAGATAAGAGTTTAGTGCAAAATTAGGAACATGTACAACAGAAGATAAAGACGACGAGGTGACGTGGACTAAACCTTTGCTGGAAATCGAAGAAACGGTTCCATCAGCAATCTTGACTTAATCCTGACATGAATATGGTTAATAAGCAGAAAACACAGGACGAACCAGTCATGATCATATGCTCCGGAATCAATAATCCAAGGAAGACTAGATTGAGAATGGACTGCACTCACTAATGTGGCAGGAGCAAAAGACTATGAGGCAATAGCAGGTGTATCCAGTCAGATCATCAAGCGGCGGAGGGCATGGTTCAAGGTCGCGGTATCGGTCGTGGTCGCTGAGGCCACGGAGACGACTGGGTCGCGACGCCGCGGACTGGTATCAGGCGAAACACAAAGATACGCTAGATTTAAGGTTCAAAAAAATCTAGAAAAATAATGAAAAATTCCAAAATAATTAGAATAACAAATTTGGCCTAATAGATTGTCTCTATACACAATGTACCAATTACAATATCACATTTTGTTCAATAAACATGCTGCCGATCTAGTGCCACAAGTGTATTTCTTATTTCAAATTTAATTATAAACACTAAAAATAAATAATAATGCTATTAGTCATAATGTGATATTAAATAACAATTATATTAAACAATCACTAGTACAATACTTACATATTTAGTACCTTCATGATTATTATAAGTGAAATCACAATTTTATAAGCAATTAAAAAATTAAATAACAACTGCTACTAATGATAAGCATTATTATAATTTCAAATATAACACGCATGATATAAAACATATTACAATATAGTGAGTAATTGGTCTTTGCCTTGTGTGTACTTTTTTTTTGTTGGTCAAAGCCTTTGACTGTATTCAAGTAACTATAAGTATTTAGCAAAAAAGAAAGAGGGTATAATATAAGTTCAGCAAAATAAGTATAATATAGTATAATATCCGGACTGTGAGTATAATATAGTAAGTATATTATATACCATAAATAGAATTTGGGAAAAGGATATTCATATTATTTACATACCCCAGTTTATATAATGTTACAATGGATGAATAAAAAGGAAAGACAATAAAATAAAATAAAGAGCAATAAATGAAAATAACTATGGTCAACATGACCCATTATTATGAGAATATATGAGAATAAAAATCTCCTAAATATCTTTTAATTCCAACACTCCCCCTCAAGCTGGGGCGAATATATCGACTAGCCCGAGCTTGTGAAGAGACAACTGAAGAAGACCAGGACCAATAGACTTAGTGAACATATCTGCTGTTTGTTCACGTGAAGTAACAAACCTTGGTGAGATAACTCCTGACTTAACCTTTTCACGAATAAAGTGAATATCAACTTCAATGTGCTTTGTTCTCTCATGAAGGACTGAGTCGGATGACAACATGATAGCTGACTTATTATCACAAAACAAGGTAGACGAGTCCTTCACAGGAAACCCTAACTCATCAAGAATAGAACGGAGCCAGAGCAGCTCACACGTCCCCTGGGCCATGGCACGATACTCGGCTTCAGCAGAAGAACGGGAGACAACTGCCTGTTTTTTGCTTTTCCACGATATTAGGTGATCACCACGAAAAATACACAAACCAGAAGTGGAACGTCTATCACTTTTCGAACCTGCATAATCTGCATCAGTAAAACAAGAAAGACCTGACTGTATTCCTGTCTTAAAGAACAGACCAAGACCCGGACAGGTCTTAAGATATCTGAGAATATGATACACAGCATCCAAATGAGAGGTCCGAGGTGAGTGCATAAACTGACTCACAACACTAACAGCAAATGTCAAATCCGGTCTTGTGTTCGTCAAATAGATGAGACGACCCACAAGGCGCTGATATACTGAGGGATCAGGTAATAACTCCCCCAACTCAGTAGATAGCTTCACGTTTGGATCCATAGGGGAAGAGGCTGGTCTACACCCAAGCATACCGGTATCCTGAAGGAGATCCAAAGCATACTTTCGCTGAGATAAAGAGATACCATGGCGTGAGCGAGCTACTTCAATACCAAGGAAATATCTTAGAGGACCCAAATCTTTAATATCAAATGACACCCCGGGATCATGCTTTACTTGAACAATACCTGAAGCATCGTCACCCGTAATAATAATATCATCGACATAAACTGAGATAATAATACACTTCCCTTGGGAGTTACGACGAAGAAAACAGGTGTGATCTGAGTGGCACCGGATAAAACCCATAGTAAGTACCACTTCACTGAAACGGCTAAACCAAGCACGAGGAGACTGCTTCAATCCATAGAGAGATTTTCGGAGGCGACAAACTTTCCCCGAATACTCCCCCTGAGCCCGAAAACCAGGAGGGGGATCCATATAGATGACTTCAGACAAATCACCATTAAGAAACGCGTTCTTGACATCAAGCTGATGAAGAGGCCAAGAATAGGAAGTAGCAAGAGAAACAAGAAGCCGGACTGTGGTCAGTTTAGCAACTGGAGCAAAAGTAGCCCCGAAATCCTTACCTGGAACCTGTGTGAAGCCCTTAGCCACAAGACGGGCCTTATATCGGTCAATGGTGCCGTCTGCCAAATACTTAACACTGAAAACCCACTTACAGCCAACTGTACGTTCACCATCCGGGAGAGAGACAAGTTCCCAAGTCTGATTATCCTGAAGAGCACTCATTTCTGTTTTCATAGCAGCCACCCACTTTGGATTCTGAAGAGCTTCATGAACAGTGCGAGGAATGGAGACAGAATCAACTGCACTAATAAATGAGCCAAATGGTTTTGATAGACCCTGATAAGAGACATACTTAGAAATTGGATGGTTAGTACTACTCGAAAGAATATAACGTGAAGGAGGACGACGAATACGAGTAGGATAACGAGGAGGAGCAACATCAGAGACTAAAGGAGGAGATGAGATACCTGATTCCGGAGAAGATGTTAGCATGGGGCCTGGAGCGTGAGGACGACGAGAGTACACCTGTAACGGGTCAGTTGTAAGGACTGGAGGCAAAGAGTCACTGGGTATGTAACTGGGTAATTCAAGAATAGGCACAGGACGAGGAAGGACTGAGACATCATCCACAACATGCTCTACTGGAGTTTCCAAAGAGGAAGAAGCACCTGGAAAAAAAGGAACCGTTTCCAAAAAAGTGACATCCAAAGAGTGATACAAGTGACGTGTGACAGGATCATAGCAACGATATCCTTTGGACATGGAGGAGTACCCTAGAAAAACACATCGAACAGCCTTATCATCAAGTTTAGTACGTGTAGGGCTGCGATTTTGGACAAAACAAGTGCACCCAAAAACCCGGGGGACAATGGGAAATAGTGTACTATCAGGCTTAAGGACATGAAGTGGGGCCTGGCCTTGGAGACTACGGCTAGGAGTACGATTAATAAGGTAAGTAGCAGTAAGGACAGCAAAATGCCAAAAAAACTTGGGAACATCCATACCACGTAAGAGACACCTAACCATAGCCATAAGATGACGATTTTTACATTCGGCCACCCCATTTTGTTCGGGGGTGTAAGGACAAGTGAGTTGTTGAAGAATTCCCCCTTTATTAAGTTCGGCCAGAAATTCATTAGTAATATATTCTCTACCATTATCAGACCGAATATTACGCACAACAGTATGAAATTGAGTTTTAATCATTTGAAGAAAATTTCTAAAATGAGATAAAACTTCAGATTTTTTCTTCATAAGATAAACCCAAGTACAACGAGTATAGTCATCAATAAACGTGACATAATAACGGTGTTGAGATAGAGCAGTGACAGGTGAGGGTCCCCAAACATCTGAATGAATAAGATCAAAGGCACTGGGTGCTCTATGCATGCGGGGAATATAAGAAGTGCGAGTATGCTTTGACAATTCACAGACCACACATTTAAAATTAAAGTCTTTGCAGGCTTTATTCAACGGAGGAAATAACCAACATAAGTACTGAAAATTTACATGTCTTAAACGAGCATGCCACAAGTCCAATATTTGAAGAGAAAAATCATATTTATTAGAATCGGGCAAGACAGAATTATTAGAAGTAGACAAAACAGAAGCTTGTAGGCTGGATGACAACCATCCTGAAGACGGAGGATCACCAAAGTAATAGAGGCCATCACGCTCATACCCCCTGCCAAAAATCTTCTTCGAAGTCAGGTCCTGCAAGTAACACGACTTAGGTAAGAACACAACAGCACAATTATGATCCTTTGCTATGCGATGAACAGAGAGAAGATTATAGGCAAAATTAGGGACAAAATAGACAGATGTAAGAGTGATGTCTGGGGATAATTTAGCATCACCCTGACTCTGGATAGGGATGGAAGATCCATCAGCAATACGGACAGATTGATGAATAGAAGTAAACGGAGATGTGAAAGTGGAAGCCTCACCAGTCATATGATTACTTGCCCCAGAATCTAGAATCCAAGCGGGATGTTCTGACTTACCATAGAAAGCGGTGGGTGTACCTGTAGCAAGGGTAGCTGTAGGACCAGAAGATGAGACTGACGTACCCAACCCCAAGCGTGACTGAAGCTGAGTAATCTGAGACTGAAGCTGATCATAATCAGGAGGAGAAGTCATGATGTTATGAAGAATACCCAGAAGATGATATGAAGAGATGTAGACTTGCCGGGATAATAACCAATATCGGCAACAACAGTGATCACAGCCGGACACTCAGCGAATCAATCAGAGAGAAGAAGATCAAACACAGCCGCAAAACGTAGCAGCAACAAACATAGCCGGAAACTCGGCGAAACGACGACGGGGGCAACCGGACACTCGGTCACCCAAACATAAGACAAAGAGCACTGAAACGGCTCTTAGCACATCACAAACAGGCCCAACACGGGCAAGACGAGCAGCCCGAAGGCTACTGACAGAGCCGAGAGGCTCGGTAGTGGCGCCGCTGGATGGGTAGGATGCGGCGCAGGCTAGGGCAGGGCTTGGAGGTTGCGGCTGGGTAAGAGAAGGCTAGGGTAGGGTTCGGTGGGGCTGTGAGGGTGCGGCGCAAGAGTGGTGGTGGTAGGCGCAAGGGTGGTGGTGGTGGTGGTGGTGATAGGTTTTGGCTCTGATACCAAATAGAATTTGGGAAAAGGATATTCATATTATTTACATACCCCAGTTTATATAATGTTACAATGGATGAATAAAAAGGAAAGATAATAAAATAAAATAAGGAGCAATAAATGAAAATAACTATGGTCAACATGACCCATTATTATGAGAATATATGAGAATAAAAATCTCCTAAATATCTTTTAATTCCAACACCATATTATACTTTAAAGTTTAAAAAAAAAAACCTAAACAACCATTTACCACAGCCGCAACCTCTTGGTGCAGGACGACAGACACCGAGAGAAATGGAGAGGAAGAACCACGACACAGAGAGAGGGAGAGAAGAACGACAGAGAGGGAGCCTCCTGGTGGCAGAAGCACAAAGATGGAAGAAACTATGCCAAGGAAGAGAGAAGCAGAAAGTTCTACCTTGTGCTAAAGAATCCCTCTTGGCTTTAGACCTATGCAGACAACTCGAACAAGGTACGATTCAAACCATTTTCCCTCTTTTTTGAGCTTTAAATCTGTCCTTTCAAGCTTCGTCTCGCCATCTCGGCCGAGATCTCGTGCGATACGGTCCGATACAGCCGATACCTCCACCGATACTTCACAGTTTTAATTAATATTTGTATCGTCTGTATATCTCGAATTGTTGGGCTTCGAAACCGAGTGGACTCGGCTGATACGGCTCGGTATCGGCTGAGACTTTGAACCCTGGCGGAGAGTCTCCATTTCTGAGGATAATGCATTTGATGAAGCTGGAGGTGAATCAACAATAATTGGGGAATCAACTACCTCCGTAACATGAGCAGGAGAACTACCTCCATGTCCCCCAAAGCGTCCTCCAGAACGTCCTCCTTGACCATGAGTATCACAACCACCATTAAGCCTCCAACAAGTCTCTCGAGGATGCTTGGATCTTTGGCAGTGATCACAAAATAACTTATAGTTTTCATCTGTGGAACTATTTCTGTTCCAAGACTGTTACTCTCATCATGCTGAGGGATCATGCTGAGGGACATAGATCATAGCATAGCGATCAGAGGGAGTAGATGATAACATAGCAGTACGTCTACTCTCCTCGTTCTGGACATACGTGAATGCCTCACATAGTGAAGGAAGAGGTTCCATTCCCAATACACGGCAAGTCAGCAACGAATCTGATCATACTCACAATTCAGACCAGCAAGAAACTTGAATATGCAGTACATGCTGATAACTAGCAGCATCTGCAGACTGCTGTACATACTGGAGTAAAATCCTGAAGTGTCAAAAGTTTGCCACAAGGCCATGAGTGTAGTGAAACATTGTAGCGTAGTCATCTCTTCTTAGTTCTGGTTCTCAATGCTCCGTTTCAGGTCATAAATCTGAGCAACATTCCCCTTCCGGGAATATCCCATCTATCCTTAGCAGTAGTCGAGGTCAAAAAACCTTCTAACCTATCGAAGGAATCATGGAATGACCCAACCAGGTCATGATCAGGGAATTTTCTATATCCCACTTGGTATAACCCGGATCGGCAGGAGAAAGTGCTGTGATCGTCCGTTTACATAACCTAATTTACATCTACTCTTTAGGAAGATCGTCCCGTTTACATAACCTAATTTACATCTACTCTTTAGGAAGAGGGTTGCTGACTGTGACCATGAAAGATAATTGGGGCAATTAGGACCAAGGATCAAAATTTCGTTTCGGTGTAGTGTTTCGGTGTTCCCGAAAACGGAAACTTTTCAGAAACGTTTCGGAAACATGTGGAAACACCAGAAAAAATTGGAAACACTAAGAAACTTGTGGAAACATAACTTCAAATTAAACTGTATGCACATATAAAGCTTATAATTTATTAATTGAACATTTGAGAGGTATTTATATGTAGTTATATCAATAATATATAGTTCAAATTGACAATACATGATAATTTAGGCGTCAATCTACTGTCAAGCAGTTAATACAATACAGAAAACACCATTCATAGAAAAGAAAAGTTGCATATAAGCACATAAGGAGCTAATAGCACTAATTAGTAAATATGAGTAATGCTATGTTTCCCAAATTTTTATCCCAAAAGTGCTTCCTAAATGATGTGGCAGTGGGATCAAGTCTAATACAGTGAGACCAGTTGAATTTTGATTGGAAGTTATTTACCTGCCCCACTGCCACATCATTTGGAAAGCACTTTTGGGATAGAAATTTGGGAAGCATAGCATTACTCTTTTTTATACTTCTTTTTTATTTTTTTTATTTTTTATCAGTACTCTTTTTATATTTCTAAGAGTTATATTACTTTAATAACTTGTATAAGTAATAAGTTATTATTTTTATTTTTTTTTTGTTGGGAAGTAATAAGTTGTTAGTTATAACTTATAACTTATAAGTTATAAACTTATATATATATACACACACATATATAACTAATAAAAGTAACAAAGTATTATATATATATATAGATATATACACAGAACCAGAGTACCTTTAGGGCTACTCTCAATAGTCTCTAGCGGCAGCAGTGTAAGAGGAAAAAGAGGAAGAAGAAGAATAAAACAGCGACGAAGACAAAGAAGAGAAGAATGAGAAGGAGAAGGAGAAGGAGAAGGAGAAGAAGAAGAAGAAGAAGAAGAACAAACCAGGAAGATGTCCAGCGAAGAAGAAGAAGATGAAGAACTGACCTCTTTGATCAAGTAAGTTTTTATAAACAGATCTTTCCCCCAAATTCTCTTCTTCAATTATTTCCCCCAGAATTTCTCCTCTTTGATCATTTCTCTGCCTCAAATCGAATCACATCACTGTTTCCTTTGAAACACGAACGAAACAAACATGTTTCCTTCGAAACACATGGAAACACACGAATTTTGTCGAATCTCTGGAATTTCGAGATTCCCATGATGATTCGTGTCGGTGGGCGACGAAACCGAAAAGTTTCAGTTGTTTCGACCGAAACGAAACGAAATTTTGTTCCTTGATTAGGACTTAATCCAATTCAAGGAAAGTAAAGTGGTTTTGGTATAACTAGCAAAAATATTTGAGATTAGGTCGGTAGGTCCACTCCTTTGTATTTTAACAAATATATCCCTAATATTGGTCTACACCAACCAAGTGTTTAACCCTCTGCACCTCCGGCGACCTCGCCTGACTTTCGGCGACCACCACCATCACCTCGCCTGACCTTCAGTGACCTTGCCTGACCTCCGGCGACCTCGCCTAAGCTCCAACGACCACCATCACAACCTTCCTTGCCACCACCGACCACCACCACCACTAGTAGCGATCACCATCACAACCTCACCTTACTTCCGACGACCACCATGACCTCACTTGATCGACCTCCTTCACAACCAAACCATCAGATCAACATACAATGATCAGAAACATGTTTTCTCATATCATACCACCGAAAAGTTGTGAAATTTATCATAAAAAAAAGTTGTGAAATTTCTCAAAAAAATCCATAACCTTAACTTTCCAGTAGAATTTTTTTTTTTGAAAACTCAGATCAACTTAATAGAGCATTCACAACCTGGAAACAAACCAAATTAAAGCTACATTGATCCCAAATCAAAAAAAAAAATTGTGAAAATTTTTCATACAATGATCACAAAACAAATTTCTCAAACCACCAAAAGGTTGTGAAATTTCACAAAGTTCGTGAAAATTCATAGAAAAGTGAAAATGCTTGCTGTGCACTGGCTTGTGGTGATGTGGTGGTCCTGAATCTGCTCGTGGTGGTCCCGGTGGTGGTAGATATGGTCGCAGTGGTGGTGGATCTGAAATTGGTGGTGGTCGGAGGAGACATATCTCCAAGATTTATCCAACACTTCAATCTCTCTCTCCATTGCCTCTACTACTTGTTTCTCAACTGTAACTCTTTTCTGATCAGCCTCATTCTCAACATCACCTCCATTAACCAAATCATCCTCTAATTCGACCATCATCAGGTCGGGTTATGGTGGCGACGACGGTGATAGTGGTCAGTGCTAAGAGAGAGAGAGAGAGAGAGAGAGAGAGGTGGTCGATGTGGTGGTAGCGACGGAGGTGATGGTGGTCGGTAGTGATGATGGTTGGTGGTCCACTGAGAGAGAGAGAGAGAGGTGGTTGGTGGTCCACTGAGATAGAGAGAGAAATGGAAGAGAGAGAGAGAGGTATGAAAATGAAAAATGCAAATGAGGGTAAAGTATGTCCAAAAAATATGTGGTCAACTGGTCAAAAGAGCTAATTCTAATACTCTTACTGAATAATGTCCTTATTACTAAAAAAGCTTCTCTTGTGTCTCATAACCAAATAATTCTCCTAATCTGTGATTTAATACCAAATTTCTAAAGATAATTTTGGCCATTAAACAACGATGGTGTGATTTTCAGGTTGTGGTTTTCATTGGGAACAACAATTTGTACCTCCACTTGCGGCTGAGAACTTGAGGACGTCTTAGAACTCGCAGCTCAGTAGGTTCAGTCATTGCAAGATAAAAAGATACCCTCAACAATCACACAATCACAAGAAAACGGGAATAAAGAGCAATCGACACTCACTGCATCCAGTAAAGTATCCATGGTTCATACAAAGGACCTAAGGTATCTCAGAGTGACTGGAACACGTAAAATGAACCAGTAACAAGCTGCCCAGAAAAGAAATAGGAGAAAAAGAGGTGTATCGATCTGCAAAAAGGACCCGATGGTGGCTGGTAAGTATCAGATGAGTATCGGAGGTTGGGAAGGATTGCAGAGGGTGCTCAAGGGTTTGGGTGAAGCCGAAGCTGAGAGGCGACCACTTGGTGGGGTACGTGACTGACAGGTAGTGGCCCAGGGAAGTTGCGGTGGACTGTTGGTGGCTGTAGGGTGCTGCGGTGGTCTGGGTTTGGCTATGGGGGGCTGCGGTTTGGTGATTGTGGTGTGTGGGGGGACTGCGGCTGAATGGTATGGTGGTGTTTGGGGCTTCGGCTGGCTGTGTAGGTGAAGTTATGAGGTTGGTTGGGGGACGGAGGGTAGCAATGGCGGGTGGTGGTGGTTTTCAACCAACCCTAATTAGGGTGGCTCTGATACCATGAAGACTTTTCAAGATTAAGGATAGATTAGACTGTCATCCTTATTTATATTAATCATATAAATAGTGAATTACACTGGTGCCCTTAGGCAATAAAATAACAAAGGAAATAACAGCCATTAACTCCTAATGGACACCTAATAGACAACTAATATTAGAAAGCTAATAAATAGCTCATGTCAACATAATATATATCAAGCTCTAACATTAATAGGGGTTGAATTTGCAGTCTCTTTCTAGCTTATCTCTAGTATACTGCAAAAACATACTTTTAACTTATGGTTAGCAACTTTTTTGTATTTGGCTTTTTAGCATTCTAGACAGCTATAACTGCTCTTTGTCTCTCCCTCTATCTTTAGGATTAATATGCGGGTGTTTAAGCTCAATTAGATCTCTAGTTTGCTATTGAACCAAATTCATTCTTCTTTTCATGCATTGCTTGAATCTTCGTAACTGAAGGATCTTTTAGTCTACCAGATTTGCAAGGACAGTAAAGAGATTTGCTTGAAGTTTTTATTGGAATATCTTATATTTTTCGTGATTTTATGGATGTATTTTAGGAGTAGATTACTTGATTTGATCCTATGTATTTTACGATAGATACGATCTTATCCTCTCTTTCCTTTTTCTCTTCTCTTTTTTTTGTATATATACTGTAATGATATTGACAAATAAACAATTCAATTCCTCCATCTTTTCTTTCTTCTTGGTAGAGCCAAGTACTCCTAAACAAGGAGAGTTATTTACTGGAAGTAAAGCCAAGTACTCCTAAACAGGGAGAGTTGTTTCCAAAGGAAAAAAAAAATTGTTGGTTTATTCCAAGGGTACATGGAGTAAAAGAAGAAACAAAGAGGTTGAGACCAATGCTCCTATTCCTCTACTGTCATCTACACCAACTGGTGAGGCTCCAACTGACCTTGATTGTTGTTCAGGTAATCTAAATAACTCCTTACCTGTTGAGTCTAGTGACCTTGATGTTCCTATTGCTTTCCGTAAGGGTGTTAGATCTTGTAGTCAATACCCTATTTCAAATTTTGTGTCCTACTCACACTTATCCTCTACTTACCGTGCGTTTCTTTCAAGTATTGCCTCTATTGCTGTACCTAATCATGTTCAGGATGCTCTCAATGATCCCAAGTGGAAATATGCCATGGATGAGGAGATGAATGCTCTCCACAAGAATGGCACTTGGGAGTTGACTGAGTTACCTATGGGAAAAAGAACTGTGGGGTGCAAGTGGGTGTATACAGTGAAGCACAGGGCAGATGGCTCTGTTGAGAGGTTTAAAGCCCATCTCGTTGCCAAAGGATGGGGTGTTACCCCATCCTTTGGCAACGATGAATTCTGTCAGGATCCTTCTATCTCTAGCAACTAACCGAGAATGGTCATTGCACCAGTTTGGTTAAAAATGCTTTTTTACATGGTGACTTAAAAGAAGAGGTGTACATAGACATTCCTCCTGGATTTGAGAATCACAAAACAGAAGGCAAGGTGTGTAGGTTAAAAAAGGCCTTGTATGGCCTTAAACAGTCTCCGAGGGCATGGTTTGAGAGGTTCACATAGGCTATGTACAACTATGGCTTTAGATAAAGTCAAGCTGACCACACCTTATTCATCAAACACTCCTTGCAAGGTAAGACTACTGCACTCATTGTGTACGTGGATGATATTGTCCTCACAGGTGATGACTTAGAGGAAATGCAACGTCTCAAGGGGTATATGGCAAAGGAGTTTGAAATAAAGGATCTAGGAGAACTGAAATACTTTCTTGGGATTGAAGTTGCGAGGTCTAAACATGGAATCTTCATCTCTCAAAGGAAGTATGTTCTTGATCTCCTAAGTGAAACTGGAATGCTTGGGTGTAGAGTATATGATACTCTCATTGAATTCAATCAAAAACTAAGTGATGACAGCAATGGAGCAATGGTTGACAGGGGGAGATATCAGAGACTTGTTGGGAAACTCATTTATCTCTCCCATACACGTCCTTATATTGCCTTTGCCGTAAGTTTAGTAAGTCAGTTCATGCATGCACCTCGAGAGTCACATATGGATGTTGTTTACAGGATCCTGAGGTATCTTAAGTCTGCTCTTGGTAAAGGCTTATACTTCGGGAAACATGATCATCTCAGAGTTGAGGCATACACAGACGTTGACAGACAGACGATCTACTTCGGGTTACTGCACATTTGTAGGAGGCAACCTTGTTAGTTGGAGGAGTAAGAAACAAAATGTGGTAGCTAGATCAAGTGCTGAAGCTAAATTTAGAGCCATGGCTCAAGGTATATATGAACTTCTATGGGTTAAGTTGCTGTTGAAAGACTTAAAACTAGAGGTTGGTGATTCAATGAAGTTGTACTGTAATAGTAATGCTGCTATTAGTATTGCACACAATCCGGTACAACATGACAGGACTAAACATGTTGAGATTGACAGACATTTTATTAAAGAGAATCTAAATAGTGGAAATATCTGCACTCCGTTTGTGAAAAGCTGTGATCAACTGGCGGATGTTCTCACTAAAGGAATTGGTTCTAGACAGTTTCATGATATGTTAAGCAAGTTGGGATTGAGGGATATCTTTGTACTAGCTTGAGGGGGGGTGTTAGATATTAGATTTTATTTTATTTTATAAGTGTCAAGGACACTATTGTAACATTATGCTTTGCTCTCTTAATAATATATATACCTAGGTTAATCAGTTGATTAACCTAAGCTTCACAAAATACATTGTTAACAAATCTGGGGTCACGTGTTTCACAGATGCAGACTATGCTGGTTCCAAGAGTGATAGGCGTTCTACTTCGAGATTTTGTACATTCCATGGTAAACACCTTTTTTCTTGGGAAAGCAAGAAACAAGCAGTTGTTTCAAGATCATCGGCTGAAGCCGAATATCGTGCTATGGCACAAGGTACCTGTGAGCTTCTTTGGCTTCAGTCTCTTCTACGGGAATTGGGATTTCCAATTTCTGAGCCCTCTACTTTGTTCTGCGATAATAAGTCTGCTATAATGCTGGCTTCTGACTCTGTTCTCCATGAGCGTACCAAGCATATTGAGGTTGATATCCACTTTATTCGTGAGAAAGTTCGTTTTGGTATTATCTCTCCATGCTTCGTTCCTTCTTCAGATCAGACTGCAGATGCACTCACAAAGGCTGTTGGACCATCTCTCTTGAAGTCGACTATTGTCAAGCTTGGACTCGTGAATGCCTTCGCTCCAGCTTGAGGGGGAGTGTTGGAATATTTTATATTTTCGTGATTTTATGGATGTATTTTAGGAGTAGATTACTTGATTTGATCCTATGTATTTTAGGATAGATACGATCTTATCCTCTCTTTCCTTTTTCTCTTGTCTCTTTTCTTATATATATATATATTATATACAAGGATCAAAATTTCGTTTCGGTCTATTGTTTCGGTCTACCCAGAAACGGAAACGTTTCGAAAACATTTCGGAAACATGTGGAAACAGTGGAAAAAATTGGAAACATTGAGAAACATGGGGAAACATAACTTCAAACTTAACTATATGCGTGTATAAAGCTAATAATTGATTAATTGAACATTTGAGAGGTCTATATATGTAGTGCTGCATTAAAAATGTGTAGTTCAAATTGAAAATACATGAGGATTAAGTCGCCAATTTACTGTCAAATACTTCATAGAATCCACAAAACACTTCATAGAATTCAAAAGATACATATAAGTACATAGTAAGCTAATAAGCCATCTCTAAAATAAAATGGTTGTTCATATGACAAGTACACAACCGCATGATTATCAGGATGGAAACAAGTATGTTTCGTTGGAAGCAAATGAAACGATGCGGAATCATAGGTTTGTTTCGATGGAAACAAAAGAAACAAAGTCGTTTTGATGGAATCCATGGAATTTCGAGATTCCATGGCTGTTTCGTTTCCATGACCTAGGAAACGGAAACGTTTCGGTCGTTTCGATGGAAACAGAAGGAAATTTTGATCCTTTATTATATATATACTGTAATGATATTGAGAAATAAAAAATTCAATTCCTCCATCTTTCCTTTCTTCTGTTTTCAAAGTGATACCAATGCTTACATAATTGCAGAATTAAGAGGGATACTTTAACCCAGTGTCTCAGGAGAAATACGGTTTATTCTCTTCCTTTTTGTGTGTGTGCACGTGTGTGTATGAAATTCCTTAAACTGAAAAATGGTTTTCCTTTATCATGAATCTTGTTGATCTTTTTTGGAGTTCTCAAATTTTGTTGCAACAGCTCTGATTATCTGTTAGGAGATCCATACATTCAAAAAGTGGCACAGACAGACGTATTTCTGACTGTCATATAATTGGACCAAGAACACCCTTGATCCACCCTGCATTCGATCCATTTACAGGCCTGCGTAGAACTTATCTTCAGTTTGATTAATTACTCCATAAGTAATCAAGTATATACTTGGTCTTTGATGAAGCATGAGAGGTACAGCTTAAATGAAGAACAGCACAGTTAAAAAGGTTGGTGCTTTCACAAAGAAGGTAAATCTAATTTGAGATCACCTTTAGAGAGATATGAGAACAATACCATGTTCAATTTGCCTTGTGACAACGAGAAATCCCAAGCAATATATGAATTTATAGATTCCACCGTCAAAGAAACCTAAAAGATACATTCAATGAATTAAATTTCATGAATTTGGAGTTACCACTGTGACTACACACAATTTTCTTGGTAGCAGTAACCAGACCAGAAGTAAACTTCCAAAAAAAATATCTGAGGAACACAAACAGAGATGCCGAAATTAAAAACACAGCCCTGTGTTATTTGGCTCCCACTAATAATAAAAAACTTCAATTAATAATCAGTCATTCATGCAATGCAAGTAACAAATGATAAGAACTCCCCAAGAACTGTCATTACTCATATCAGTTAGATGATGCAATTTGTTCAGATCGAAGAGAAAGAAAGGCAAAATAATGCTCCATCTTGAACAAAAATTCGTATTCGGAAAATTCCAAACATATTACACAGAGGGAAAAATGTGGAAAAGTAGCTCCAGTTATCATGATAACCATCATCCAGATTCCCACCACTTCTGGAAGACTCAAATTCATAACCTTCAACCTCCACTCTGGTCTCTTTCAGATCAGATGGGCCAAGACCCGACCAATTGGAGTCAAACCAGATAATGAAAACACTAAACGGAAGGCAAGAAGTCGTGAATATTATTAATTTAAAAAAAAAAATTCTTTTTCTGCATCAAATCTCAATTTCTTCTTCTCATTTCCTTGTAACTCCAATCTACTTGAGATTCCATACCCACCGAAACAACCGAGTGGAATGGTGATTTCTTTCATTTGGTTTAGTGACAGTTTGGACATATATGTCCTTTCAAAATTCATGGGACTCTTTGGTCTTAAAATATTTCCTTTAAACCCAAAAATAAGAGGAAAATAACAGTACGATTGTTGAGGCTTTTGACTAGATACAGCTCCAATCTCCAATCTCCCTTACACCAATGCAAGCAAAGGCAACTGCTTTTGACCATACTTGTTGAACTGTTTCGATCCAATCAAACAATGACTCTAACTCTCCAAAGCACCTCCTTTGAAAGCCACGCGAGAAAGGAGGACCACCACCCTTGAAATCTCCCTATTGAGTATTCGATAGACCTTGGGGGGGGGGGGGGGGGGGGGGTGTGAATCACACATAACCCCGGAAATACGTGGAAAACCCCTGTGAAGGCTGAATAACCACAAGTGAAGAGGATTCCAATTAGAAGGGGAATCTTACAACTTGACTATGACCAAAATCACTCTGAATCACCAGACTTTGTATCACACCTACGCTGAGCTTGCAATTTCCCTTCAGTGGAACGCACTTGACAAACTCAATTCGTCTTCACAATTCTCGCTTCAAAGCCTCGGTCTCGCACCGATTACAACATAACCAATGAATCACTCGAGGTGTTTTATTAACCCTCAATCTTGATGGAAGGCAATATTGGTGTGGGTTAAAATTTCATTTAGAGAAGCTTTGGAATAACTCAGATCTCTTTTTGCTTCTCTCAAATTCGCAGGAAAAAAGGTGTACAAGGTCTCCTAACAAAGTGTTATATTTATAAGTATTGGAAACTAGCAGATTTACGTCAGACCATCCGAACGGCTTGCGGACGAGACTTGTAACGTAAAATAAACCTATCTGCGCGAATGGGATTCGAACGCCTTGCAGACAGCTGCCACTGTTTTATAAAACTTCTCTAGGAAATTTTTCGGATGTGATGCCGTCTGAACGGCTAGCGGATGGTCTCCAGACAACTGAAGCTCATTTTAGGAAAGTTAATATATAAAAACAAGTTTAAGTCAGACAGTCGGACGCACTTACAACCGTCCAGATGCCAATACCTGAAAATCATTTTAATGCACATATTTAATCATACAAGAATTTATCAGTGTGTGCATCTGAACCACACTAAGGTCTAGGCATCTAAGTCCACTTATCAACCTACTAATGAGCAAGACCAAGCTTTAGATGATCATGTAGATGTTTCAGTCTTCACTTCTATAGATGTGGTGATTCAGGGACTCGGTTTATAGAGAAATTACAGACTCATGCTTTTGTTCATGGAATTTAGCCCACATACAAAATGTTGAAAATATTGTTCTAACAACCTCTAAGCCTAAGCATTCCTCAACACAGATGCATAAAAATCTACCCCCTTTGCTTTTGGATTTCTACTTATCTTTATCTTGCTTGGGTTCTGTTGTCTTTTTTTGGTTGAGACCCTTAATTAAAGAATAAGTTTTTAACTACGCATGGAGATAACTAAATCTTTTATGTGAGACTTTGTTTCGATTTTTAGGGATTTTTGCAAGGAATAGTTAGGATAGAGCATAGCCCCTTGGAATGAGGACTATCTCAGGGAGTCGAGTTCAAGGCATTTTTTTCTCTACAAATCAAAAACTAAAGATTTAATTATGATTAGAAATCTGCTTTTCTATCTTCATCCATGGATCCTTTACTCGTACTTATCCAGTTGGACGTATTAATCCAATTCAAAATTATTATCGCATTCACTGTATGGCCGAGCGCATTGCTCGAGTCATGATGGAATTGAGCACAATTCTCAGGGTGACGATTGAGTTGCTCAAGCCGCGATGGAGTCAGATGCAATGCTCAAGGGTAACACATGTTGCTCTTCCATAATGAACATGTGACGTTGGTGGTGATATGGTGATGAATACGCGAAGTAGGACCCAACACCTTCATCTACCCCTTGTACGGCTGTCACGAGCGAAGCGTTTGGGAGACATGAGCGTAGAGGTGCATACTAGCCGAGTTGGGCCGAACTCATGTATGCTTGAACTTTGCTTGTTTATTAAACAAAAGAATATAGGTCGAGCTCATGTACGATTGAGCTTGACTTGTTTATTAAACGAGCCTGAAATTCAACCTTGGGCTTGAGCGTATAAACTGTAGTCTGTTCAATTTCCTTTCATTCAACTTCACCTTGACTCATATAAACAATCCAAGCTCATGTATCCTCTAAAACCACATAGTTTTACTTTAAATCCATATAAACAAGCTAATATAGAATCTCTTAACAAGTACGTTCACTAGCTTTTCCACAAGCTTACTTATGAGCCATATACAAGCTCTAAAGAGGATACATGAAAATATGTTCACTAGCTTCTTCACAAGTTTATGAGCTCTATTGAGCCAAGCTCATGTATGCTTGAGTGTGGCTTGTTAGAAATTCAGGCATGAGCTTGGCTTGTTGAGCAGTTCAATTTGGATACACCCCTACATGCACATGATAGATGTTACTCAAATTGAAGTGACAGTTGCATTCGTGTTAATTGTAATTGTTTCAGTTGTATTGAAGGTGGGGTGGATATTTGCATTGAATGGGCGATGGCTCCGGTACTAGAGAGCCACATTAGCATTGAATTGTTGAGAAACTAATTAGACCAAACTTAGGGCTAACCAACTGTTAGACCCCTTTTATATTGAATAATTAGCTGGGAGAAAAATAATTACATATGAGTCCTTAGACAAAGGAAATATAAGAAAAGAACATAAAGCTATCCAAACAAGAAAAAAAACTCTCCACACTCCCCCTCAAGCTATACAAACATATTGTTGAAATATATTTTAATTAGTGGCAAGGATCAAAATTTCCTTCTGTTTCCATCGAAACGGCCGAAACGTTTCCATTTCCTAGGTCATGGAAACGAAACAGCCATGGAATCTCAAAATTCCATGGCATCAAAACGACTTTGTTTCTTTTGTTTCCATCGAAACATAATTGTTTCCATCAAAACAAACCTATGATTCCGCATCGTTTCATTTGCTTCCAACGAAACATACTTGTTTCCATCGAGATAATCATGTGGTTGTGTACTTGTCATATGAACAACCATTTTATTTTTGAGATGGCTTATTAGCTTAGTATGTACTTATATGTATCTTTTGCATTCTATGAAGTGTTTTGTGGATTCTATGAAGTATTTGACAATAGATTGGCGACTTAATCCTCATGTATTTTCAATTTGAACTACACATTTTTAATGCAGCTCTACATATATAGAACTCTCAAATGTTCAATTAATCAATTATTAGCTTTATACACGCATATAGTTAAGTTTGAAGTAATGTTTCCCCATGTTTCTCAATGTTTCCATTTTTTTCCACTGTTTCCACATGTTTCCGAAATGTTTCCGAAACGTTTCTGTTTCTGGGTAGACCGAAACAATAGACCGAAACAAAATTTTGATCCTTGATTAGTGGTTATTTCCTTCCATTATTAGTTGGTTTATTTTTGGGTCGTGTTGACCATGTTTAATTTCTTATTTATTAGGAGATTATTGTTTTCCTTTTTTATATCTCAGTCTTGTGTATATATAGATTGGTAACCATCTAATAAAATTATGCCTTTGAATCATACGTTTTCTACATGGTATCAGAGCCTCCCCAAGGGGGATTTCCAGATCCACCACCATACACCACCTAAACACCATCCCACCACCAACCGACAGCCACCACCAGCCAATACACCACCAGCCGCAGCCCACCCAGACCACCCTGGCCTAGTCGCAGCCCCCCCAGCCCTCCCCTATCCTAGCCGCAGCCCACAAGCCCCCCCCCCCCCCCCCCTGACCTAGCCGCAGCTCACCCAGCCCTCACTGGCCTAGCCGCATCCCCCCAGCCCTCCCCTTAACCTAGCCGCAGCCCACACTAGCCAATACACCACCAGCCGCAGCCTCCTAGCTCTCAGCCCACTCCTATCGCAGCCTCTATATGGCCTTGTAAACCTCCAACAGCCACCATTCTCTTCTACATCTTCTGTTCTTCCTTCTCGCTGCATCCGTAGGTTCTCGTTTTGATTGTAGTATAATCATCTGCGTATTTTTAGGTCCTTCTATGGACCAATGATTACAGGTAGTTTTTGGGCATCCTTTATGGTGCTGTGATTTTTTTCTTTGCGTGCTATCTCTCCGTTGGTACCAATTCCTATTCCGCCTTCTGTGATTGTTGCAGGTATTCGTTGTGCGAGTTTTCAAGATGTCGGATGATTCTGAAAAATTGACCGTGAATTCGCAGCACTTTAGGACTGAGAACATTGTTGTTGCTCATCCTGATAACCCGAACTTAAAGATTACTACTTCTCTCTTCAATGGCCAAAACTTTCTAGCTTGGTCCCAATCTGTGACATTGTTTCTTAAGGGCCGAGGAAAGATGGGGTACATCAACGGTAAGATCAACGCACCTAGCACCGAGGATGCCACTTATGATAAATGGGAGATGGAAAACTCCATTGTCATGACTTGGCTTGTTCATTCGATGATACCAGAGATTGGTGAGGGATTCTTAGACATGGCGACTGCCCAGGACATTTGGGAGACCATGGCTAGTACTTATTCCAGAAAGGGCAATTCTGCCCAAATATTTGAGTTAAGGCGATTAATTGGTCGATCTGAACAGGGGGAGATGAGTGTTCTCCAATATTTCACGTCCCTATCTACTAATTGGAAGCGTCTCGATCATCTCTTGGACTACAAGCCAGTTTGTCCCACTGATTCCACTGCTTATAACAAACTGGTTGCTGAAGAAAGGGTTTTTAAATTTCTCGAGGGCCTTCGATCAGAGTATGATCCAATTCGTAGTCGTGTTTTGGGTATGGATCCTTTGCCTTCCCTTCAGGAGGCCTTTGCTTACATACAGAACGAGGAAAGTCGTCGTTCTACCATGCTTCCACCTACATCTACAGAGAGATCCGCTCTAGTTTATGCTCCTCATCGAGATGGGAACCATGGTCGTGACACTACGAGTGAGTCCGGTTCTTCTGACAAATCAAAGCAGTTTTGTGACTACTGTAACACCAAATATCACACGAGGGAGACATGCTACAAACTTCATGGCTATCCACAAGGAGGTCGAGGGGGTCGTTCGGGACAGTCTAGAGGTCGTGGTGGACGTGGAGGTAACGTTGGGGGCCGTGGTTCTCGTGCCCATCATACAGAGGTTGTTGATTCCTCCGTTGTTGCTGATATACCTCCTACTTCATCCACTGCATTATCTGCCTCAGATTTGGAGACTCTTCGTCGCTTAATGTCTAGACTGGATACACCTACTACTGCCTCATCATCTTTTGCTCATTCAGGTAACTTAGCCTCTTCTGTGAGTGCATTCCATTCTCAATCTAGTCACCCTTGGATTATTGATTCCGGGGCATCTGATCATATGACTGGTTCCTCTTCTGTGTTTTCCGATTATAAACCATATTCAGGACAAGAGAAGGTCAAGATTGCTGATGGAACCGTTTCTTCGGTTTCCGGCAAAGGTTTAGTCCGTGTCTCTCCCTCATTATCTTTATCTTCTGTTTTACATATTCCTAGTTTTGCCAATAACCTCTTATCTATCGGTCGTATTACTCGTGATAAAAATTGTAGCGTCACATTTTTCCCTTCTCATTGTGTATTTCAGGATCTTATCACGAGGACGATTGGCAATGGTAGAGAGGAGAATGGTCTTTATCTTTTGGAACCGCAGGAACCACCACATCTAGCACATCATACTACTTTTGTCGGCTCTACATCTGGTGATATCATGCTTTGGCACAGACGTCTTGGACATCCTGCCTTTAGTTTACTTCAGTTTTTATTTCCATCGTTATTGTCAAATAAAAATGTATCCACCTTTAGGTGTGAGGATTGTGAACTCGGCAAGCACCACCGTGCTTCTTTTTATCCCAGTAATAATAAAGTACTGTTCCTTTTGCTCTTATTCATTCTGATGTTTGGGGTGCTTCTAGCACTGTTACTCTTAAAGGTCATAGGTGGTTTGTCACATTCATTGATGATTTTTCTCGTGCTTCTTGGGTATACATGATGAAAGAGAAGAGTGAAGTTCACTCAATCTTTAAAATTTTCCATAAAATGATTTGTACTCAATTTGATGCTCGTGTCAAAATTATTCGGTCAGATAATGGGGGGGAGTATTTTAAATCTGGTCTTGAAGAATATTTCTTGGATCATGGAATAATTCATCAATCATCTTGTACCAACACCCCTCAACAGAATGGGGTTGCTGAGCGTAAAAATAGACATCTCCTAAACACTGCTAGGTCTATGTTATTCTCTGCTCAGCCTCCAAAGTTTTTTTGGGGAGAAGCAGTCTTAACAGCTGCTTATCTCATCAATCGGTTGCCTACTCAAGTCCTCAACAAAAAGTCTCTAGTTGAAGTACTCTCCAGTCCTTCTTCCTTGTTTTCTATCCCTCCTAAAGTCTTTGGTTGTGTGTGTTTTGTTCATAACCATGCCCCAACACGAGGGAAACTTGATCCTCGTGCTATTAAATGTGTTTTTGTTGGTTATTCACCTACACAGAAAGGCTATAAGTGTTACCATCCTCCCACCCGGAGGTGGTATGTCTCCATGGATGTCACCTTTTTCGAGGAACAATCTTATTTCACTCCTCAGACACCTCTTCAGGGGGAGACAAGGAACATAGAAGAGTTGCCTGATAGTGTTGAGGTTGTTACTGCTCCTAGTGATAGACTTGATGTTCCTGTGCCGATGCCTAACGTTACTGTGTCTAATTCATTTGAGATATTGGGGACTATTGAAAATGAGGATGAAATTGATAGAGAGGCAGATGAGGAACCCACCAGGAAAAGAGGAGGAAACCCAGAAAAAGGGGATGTAGTATATCAACGAAGAACTTGGAGGATGAAAGATAAGACCATTGCTCCAGATCCATCACTTCCAACTCCTTCTCCTGATGAGAACCTAGGTAACTCTGATTCTACTCCTGTTATTAACTCTCCTATCATTGATTCCACTCATGTCATTGATGATCTAGATATTCCAATTGCTGCACGTAAGGGTGTTAGGTCATGTACTCAACATCCCATATCTAACTTTGTCTCTTATAGCCACCTCTCTCCTTCCCATAAAGCTTTTGTGTCCAATCTTGCTTCTGTGTCTGTACCTAACCATGTACAGGATGCACTCACTGATCCAAAATGGAAACATGCTATGATTGAGGAGATGAAAAGCACTCCACAAGAATAGTACCTGGGAATTGGTTAACTTACCTAGAGGGCACAAGACAGTGGGGTGTAAGTGGGTGTTTGCAGTCAAACATAAAGCAGACGGGTCTATTGAAAGGTACAAAGCACGGTTAGTTGCAAAAGGTTTTACTCAAACCTATGGGGTAGATTATGAGGAAACATTTGCCCCAGTTGCTAAGATGAATACTGTGAGAATCTTGTTATCTCTTGCTGCAAATTTGAATTGGCCCTTACATCAATTTGATGTGAAAAATGCATTTCTACCTGGAGATCTGGCAGAAGAAGTATATATGGATATTCCTCCAGGTTTTGAAGACTCTAAAACCAAAGGGAAAGTTTGCAGGTTTAAAAAGTCTCTGTATGGGCTTAAACAGTCTCCAAGAGCATGGTTTGAGAGATTTACTCAAGCTATGTTGAAATATGGCTTTAAACAAAGCCAAGGTGATCATACACTGTTCATTAGACATTCCTCACAAGGGAAAGTCACCGTTCTCATAGTGTATGCGGATGATATTGTCTTGACAGGAGACAATGTGGAAGATATGCAGGAGTTGAAGAAATACTTGGCCAACGAATTTGAAATAAAAGACTTTGGGAAATCTCAAGTACTTTCTGGGAATTGAGGTGGCTCGAAGCAAACAAGGAAATTTTATCTCCCAGAGAAAATATGTTCTCGATCTTCTCCAGGAAACTGACATGCTGGGGAGTAAGGTATGTGATACTCCTATGGAAATTAATCAGAAGCTAGGAGATGACACTGATGGAGCAGTGGTTGACAGGGGGAGATACCAGAGATTGGTGGGCAAACTTATTTACTTGTCACATATCCGTCCGGACATCGCTTTTGCTGTAAGTGTTGTTAGTCAATTCATGCTTGCTCCACGTGAATCTCACTACAGTGCTGTTCTTCGTATTCTTAGATACTTGAAGTCAGCACCCGGAAAAGGATTGTTTTTCGGTGTACATGATCATCTTCAGATGGAAGGTTATACATATGCAGACTGGGCAGGCTCAGTCACGGATAGGAGGTCTACCTCAGGATATTGCACCTTTGTTGGAGGAAATCTTGTTACCTGGCGTAGCAAGAAGCAGGCCGTTGTATCTAGATCGAGTGCTGAAGCGGAATTCCGAGCTATATCTCAAGGAATTTGCGAACTATTGTGGATAAAAATTCTTTTGAGAGATCTTAGACTTGAGACTACAGATTCAATGAGGTTGTACTGTGATAATAAAGCAGCCATCAATATTGCCCATAATCCAGTATAACATGATCGAACTAAGCATGTTGAAATTGACAGACACTTCATCAAGGAAAAATTGAGCAGTGGAGTGATATGTATCCCATTTGTGAAGTCTAGTGAACAACTGGGAGATGTCCTCACCAAAGGTCTTGGAAGCAGGAATCATCATTACTATCTTAGCAAGCTGGGCATGAGAGATATCTTCGCACCAGCTTGAGGGGGAGTGTTGAAATATATTTTAATTAGTGGTTATTTCCTTCCATTATTAGTTGGTTTATTTTTGGGTCATGTTGACCATGTTTAATTTCTTATTTATTAGGAGATTATTGTTTTCCTTTTTTATATCTCAGTCTTGTGTATATATAGATTGGTAACCATCTAATAAAATTATGCCTTTGAATCATACGTTTTCTACACATATATCATATTCAGCTTGTCCAAATACCATGAAACGGTCGACTTCCTATCCCCTTGGTAAGAATATCAGCAAGTTGATCACCAGTCTTAGCAAGTTGAGTTGATCACCAGTCTTCAGGAACGGAGTGCAGATAGTACCACTAGTAAGGTTTTCCTTAATGAAGTGCCTATCAATCTCTACATGTTTAGTTCGATCGTGTGGAACCGGATTATGAGCAATATTGATTACCGAATTGTTATCACAATATAGCCTCATAGAATCCTTCAACTCAATCTTCAAGTCTTTCAATAGTGATTCATAGCCTTAAACTCAGCTTCTGCACTAGACCTAGCAACAACATTCTGCTTTTTACTATGCCAAGTAACGAGATTACCTCCCACAAAGGTGCAGTATCCAGAGTTGAACCTCCTATCAGTAATAGAGTCTGCCCAGTCTGCATCAGTATAGGCTTCTACCCTAAAATGATCATGTCTGGAAAAAAAATAAGCCCTTTCCTGGAGAGGATTTCAAGTACCGAAGAATTCAAAAAACAACCTCGAGATGGGTCTCCCGAGGGGAGTGCGTCAACTGGTTGACAACACTAATAGCGAAAGCAATATCGGGACGAATATGAGACAAATACATAGTTTACCCACTAACCTTTGATATCTTCCCGTATCAACCGCTTATCCAATGCTATCATCACTAAGCTTTTGATTGGGTTCATTAAGTGTCACACTCTACTCCCAAGCATAAGATTTCCGCTTTTATTTAATTAAAATAATTTCTAGTTCCGGACAGTATTTATAAGATTTCCACTTATTTCGGAACCCGTAATTATACCTGTGTTACCTAATCATGCTTGTACCCTAAGCCAACCCCCAAACAACCCCTATCAATTGGGGGGTGTGTGTGTGTGTGTGTGTGTGTCGACTTGGGGAGGGAAAGAGAGTGAGTGAGGTGTTGTGTGTTGTGTGCTTGAGTGGTTGTGTGGTGTCAAGTGAGGTGTTGTGTGCTTGAGTGTTGTATGTGTACATGCATGTAGTGTATGTGTGTGTGATATGTGTATGTGGTGTGGGGTGGCAGTGGGGCGGGTGATGTTGTCTGTGTGTATAATATATATACATATTGGTGGGGACGACTCCTCCCCCTATGAAAACCCCCTCCCATTAGTTGTTGAGCAATAAGAAAAAAAGAGAGAGTTAGTCGAGAGACTGAAGGAGAGAGAAAAGAAAAGAAGAGAAAAGAAAGGAAAGCGAGAAATCCCAAACCACACCGCGACCCCGAACCTACGGTCAGTTCCTAACTCACTTGGTACATTAGATTAATGTTCGTATTATCCTTTAAGTATTATTATTTATGGAAAATCTTGTGCTTAATATGTGGTACCCCTAATCTAGGTCCGTATTATGATTTTTATTATAATTGTTGTTATCAATACTACTATTTATTATTCTTATTATTATCTTATTAGTTAGCCGTTAAAACTCATGTTTTAACATGTCGTGTTAGGTCCGTATCATGATTTTTGTTATTATTATTATGATTGCTATTATTATTTATTATTACTGTTAAAGGGTAAATATGTGTATGTATAGTGTAATGCTTAGTGAGTATGTGGATGTCCCACATCGGTTAACTGTCAAAAGTATAGGTTCGTCTAAAGCCTATAAATAGGCTCCTTGTATTCATATTATGGCAGGTTGAATATACAGATTATATTCCCATCATATTTTCATGGTATCAGAGCCTCCCATATTTGGGATTGCTATCTTTTTCCGCCTTCTTTGTGAATCAAAAGAAGTTCGGTAATTCTCTTTCAAAAAAAAAAAAAGAAACCCTAGCAGCCTGCGCAATCACCAGGCCACCAACCACCTCTCACCCACCAACGGCGACCCTCGCCGGAGCCTCACCAACCACCGGCGACCTTCACCGACCACCGGTGAACCCCCCTAAGCCCCAGCAATCCCAGATCTGCTTCCCGAAGCACTCCAAACTCTAGCCGCAAGCCCTCCCTACCATCCAACCACCTCCGGAGGCCTTCCCACCTCCGGCGACCCTCGCCGGACACTCGCCCACCTCCGGCGACCCTTGCCGACCCCAGCCGCAGCTCCGGCGACCAATTTCTCTCAAGATCTGCTTTGTTTTTTTTGTTCCAATCTGTCTTTTCCTTCCATTTAAGTTCAGATCTTGTTCCTCTTTGGTTGTTCTCTGATCATGGAGGCCAAACCTATCACCCAACTCACTAATCATAAGTTGAATGGCAACAACTTTCTTCAATGGTCCAATGCTATTACCATATCCCTTACTGGCTTAGGCCACGATGCCCATCTTACTGAGTCTCCACCCACCGTTGATGAAAAAGCCGCCAGGTGTTGACCATTCTGTTTTCTATAGACACACTGTAGCAGGGAAGATCTAGTTAATTGTGTATGTTGATGATATCGTCATTACTGGTGATGCTTCTAAGGGCATTCAGGAATTGAAATCCCTCTTGCAAGTCAAGTTTCAGACCAAAGACTTGGGGCAGCTTAGGTATTTCTTAGGCATTGAGGTGGCCTGGTCTAGTGAAGGGATCTGCTTATCTCAGAGAAAATATGTTCTTGATTTGCTGACTGAAACTGGAATGTTGGGATCAAAACCTTTGGATACTCCTATGGATCCCAACTCCAAATTATTGCCAAATCAGGGGGAGCTTCTTAATGACCCAGGACAGTACAGACGCTTAGTTGGGAAACTTAATTACCTAACAATCACAAGACCCGATGTTGCCTTCGCAGTTAGTGTAATTAGTCAGTTTATGGACTCTCCTCAAACTACACATTGGGATGCAGTGATACAAATCTTGAGATACCTCAAAAGGGCCCTAGGCCGTGGTTTGTAGTATAAGGATCATGGTCACATTCGAGTTGAGAGTTACACAGATGCAGATTGGGCTGGAACTCCTAGTGATAGGAGGTCTACTACTGGGTACTGGGTACTGGATACTTGTTGGAGGAAATCTTGTGTCGTGGAAAAGCAAGAAACAAACCATTGTTGCTAGATCTAGTGCTGAGTCAGAATATAGGGCTATGGCGCATACTACTTGTGAGTTAGTATGGATGAAGCACTTGTTGGAGGAACTAGGGTTCACTCAATCCAAACCTATGAACCTATTTTGTGATAACCAGGCAGTGGTTCATATTGCTTCTAATCTTGTGTTTCATGAGAGGACGAAACACATTAAAGTTGATTGTCACTTTGTTCGTGAAAAGCTCCTAGTTATTAATACAGTCCATGTTAAATCTACAGACCAGTTAACAGATTTGTTTACTAAAGCATTGGGTGGGACACGTGTGAAATATATTTGTAACAAACTGGGTGCATATGATATGTATGCTCCAGTTTGAGGGGGAGTGTTAAAGGGTAAATATGTGTATGTATAGTGTAATGCTTAGTGAATATGTGGCTGTCCCACATCGATTAACTATCAATAGTATACGTTGGTCTAAAGCCTATAAATAGGCTCCTTGTATTCATATTATGACATGTTGAATATACAGATTACATTCCCATCATATTTTCAATTACTATCATCTTATTAATTATCAGTTGAAACTCGTGATTATCAAGTTGTACCTCGAACCTAGATCCGTATTATCATTCCGTTAATATTATTATTGTTTTCCGGTTAATATGTTATTAATATAAGTTGTACCTCGAACCTCATATTAATATGTTACACCCCAAACATATTATCACCGTTATTATTATTATTATTATTATTTCGGTTATTATTATCAGTCCGGTTAACCTCATGCTTTAACATGTGGTACTACGAGCTTAGGGTCCGTACTATATTTCAAGAATAAATAGTACCTATTTAATTAACTTGTAGCTCGTGCATAACATATGATACACCACAAGTAGAAGTCGGTGTCGTAACGTCAAGTCGACGTGTACGGATATAGAGTCGAACGGTTGCAGAGCCCAAGTCTGTATGCATTTGGAAATATATGTTTAGTCGACCGCGGAGGTCTGAAAGTTGATATGTAGTGAGTCGACACTGTCAAATGGAATTACAGGATCGCATGTCGGCAATGATTGCTACTATGGCCACGGATAGGCAAACACGATAGCAAAGTAACCTTGTTGATAAGAATGAATCGAGAAATGAATAAACAAGGTTAGTCTGTAACGCAAGATTACCACTACGGTCGCGACAACCAATGATAGTAAAGTAACCGTTTCGCAAATCGGCAACGATATGCATAAGGTAAGGTCCCGAGGACCAAGAGTATATGGTTAATTTGTAAAGCGAGATGCCACGGAGAGGTAGACAACGATAGTAAAGTAACCATAGCTCGACCCATTGGGCGAGTCACTCGTCCAACGGCATTACACTGGTAATGTAACAAAGTCAAGTAAGTCGGATGTTAAGTCGAATATATCGATGATGCTTAGTTCACGCATGGTCCTATTATAATTCACTCAGCCATCGTAACTGTAGAAAAGATATAAGGCAACAACTTAGGGCTAACAAACTTGTTATACCCCTTTTATATTCCAATACTAAGAAGAGGGAAAAACAATTACATATGAGTCCTTACATAAAAGGAAAAACAAAAAAGAGACATAAAAGAAAAGTAACTCTCAACAAAATAACTCTCAACACTCCCCCTCAAGCTGATACAAATATATCTTTCATATTCAGCTTGTCTAAAATAACATGGAATGGTCGACTTCCTATTCCCTTGGTAAGAATATCGGCAAGTTGATCACCCGACTTCACAAATCGAGTGCAAATAGTCCCACTGGTGAGGTTCTCCTTAATGAAGTGTCTGTCAATCTCTACATGCTTAGTTCGATCGTGTTGAACGGGATTAAGAGCAATATTGATCGGTGTGATCGCAGACTTATTATCGCAATATAGCCTCATAGAATCCTTCAACTCAATCTTCAAGTCTTTCAACAAAGATTTAATCCACATGAGCTCACAAACTTGGGCCATAGCCCTAAACTCGGCTTCTGCACTAGACCTGGACACAACATTCTACTTTTTACTTCTCCAAGTAACAAGATACCTCCCACAAAGGTGCAGAAGCCAGAGGTGCACCTCCTATCAGTAATAGAGCCAGCCCAGTCTGCATCAGTATAGGCTTCCACCCTAACATGATCATGTCTAGAGAAAAACAAGCCCTTTCCCGAAGAGGATTTCAAGTATCTAAGGATTCGAAAAACAGCCTCGAGATGAGACTCCCGAGGAGAGTGCATGAACCGACTGACAACACTAACAGCGAAGGCGATATCGAGGCGAGTGTGGGATAAATATATGAGCTTACCCACTAATCGCTGATATCTCACCGTATCAATAACCTTTCCACTGGTGTCATCACTAAGCTTCTGATTGGGCTCCATTGGAGTATCGCAAGCTTTGCCCCCAAGCATACTGGTTTCCTTCAATAGATCCAGAACGTATTTTCTCCGGGAAATGAATATTCTATTTTTTGGATCTAGCAAGTTCAATCCCAAGAAAATATTTCAATACTCCCAAGTCCTTTATCTCAAATTCACTGGCTAAATATCCCTTCAACTGCTCCATTTCTTCCAAGTCATCTCTTGTGAGTACAATGTCATCAACGTATACAATAAGAGCAGTAGTCTTACCCTGTGAAGAATGTTTGATGAACAGTGTGTGATCAACATGACTCTGCTTGAAGCCATATCTAAGCATCGCTTGGGTAAATCTTTCAAACCAGGCTCGGGGAGACTGCTTAAGGCCATATAGGGATTTCCTCAGTCTACACACTTTTCCTTCTGTTTTGGAGTCCTCAAAACTCGGGGGAACATCCATATAGACTTCCTCCTCCAAATCCCCGTGCAAAAATGCGTTCTTCACATCAAACTGGTGAAGAGGCCATTCCAGATTAGCTGCAAGAGAAAGAAGGATCCGCACCGAGTTCATTTTTGCCACAGGTGCAAAAGTTTCCCGGTAGTCCACGCCATAGATCTATGCAAGGAACAAAATTTCGTTTCGTTTCGGTCGAAACAACCGAAACTTTTCGGTTTCATCGCCCACCGACACGAATCATCATGGGAATCTCGAAATTCCAGAGATTCGACAAAATTCGTGTGTTTCCATGTGTTTCGAAGGAACCATGTTTGTTTCGTTCGTGTTTCGAAGGAAACAGTGATGTGATTCGACTTGAGGCAGAGAAATGATCAAAGAGGAGAAATTCTGGGGGAAATAATTGAAGAAGAGAATTTGGGGGAAAGATCTGTTTACAAAAACTTACTTGATCAAAGAGGTCAGTTCTTCATCTTCTTCTTCTTCGCTAGACATCTTCCTGGTTTGTTCTTCTTCTTCTTCTCCTTCTCCTTCTCCTTCTCATTCTTCTCTTCTTTGTCTTCGTCGCTGTTTTATTCTTCTTCTTCCTCTTTTTCCTCTTACACTACTGCCGCTAGAGACTATTGAGAGTAGCCCTAAAGGTACTCTGAATCTGTGTATATATCTATATATATAATACTTTGTTACTTTTATTAGTTATATATGTGTGTGTATATATATATAAGTTTTTAACTTATAAGTTATAAGTTATAACTAATAACTTATTACTTCCCAACAGAAAAAATAAAAATAATAATTTATTACTTATACAAGTTATTAAAGCAATATAACTCTTAGAAATATAAAAAGAGTACTGATAAAAAATAAAAAATAAATAAAAAAGAAGTATAAAAAAGAGTAATGCTATGCTTCCCAAATTTTTATCCCAAAAGTGCTTTCCAAATGATGTGGCAGTGGGGCAGGTAAATAACTTCCAATCAAAATTCAACTGATCTCACTGTATTAGACTTGATCCCACTGCCACATCATTTAGGAAGCACTTTTGGGATAAAAATTTGGGAAACATAGCATTACTCATATTTACTAATTAGTGTTATTAGCTCCTTATGTGCTTATATGCAACTTTTCTTTTCTATGAATGGTGTTTTCTGTATTGTATTAACTGCTTGACAGTAGATTGACGCCTAAATTATCATGTATTGTCAATTTGAACTACATATTATTGATATAACTACATATAAATACCTCTCAAATGTTCAATTAATAAATTATAAGCTTTATATGTGCATACAGTTTAATTTGAAGTTATGTTTCCACAAGTTTCTTAGTGTTTCCAATTTTTTCCGGTGTTTCCACATGTTTCCGAAACGTTTCTGAAAAGTTTCCGTTTCCGGGAACACCGAAACACTACACCGAAACGAAATTTTGATCCTTGGATCTATGTAAAACCTTTGGCCACTAAACGAGCCTTAAACCTTTCAACAGAACCATCAGCCCTGTGCTTCACGGTATACACCCACTTGCATCCCACAGTCTGTTTCCCTTTAGGTAAAGTGGTCAACTCCCAAGTACCACTTTTATGAAGAGCTTTCATCTCTTCAACCATGGCATGCTATGTAGCACGGACACTTCACTTTGGGTGCCGTCTCCGCATCGTGTCCGTGTCAGACACCGACACTCGTCGGACACGTGTCACCATGTGTCAGACACGATATAAAACATGTCTTAAATATTTTAACATCGAACACACCTTGATTGCGTGTCGGACACGCAGCCAACATTGTCGGACACACAAGTGAATGCAACATGGTGGCCTCTCATTAGAAATGCGTTTTAAAACTTTGAGGCAATAATCTTAATATTGTAAAACTGGGGATAAGTAATTGGTTTATTTGAGAATTATGGAAACATTAGTGGACATGGAACTGGAACTGGAAATTGTATATTTAATTCAAAGATATAATGATTTAATCGTTGTATCCTACTGTGCCTGTATCCTGTTAAATTGGTATGTTTTGTAATCATTTTATGAGTATATGTTGTAAGTTGCTATTTGCCTAGGTTCTATGGGTGAATATCATAATATGTAATGTAATGTTGATATTTAATCCTCTCTTCTTCTTCTTTTATTTCAAACTAAATTATATTTTTTTTATTCGACGTATCCTAGCCGTCTCCGTATCCTACATATTTGGAATTTGTCGTATCGCCGTCTCCGTGTCGTGTCGTCTCCATGTCATGTATCTGTATCCGTGCTACATAGATGGCATGTTTCCACTTGGGATCAGCAAGAGCATCCTGGACATGGTTAGGAACACAAGCAGCCGAAATTTTGGAAAGAAAGACTCTACAGGAAGGAGATAAGCGTGAGTAACACACAAAATTTGATATAAGATGTTGAGTACACGATCTCACACCCTTACGGACAGCAATAGGAACATCTAACTCATCAGCTTGAAGAGAGGGTGTACCAGAAGACTTACCTAAATCTTCATCACTTGGGGATACTAGCAGTGGGAGTTGAGGAGTTGCGGCCTCGAGAGTCTCGTTAGTTTTCCGTTTACTCCATGTCCCCCTGGAATAGACCAACATATCCTTCTCCTTCTCTACTCTCTCTGTCTCTGGTATTTCAGACTCCCTCTCTTCCACTCTCTCATTTTCAACTGTCTCCCTCTCTTCATGTGCCCTCACCTCAACTTGGGTTTTTTCAACGTTCTCTGTCTCCACCTCGATCATCATAGGTGGAGTAGGCATCTCTTTCTATACACCTCTGCTCCCCCTGAAGAGATGTTTGAGGATCAAGAAAGTAGGACTGAGACTCCTGAAAGGTGACATCCATAGACACAAACCATTTCCGAGATGGAGGATGATAACATTTATAACCCTTCTGAGTAGGAGAATAACCTACAAACACACACTTAAGGGAGCGAGGATCCAATTTCCCACGAGTGGGAGAATGATTATGGACAAAACATACGCAACCAAAGATACGGGGAAGAATGGACAAAGAAATGGAAGGAGAAGAAAGAACCTCAAGTGGTGTTTTCTTATTCAACACACGGGTGGGAAGACGATTAATAAGATAAGCAGTTGTCAACACTGCTTCACCCCAATAAGACCGAGGAGCTTGAACCTGGAAGAGAAAGGATCGGGCGACGTCTAACAAATGACGATTCTTGCGTTCTGCAACTCCGTTTTGGTGTGGAGTGTCAGTGCAAGAAGTCTGATGAATAATTCCCTGAGAAGAAAAATAGGCACTCAACCCAGAGTCGATATACTCACCCCCATTATCAGACCGTAAAACCTTCACAACAGCCCTAAATTGGGTACACACCATTTTATGGAAATTTTGAAAAATAGAGAACACTTCCTGCTTTTCTTTCATCATACATAACCAAGTGGTACGGGAACAATCATCTATAAATGAGACAAACCATCTATGATCCTTTAAAGACACAATACGAGATGGACCCCAAACATCAGTGTGAATTAATGCAAAAGGAATAGAACTTTATTATTACTAGGAGCAAACAAGGCTCTATGATGTTTTCCAAGTTCACAAGCATCACATGAAAAATTTTAAAAACCATTGTTTGAGGCAAAAGATGGAAATATATGTCTAAGCACAGCAAAAGATGGATGTCCTAATCTTCTATGCCAAAGATGTAAGTCTTCAGCTTTATTCTTTAACACTACGGTAGTATTAGCCATCTTCTCCCCTTCATCCAGAATGTAAAGTCCATGCTCCTCTCTACCACTGCCAATCGTCCTCCTCGTGATAAGATCCTGAAAGACACAATGAGATGGAAAAAAGGTTACACTACAATTCAAATCATGAGTAACACGACTCAGGGATAAAAGATTGTGAGAGAAACTAGGAACATGTAAAACTGAAGTCAATGGTAAAGAGGGAGTGACACAGATGAGACCTTTCCCTGTGACAAAGGAGAAGGTACCATCGGCAATTTTAACTTTGTCATGTCCTAAATAAGGCTTATAATCAGAGAAAAGGTCAGATGAACGTGACATATGATCCGAGGCACCTGAATCAATTATCCAAGGAAATGAAGAGTGAGAGAAGAAAGCTCTTGCTGGTGTGACTAAGTTACCAGATTGAGCAAAAGACGATGAGGCACTTGCAGAGGCAGGTGAAGCACAACGGGCCATCAGAGTCCGGAGAGTCTCAAACTCAGTAGCAGATAAGGGGCTCATCTCAGAAGAAGGCTCAGGACAGGGGACTGGAGCTGTAGTATCAGTAACAGTAGTATGGTTAGCACGGACACTCCCCCCTCGTGGACCAGAACGACCTCCACGAGCACCAGAACGACCTCCACGACTGTCCGAAGGACAACCATGGAGACTCCAACAGGTCTCTCTAGTATGATAGGGCCTATTACAATAATCACAGAATAACTTAGACCGATCAGAAGAGCTAGACGGCTTGAGCCCCCCCCCCCCCCCCCCCCCCCCCCCCCCGCTCTCCTCATTTTGAACATACGCAAAGGCCTCCTGAAGGGTGGGAAGGCTATCCATCCCAAGTACTCGACTACGAACAGCGTCATAACCAGAATGAAGTCCCTGAAGGAACTTGAAGACTCTTTGCTTCTCAAGTAGTTTCCGGTACCCTGCAGCATCAGTGGGACAGATGGGCTAGTAATCCTGTAGATGAACCACCCGATCCCAACTGGTAGTAAGAAAGGTGAAGTATTTAGTAACAGACATATCACCCTGCTCAGAACGATTAATAGCCCATGTCAACTCAAACTCTTGGGCAAAGTTTCCCTTCCTAGAGAAAGTAGAGGCAACTGCGTCCCAAATATCCTTCGCGGTCTTCATCTGGTAGAAACCCTCCCCAATCTCGGGGACCATGGAATTAATTAGCCAAGCCATGATGAGAGCATTCTCAATCTCCCACTTATCATAGCCCGAATCAGTGATGACGGGAGCCTGAACGCGCCCATCGAGATGTCCCATCTTCCCTCGACCCTTCAAGTGAAGAGCCACCGCCTGTGACCATGTCAAGTAATTTTGGCCATTGAATGGGGTGGTAGTAATGTTAAGATTGGGATCCAATGGTGTCACCACACTCTGAATAATGTTCAGATTGGCAGACAACTGTTTCTCGGGGTCTGACATGATTCTGGTGCACAAAGGAGAGAAACCCAATAAGACGGAAGGGAAACGAAGGAGATGGGTACTAAGAGATCAAAGAAATCTAATCAATGGTCCATAAAGAGACCCAAGGAAAAAGGTGAACTTGAAACTTCAATCAAAATAGGGTTAAGGGATGGTAAGTGGAACCTAGATGACAAAGGAGAGGTTGGGTAGGGCTCGGTTGGGGTTTAGCAGTTCATGAGGGGTCTCGGGAAGGGTCGGAGGAGATTGGCGCAGATTGGGAGGCCATAAGGGGCTGCGGCGCAGGCAGGGCAACCTATGGTGGCTGCGGCCTAAGGGGGGGCTGCGGCGCAGGTTGGGTGGTGAGTAGGGTGGTTCAGGTGGTGGGTTGGGTGGATCAGGTGATGATGGTGGGCTGGGTGGAGAAGAACCCTAGGGCTCTGATACCATGTAGAAAAGAGATAAGGCAACAACCAAGGATCAAAATTTCGTTTCGGTCTATTGTTTCGGTCTACCCAGAAACGGAAACGTTTCGGAAACATTTCGGAAACATGTGGAAACAGTGGAAAAAATTGGAAACATTGAGAAACATGGGGAAACATAACTTCAAACTTAACTATATGCGTGTATAAAGCTAATAATTGATTAATTGAACATGTGAGAGGTCTATATATGTAGTGCTGCATTAAAAATGTGTAGTTCAAATTGAAAATACATGAGGATTAAGTCGCCAATCTACTGTCAAATACTTCATAGAATCCACAAAACACTTCATAGAATGCAAAAGATACATATAAGTACATAGTAAGCTAATAAGTCATCTCTAAAATAAAATGGTTGTTCATATGACAAGTACACAACCGCATGATTATCAGGATGGAAACAAGTATGTTTCATTGGAAGCAAATGAAATGATGCGGAATCATAGGTTTGTTTCGATGGAAACAATTACGTTTCGATGGAAACAAAAGAAACAAAGTCGTTTCGATGGAATCCATGGAATTTCGAGATTCCATGGCTGTTTCGTTTCCATGACCTAGGAAACGGAAACGTTTCGGTCGTTTCGATGGAAACAGAAGGAAATTTTGATCCTTGGCAACAACTTAGGGCTAACAAACTTGTTATGCCCCTTTTATATTCCAATACTAAGAAGAGGGAAAAATAATTACATATGAGTCCTTACATAAAAGGAAAAATAAAAAAGAGACATAAAAGAAAAGTAACTCTCAACAAAATAACTCTCAACAGTAACAAGTCGCTGTGTACTTTCTGTAGAAGCTTGATATACATTGTTGAGCCCAATCTCTAATAGCTTAAGCTTTTGGAGTAGTTGGTAACTTAACATGGTATCCGAGCCTTGTTTGTGGGAGGTCCTGGGTTCGACTCTCCATCCCCGCTTTGTTGTGCATATTTGCACTTTGTTATTTTGTCTCCACTATGGAGTTTGGTTTGTTTGCTCTCCACGTGCAAGTCGGGGTTGCACGTGAGGGAGGGTGTAGAAGCTTGATATACATTGTTGAGCCCATTCTCTTACAGCTTAAGCTTTTGGAGTAGTTGATAACTTAACACTTTCATATACGTATTTTATATTAGGAGTGTTCGGTTAGGACGCCCACTTAGCTTTTATTAAAGCTAACGGCATACTACGCCCTGGACATTCCCATGTCTAGACTATACAGGATATGATTGTCCGGAGGAGGACTATCAAGAAGGAGCCTATGAGGAGGAAGCCTTCGAAGGGGAGGCCTACAATGCTGAAGGTCACGGCTATGCCAGTTAAAGGCGCGGCTTCAAGAAAGAAGACTTAGTTGTTCTTTATAGATTTTTGTCCATTCGTACTAAGTTGTAAATTGGTGTCACACGCCTTACTTCAACAATCTTACACTTCCTTTTGTCTTTACATATAAAGATGTAAACGGCCTCCAACGCCTTAATCTCTTTTGTTCTTTTATCTTTTGAAACTACAAACTCTGATCTAATAGCTAGTAATCTTTTGATGTATATTCAATTTACGCTTCCATTTAAGTTACTCTTTATTTATCTAGTATGTTTGTGGACAATCAGTTAATATAACTAGTCATGGCTTATGACCCAGAAAGGAAAATTTTAATTTCCTACTAATTTCTGCTGCTCCAGGGCGTGACACATCATGGCAACGGGGGCAATTTACTCCAACTTTGGAGGATGTGGGTGCTCTATTGAGGATGGGAGTTTTTGTACACACAACTTGGAGACATACGAGATGTTTGAAGTAGAGGAGCATTCGGTTGCCTTTATTAGGGCTGTACAAAAACAAACCGACCCGAAACTGACCGACCAAACCGAGCTCATTCGGTCGGTTTCAAAAGTATAGGCACAGAAGAAAACCGAACCGACCGATCGAAACACCCCAAAAACCCGACTAAAACGAGCCATTCGGTCGGTTTTTAAACATGAAAAAAAAAAAACAACCACCGATGAACACCCTTAGCCTTTATGAGGTGGTCATGGGAGGGAGGATAAACAGTCTATGGTTGCAGGGGTGATTGCAGAAAATAACTGTGTGCGGAGACCGGTATCTTTGGAGATTGGAGACCTACACTTTGTGCCGACTTTCTCGATATATTTTGGATGGCCCCAAAGGTCTGTCCTTGTACACAATAAATAAAGCTTGTCATGATGTTGGTACATGGAAAATTTGTGCTATTGGCACCTTTGTTCTTGGGGTCGTTATACTTGCGATTGGACACAATTAGGTCGAACACGGAGAGATCCATGGGACTTATAAGGTTGTCATCTTTATTAATATAGATGAGGTGTTGGGTGTTAGTGGGGCACTGTCTTTGTTAGAATATTGAGGAAGTGGGGACATCAAATGTACTACAAGTGGTGCCTAACAATGCATCAATTTGCAAGAGTGCTGGAAAAAAGAAGGTACACAAACACATTACATTGTGCTCTCCACAAGTTGAATCTTATTTTGAAGATTTGGCAAACGATTTTGATTGGTTTAACACAACATATAAAACAACAAAGCTTATTGTCAAATACTAGCTATTTTTAGAGCTCACTCCAAATTGGAACTATTAAAATTAGCAAAGACAATATTTGTATCTCATCACATTTGTTGAAACAACATGTTGATTGTAGAGAGGCACTGCAACTAATGTTGTATTACAGACATGGAAAGATTGGATAAAAAGTGGAGACGAACGTACAAGGAAAATGTGATTAATGATTGTGGATACCATTTGCAGTGATACTTTTGGGGATGATGTAGATGCCATTTTGGTAATCACTAAACCACTTTATTTATTAATTATAAAATAACTGTGATAGTTGGTAGGCCCGCTGATAAATTTCCGAAGATAGAAGAGATTGTGTCCGAGAGGTGGGAGAAAATGAACGTTCCTATGCATTGTCTTGGTTTTGCAATTACAGCTCGATTCTATGCTCAAAGATATTTTAGCCATGGCAGCCAAGAGAAACAACTAGGAAGAGCCCAAACCAAGACAAAGTGGTGATTACGGGTGTGATAGAAACATTTAAGGAAATCGCAGAGAATACAGTAGAAGAAAAATTATTGAGGGATCAGTTTGCTAAATTTCACTCGCAAAAGGGACTTTATGTATGGCAGCTGTATAAGTTGATGCAGTAGGCATGGATGCCATTGATTGGTGGGCGACACATGGATCAGACTCATCAGAGACGCCGGAATTGGCAGAAGAAGCAAGGAAGGTATTACTACAACCTATGATTACTCTTTTCTTTACTAGGTGTTTGTCTCAAGTTTCAACCTATCACTACTTCCTCAGCTGAAAGAAATTGGAGCACAAATTGTTCATTCAAAATGTTAAAGATATCGGTTGAACTCCTTGCGTGGTGATAAATTGGTCTTTATCCATTAAATTCGGCCCCTTGTCCTGATTTACTGAAAGGTACAAGGAAGGGCGTTTCAAGAAGTGTAATAATATTCCCTCCTCTTCTCTTCTTCTTACTCTTACTTTTCTTGGTTGATTGCTCCAAGTTTACACGACATCAGAGCCAATCAAGACTCAATTTAGGTTGACAACACTGTAGATTCGCCAAAGAGCAAAGACACCAATGAAGGGGTGCTGACATCAGCATTATGTCATCAGTTGTCAGAACCGAAGCAACAATTTTTAAAAAATCCTAAAATCCCAACCACCTACAAACTAACTTTAAAATCCGGTTCTATCCCTCTTCGATCCCAAAATAAAATTTTCCTCAACCTTTTCAAAGCCCTTTTCTAGAAACTTTCTATAATAAAAACACACTATAACATCAACATCAGCCATAGGCAGTTCCTTTTCCAGTTTGCCAAAGTTTTGTTACATCAATTTGAAATTGGAGCTTGCAAATAAAAATTAGGACAATCCAAAGCAAGTTAAAAGCTTCAACCTCCAAGGATGCATTATAGGCTCAGCAAACAAAGTATTTTTATTTTTTTTCATCACTCTTATAATGGATAACATAACACAGGCCATTTGGTAGTTTCCTGGGAAATTACAATTTCAAACAAATGTAAAGTAGACAGCTTCTAGTGTATCCTCTGCATACAACCTTTCGACATAACATAATTACTGTAAATGATTAAGAAGTAATGTGTATCATGAAACACCTCAAGCAGTCACATAAATTCTATGGATGGAAAACTATAGCACAAACCTCGTGAGTCGTCCCAGCTGGGACACTTATTTCTTTGTACTCATCATCTTTCCTGCAGAGAAAAGTGAACAAAATTTAAAAGACAACAATGACACCAGCAATAACAATGATAAAAATGGTACTAACAATACTTACTAATATCATCTAAGAGCATGTGCAATGATCTTGTTAAGGCCTTTGCTTGTGTCAGATTCTAGTTAACAGAAAGAAAGTGGGTCTCAAGGCATTGTTCATGCATTTGTTAAGTGTGGGCCCCACCTGAGTTTGCTTAGTCTTTTGCTAAGTGCCCACAGTCAGTTAACAAGCAAAATGTGACGAAGGTAAATTTTTAATGGTAGGAAGTTGAGCCCAATATTATCTATCCGTTGCATGCGTTGTGTTTCAAATTATTCTTTCTTTCTGTGCTTTAGAATTTAAATGTCGAATAAATTACAGAGAAGGGTAACGGTCAAATTTGCGAATGTTGTAAACTACCGTATAAATCATTTATCTCACTCCATTTTTTAACATTCATTATTTATTTGGTTTTTTTGCCAAATAACAACTTGGCAAAAACCATTGGAACGGGAAAGAAAGTCTGTTAAAGTTCCAAAAAGTACAAAGCTAGCTTACGTGGCCACTTTAACAAACGATATTTAAACCACCACCATTGTGCATGTCTAACACTCAAACATTGTCCATACCTTAGAAGCAGGAACCTTCTAAAGAGGTCACACTCCCATCTCAGACTCGCAATTCTGCACTATTTACTTGGAGCTTATCGGAACCTCGCTCCCACCCCGTTCCCATGGGCCATCACTACCAGCTCTCAAAATAGCTTATAAATAGACTCGTGTTCTTATCTTGCTCAAACTTTTTACCGAGGAGATATTTTTATTTAGGAAAATATTGTTCAAGACTTTTATAAACAAAATCTACTATCAAATTATCTCATTTCAATCCAAATTTCTCTTCACTGATAAAATACAGAATATATCTTAAATGTTTTGGACACTTCTTGGACGTTTCAAACCTTTAACCTCGTAAAGGTTAACGCTATCCAGCCCCAGCTCCCGCTTCATGCTTCTATGGTCCATATAGCTAAAAATGAAATAAGAAAACATCTAGAAACTAGAATACTCACCTCGCTTCTATTGCACCAGCGTCTTCTGCTGCAATAAAAAATGGGGAATTTGCGAAGACCTCACTGTAAAAAGACATGTGAACAGCAGATAATTATAAAATTGTAAAAAGAAAATTGTGGTCCCACATAAAAAAAAAAATACGATTTCAGACCCTTGGATTGCAAATATTATTTTGTTTAGGCAAGTCCAGAGCAAGCTGTGAATAACCAGACTGCTTGTTGATCAAAACAATAAACCAGGCTGCTTCTGAATCTTACAGGGAAAAAAAATCCTTATGTTTATGGCCGTTTAATACAAACAACTAAATAGGAGTAAACTAGCAACTTATCCACGTTAAAGGTTTGTCATGAGAACAGTAAGTGTATGGAAAATGTGTCCAACACCCTTCCTGTTAAACACGGGTCGCAATAGGCTATGCAAAAAAAGACAAATTTCCTTTCATGCTGACACCTTCACAGATTATTTTCTTCACCAGATTTTTGGTCAAAAGGGGGCTAACATTCAATTGACAGGTCAGTATTAAGGCGATAAATAGAAGAGATCAAACGACGTCCTGGAACTTCGAGGTACACGCCTATTTTCCCTCGCATGAAAGCATACCCTTTTAGGCAGCCTTGCTTCAACACTACAAACACTATAAACCATCAAGACATCAGCTGATAACTTCCATTAATGACTCAAAACAGATGTATATCAATACATTTTCCCAACTTATTTTCTGGTAAGCCACGAATATGGATCCAGATGGACCATCCTGCAAGATTGGACAGCTAATTGACAGGTCCAGCTATCATCACTAAAACATACCCTTCCAGTAAAGGTACATAGCATATAACAACAAAGATAAATCACCAGGCAGCTACAGTCAGCCAACAGCACACTAAAATAATATGCCACCTAAGTTAAATGGTCTTACTCTAGCTTCACATAGAGCCTTCCACCCAATTGTATATTAAAGAACACCATATATCCACCTTGGAAAAAAGTAATGGAAATCCTAATACATTTCAGACAACTTCAGTCAAAAGTCCACTATTGTAAGCTAGGCCATTACAACATACAGAACAAGTAGCAACATCCTCATCACGAGGAATATCTAGGATCACACTGCCATAAAGAGAAACAGGAAGATGAATTACCCAAGAAATTTGATAAATCTTTCAAATTCAGAGGTATAGACATCTACCGCTTCCTCCAACACAGCTATTTGATTCTTCTGTCTGCACAACATAGAAGTGCTAAAATATATTACACGCGAAAATGAAACCACTCCGTTCAAAAAAGATCCCAAAAATTTCCGTTCTCATAAAGAGGTATAACTCATGAACTAGATAGAGAAGGTGTGAGATATCTCACAACTTTCTAGCCTCAAACCGCCTCCATGACAGAGAGAGAAAAAGTCGAATGTTGAGGACCATCGCCGTGAGGGTGTACAAAGGTGGTCCGTAACGTTCTCGCTGCTCTTCCATGGGCCTGGTCAGAAATAATTTTCAGTACAAGGTTGTCATAGGTTGATCACTGAAGCAAAACATCCCTGAAGTTCACTTTAAAAATTGTCCACTTTCAGTTCCATCCATCATTTAAGGAGATAAGTAATATGAAATGTATTGAAAGAGGAGAATAAATAAATACACTTTCTAAAGTATCAAGAAAATACCCTTCATCGTCATTTATCTGCCGAATAAAATCTAGCAGAACCTGCATAACATAAAAATATCGAAGCATAAACCTACACATTGATGATGCATACACAACAGTCTTACAGTTAGCTTCCGACTTAATTGCTGAGAAACTCACCAAAATCATTTAAATGTCACTGCTCGAAAAATGAAAACAGATGCAGAGCTGATATAAATGGTCTATGTAAATTGATAACATGAGGAATGTTGAAATAGACGCAGAACTGATATGGACTTTATTATCCTTCTTACTGAAAAAATTTGCCCATGGAACACTAATCAAATTACTCGAGAACAGTAGCCAAAACAATTCTTATTGAAATTCAAAGAGAAAACAAGTTTCCATAATCCTTATCACAGGTATATGAATAACTAAGAGGAAAGAGAAGAAAAGAAGTTACACAATCAATGATCCAGGACAGGAAAGAGTCTTACAGTATGGCACAAGGCTAATGCTAGGTTTGGAATGAAGGATACAGGAAAGGGAGGAAGAGTGGAGAGATATAGAGGAGGGAAACGGAGAAAATCTCTTGCTTGGTAGAGTGGAAAAGAGGAGGAAGGGAAAGGAGGAGGGAAGAGGCACCCTTCCGAGCCCACCATTTCTCATTCGTGCAAAAGTGGACAAACTGGGAGAGAGAAGTAGTTTCCCCTTTTTGACTTTTTGGTACCTCAAATAAATTCATTCTTTTGAGAAAAAGGATGCAATAGTAAAATACATAATTTAAAATACTTTCCTTCTTATTTAACCAAACAAAATGAGGAAAGAGCCCTTTGTTTCCCTAGGGATAACTCCTCCCTTCCCTTCCTTCAACTATTACATCCCTCCGACCAAACGTAGCATAAAGGGGGAATCTATCTCTGGGATTGGAAGCACATACCAAAGCATAAAAATTACTGATAGGCCAAATGAAGTTAAAAAGGAATACCTGTGGCACCCCTACCAAGTACTTCACAAGGGTCTTGTAGACACCAGTTGCAGAACCAAGCTGAGCTAACTGTCTTCTCCTGAATGAATACCACGGCGCCAGCTAACATAATAAGGTTGTCCAAATGGCATAGAAGTAATGACCAATTTTAAAACCGAAGAACTGACCTTTCCATTTGTTGTTTCCATAGCAAAGCATATCGGTCACGTATGCTTCCACCAGAATTAACCAACGAATCAACTTCGGCTTGTTTACTTTTCTCTGAGCGCTCTCTCTGTTGTCTGATTAGCGTACCCCGAAAATCTTGTGGCATGTAGGTCATAACTGCAAATTATTCCAGAAAGCCATTGTCAAAAAAATGACAGAGTAATAGTCTGAGGAACTCGTGGCAAAGCATCATAATAAACCAATCACGAGTCAGACAGCATACAGAGGTGGACCAAGATGTGCATAGATGTTTCCAGTCTGAGTTAATTCACCTCTAGGCAGCCTAGCAGTGGTAAACTGATGATCTGATGTTGAAAGAAGAGAATTTGACCACAGAGTATGATGAAACTGTTGAATGTTATTATTGTCTATTTTATTTTTATGTCAGGTGATTAATCATAATTAAAAAAAAAAGGGCACATGCTTAGTCTCCCAATTTTGCCTTAATCCAATTCTACATGATATCAGAACCACCCTAGTTAGGGTTTCCAGCCGCCACCACCACCCTCACCTGCATCACCTCCACCTGACACCACCCGACACCTGCGCCACCTCCACCCGACACCACCCTCACCTCTGGCTACCCTAGCCACAGCCCCTAGGCCTTCCCAGACCCGGACCCAGACCCAGACCCTGCGTCGCAGCCACCCAGGCCTTCCCAGCCTCCACCACTCCAGCCCCTGCGACGAACCCCACCCAGCCTCCTGTCTTGATTTCGTTACCCAACCTTCCTTCTAACCCTTAGTCGAGCCCCCCAGGGGCAGATCTACATCTGTTGCACAACTGATTGTGCTATGTTTTGATAAGAGTTCATTTCCGGCAGTTTTTTGGTACTAAACAGTTGGACTGATTCTATAGCACCCTGTATGGTGCTGTGATCTAAGATCGTGCATGCCTTGCCTCCGTTAAAACAATTTCCATCATTCCTATTTTTATTGTGACTGTTGCAAGTCTTCTATTTGCGTGCTAGAACCATGACCAATCCTACTAGCAAATCAATTGTAAGTTTACAACAGCCTAAGGGTGAGGGCCCAATTTCGCTCCACAAGAAAACTCGAACCTAAAAATCACAACATATCTTTGCAATGATCAGAATTACTTGCCCTGGACAAAGTCTCTGACACTTTTCTTGAAGAGCAAGGGGAAGATGGGTTATGTGGATGGGAGGATCCGAGCACTGACGATGCCGTTTATGAAAAATGGGAAATTTAATTTTTTTTTTTTTGACTAGTACAAAAGTTTATGAAAACGTCCAAGGAAGATGAACCCAAAGAAGGATAATTACAACCGAAAGCTTTCCAAAAACTCTGAGTTCACGTGAGATTGACCCTTCCCATTAACCTAAAAAAAGAGCAAATGCATAAAGAAATCAATAAACAAAAAAAAAAAAGTTGGTTCGAAACGATTGCCGACAGCCACGGATTGTTTGGGATTTCATTTGGTTCGAATTGCTGTAAAATAAACCATGCGATTCCAACTTGCTGGTCAACGTCTTCGCAAGTTCATAAATTTGATTCAATGTTTGATTTAGGCACTGTTTCACGGTTCGGCTCTTCAAGACCAGGTTCCAATTGAGGCTCTGATACCAAATGATGCAATATAAATTGCAATAACAAGAGGAAATTGAAGAAATATTGAAGAACTGGGGTTTTGGGATTCATACAGCCGACCCCAATTTAAATGAGCATATAGCTCTTGATCGTGCAGAATGGAGAAAAAGGATTCATACAGCTGACCCCAATTGATTGGGACACAAGGAATGGTTTGGTTTGGTTTGGTTTTGGGGTTTTGGGAAGAGAATCTCCATTAAAGAGCTTAAAGCTCACTTGGTTTACAACCAAATCATATACATAAAATATCCCAAAACTCCTTTCTCACAACCCTAGCCAACTATTTGTAACCTATTTAACCCATGCTAATGTCATATACTTGTGACCAACACAAAATGACAAACAATACAAATAACATATAAGGTACAACTTATAAAGCAAAAAGTACTACTAATAGAAGTACTGTTGAGTGTTATGTTAACTTTAGTTCTATTGTGTTTTATTTGTATTATTTATCTTTAGTGAGGGGTCTTTGTGTAATTATTGTTTTCTTCTATGTGAATAAAAGAGAGGGTCTCACTAATGTGAACCCTAAGCTTTCTGAAAAACTCAACATGGTATCAGAGCTACCCTAATAGGGGACTCGATCCTCCCACCATCATAGCCACAACCCACAAACATACCTGAGCACTATTCACCGACACTGTTCACGACACTATTCATCGTACTGTTCATCAGCACTGTTCATCATCACTGTTCACGGCACTGTTCACAGCACTGTTCATCGCTACTATTCACAGCACTGTTCACATTACTGTTCATCACTACTTTTCATCGTTACTGTTCAAGTTTTCTAAACCCTAGGGTGGACTCACCATAATTGGGCTATTCTGATCGCAATCCGTTTTTCTTCTTCTTCTTCGGTCCGTCTTCGGACCCTATGACTTGTCCATAGATTGGGCAATCGCACCCGATTGGTGCTTATAATTTCTAGGCTGCCTTGATTCCATTCATTGTTTCTTGTTGTTTGAGTGTCCCTCTTCAGCATGTCCAAAGACGGTGTGACACAAAAAGATGCCAGTGGTACAAGTTCTCCTGCAGGTAATGAGAGACTCATTACCGAGAACCCTGGGTCCAAGATCACCACAGTGTTACTTAATGGTGAGAATTATTTGTCATGGTCTCAGTCAGCTACGTTTTGGCTTAAAAGTAGGTCAAAGTTTGGTTATGTGAATGGAACAATCAAGGTGCCTAGTCCTGAAGATCCTACTTATGCAAAGTGGGAGGTTGACAATTTTTTGGTAATGAGCTGGTTGACTCACTCTATGGAGCCAGAGATTGCAGATGGATTTTTGGGATGAAGACTGCCCAAGACATTTGGTATACTCTTGTTGAGACTTATTCTCGCAAGGGAAATGTTGCCCAGATTTATGAGTTGAGACGAACTGTTGAAGCCGAAGTCCAAGGAGATCGTTCCACTTTGCAATATTTTACTGCTTTAGGTTCCCTTTGGAAAAGGATTGATCATCTGATAACTCATCATCCAGTTTGTCCAGTTGATGCGGCTAGCTTCAAAACATATATTGAAAGTGAGAGGATTTTTAAGTTTCTTGCTGGTCTTAATCCAGAGTTCGATCCAGTGAGGAGCCGGGTACTTGGTATGGAACCGTTGCCATCACTTCGGGAAGCATTTGCCTATGTTCAGAATGAAGAAAGTCGTCGCTCCGCTATGCTTCCACAGTCATCTACCGACAGATCTGCTTTGGTTTCTGCTAGTCATCGAGGGGGCAAGCCTCCAAATCAGCATAAGGATTCTGGCTATGAGGTGAGTGATGAAAAGGATAAACTTTGGTGTGACCATTGCAACCGTCCTCGACATACCCGCGAGACTTGTTGGAGTCTTCACGGACGCCCTCCTATGTCAAAAGGGCGAGGTGGTGGCCGTAGTGGTGGTCGTGGTGGACGAGGTAGTGGTGGACCACGAGCTCACTTAACCACAAGATCAGAGTCTGCTTATCAGGAAGACTTCTCAGCTCCTACTCCCTCGTCTGTGCCAGGCAGCATCAGTAGTACAGATATTGAGACATTGCGGCGCATAATGACACAGTTAGACACCTCCACTAGTGCCTCCACTTCTTTTGCCCAGAAAGGTAATTATGCTAATTTTTCAAGTGCTTTGCATGCTAATTCTCCGCAACCATGGATCATTGACTCTGGAGCTTCCAATCATATGACCGGTCTTCCAAGTATTTTTTTCCACTTATAATCCATGTTCAGGGAAAGATAAGGTTAAAACTGCAGATGGAAACTTGTCTTCTATATCTGGTAAAGGCGTCATTAATGTTTCTAATTCACTTGCTTTAACTTCGGTTCTTCATGTTCCTAATTTTTCGACTAATCTTCTTTCAATTAGTCGTTTAACTCGTGATTTGAACTGTTGTGTAACTTTCTTTCCATCTTACTGTGTCTTTCAGAACCTCTCCACAAAGAAGGTGATTGGCAGTGGTAGAAAGAAGGATGGTCTCTATTTGTTGTTGCCTGATGGAGTTGAAAATGAGAGATTGACGAGTACTGCTCATACTTCACAGAGAGAAAATATTCCTCAAGATTTGTGGTTGTGGCATAAAAGATTAGGACATCCTTCCTTCTATTTGCTTCGTTATTTATTTCCTTCCTTAGTTTCCAATAATTGTGTTTCTGAGATTTCTTGTGAGGCTTGTCAACTCGGAAAACACCACCGTGCAACTTTTAATTCAAGTATCAATAAAAGTACTATTCCTTTTGCACTTATTCATACTGATGTTGGGGCCCATCTCATATTACTACTTTGAATGGCTATAGATGGTTTGTAACTTTTATTGAGGACTACACTCGCACAACTTGGGTATATTTGATGAAACAAAAGAGTGATGTTTTTTCTATTTTTAAATCTTTTCATAAGATGTTATGTACCCAATTCAGTACGGTTATTAAAATTGTTCGGTCTGACAAGGGGGGTGAATATATCTACAGTGGTCTCACTCGCTATTTTTCTGAACACGGCATGATACATCAAACGTCATGCACCAATACTCCACAACAAAACGGAGTTGCTGAAAGAAAGAACCGTCACTTGTTAGAGTCTGCTACGTCTATGTTGTTCTCTATGGAGATCCCTAAGTCCTATTGGGGGGAGGCAGTCTTGACTGCTACCTACCTCATCAATCGTTTACCTACTCGTGTGCTTGGTAAGAAAGCTCCTGTAGAACTTCTTACCAATCCTTCTTCACTCTTTCCTATTCCTCCTAAAGTATTTGGTTGTGTCTGCTTCGTTCACAATCACTCTCCTTCCAGACGGAAATTGGACCCTCGTTCTCTTAAATGTGTCTTTGTCGGATATTCTCCTACACAAAAAGGGTACAAGTGTTATCATCCCCCTTCTCGTAAGTGGTTCGTGTCTATGGATGTTACTTTTGATGAAAATTTGTCTTACTTCCAGCCCTCTCTTCAGGGGGAGAAACAATTAGGTGAAGAGAAGTCTGTAGAAACGGTACCATTTATTGTAGGAGGAGAGGAGGAAGGCAGAAAATGAGAGGAAAATAGGAGTGAAGAAAAAATAGAAGAAAAAGAAAGTAAAAAAATAGATGAAGAAATAGAAATTGAGAGTGAAAAAAGGAGAGGAGATGAAAGTGCAGAGGATAAAAGGAAGGAGTTGTTGACCTATTCAAAAAATAAAGGCAGAAGGATTTTTGGGGCAACAGATGAGAGGATCGTTTCTCCAATACCACTGCAATTGACTTCTTCGAGTGATGAAAGTCCAGGTATTTCTACTCCTCCTAACTCCTCTAGTCCTATTTCTGTTTCGTCCTTTGAAAATGAGTTGGATATTCCTATTGCTCCTTCGTAAGGGCACTAGAGAATGCACCAAACATCCTCTTTCTAAGTTTGTTTCGCACTCTCGATTGTCTCCGTCTTATAAAGCTTTTGTGTCCAAACTCGACTCTGTTTCTATCCCTAATCATGTACAGGAAGCTCTCACTGATCCTAAGTGGAAATCAGCCATGGTTGAAGAGATGAAAGCGCTTCGCAAAAATGGCACTTGGGAGTTAACTGAGTTACCCCGTGGGAAAAAGACAATTGGGTGCAATTCACTGTGAAACACAACGCAGATGGGACTATAGAGAGATACAAAGCCAGGTTGGTAGCCAAGGGCTTTACTCAGACCTATGGGGTGGACTACCAGGAGACATTTGCTCCGGTTGCAAAGATGAACTCCATCAGAATCTTGTTGTCTCTAGCAGCAAATTGGGAATGGCCCTTGCATTAGTTTGATGTGAAGAATGCATTCCTGCATGGGGATTTAGAAGAAGAGGTCTATATGGACATACCCCCTGGGTTCGAGGATAATAAGACTAGAGGAAGAGTGTGTCACCTCAGGAAGTCTTTATATGGCCTCAAACAATCTCCCAGAGCTTGGTTTGATAGGTTCTCGCAAGCTATGATCAGATATGGTTTCAGATAGAGCCAAGGTGATCATACCCTCTTTGTTAAGCACTCGTCACAGGGTAAGGTAACAGCATTGATTGTCTATGTAGATGATATTGTCCTTACAGGTGATGATTTTGAGGAGATGAAGCTGCTAAAATCATATCTGGCTACGGAATTTGAGATCAAAGATTTGGGAAGTTTGAAGTACGTCTTGGGAATCGAGGTGGCTCGATCCAAGGGTGGAATTTTCATATCTCAACGGAAGTATGTTTTGGACCTATTCAAGGAGACGGGCATGCTAGGGAGTAAGGCCGTGGATACTCCAATGGATCCCAACGTAAAACTTGGGGATGATTCTGGTGGAGAACCTGTTGATAAGGGGAGGTACCAGAGATTGGTGGGTAAATTAATTTATTTGGCTCATACGAGACCTGACATTGCTTTTGCAGTCAGCGTAGTGAGTCAGTTCATGCATGATCCCAAACAACCCCATCTAGATGCTGTGTTTAGGGTCTTGAGGTACCTGAAGTCAGCACCAGGGAAAGGTTTATGCTTTGCTAAACATGGTCATATGTTAGTAGAGGCCTATACCGATGCAGATTGGGCCGGATCTATTACTGATAGGAAATCGACCACAGGTTATTGCTCGTTTGTTGGAGGCAATCTGGTGACTTGGAGGAGCAAGAAGCAGTCAGTAGTAGCCAGATCTAGCGCCGAGACAGAATTTAGGGCCATGGCCCTAGGGGTATGCGAGCTGTTGTGGATTCAAATTGTGTTATCCGATCTTGGTTTCAGACAGAAAGACTCAATGAAGTTGTATTGTGATAATAAGTCGGCCATTAGTATTGCACACAATCCGGTTCAGCATGACCGGACAAAGCATGTGGAGATTGATAGGCATTTTATCAAGGAGAAGCTAACTAATGGGAGCATATGTACACCTTTTGTGAAATCAGGGGAGCAGCTAGCTGATATTCTTACAAAAGGCCTTGCAAGTCGACCGTTTCAGTTCATTCTTAGCAAGCTGGGCATGAGAGATATCTTCGCACCAGCTTGAGGGGGAGTGTTGAGTGTTATGCTAACTTTAGTTCTATTGTATTTTATTTTTATTATTTATCTTTAGTCAGGGGTCTTTGTGTAATTATTGTTTTCTTCTATATGAATAAAAGAGAGGGTCTCACTAATGTGAACCCTAAGCTTTCTGAAAAACTCAACAAGTACCACTATTAAGTATAGAGTACTACATCATATTGTCTCCAAGATCATCATCCCCATCGCACTAAATTAGATGATAAGGCTATCAGGTGAATCTTATAGGGTTATTCTACTGTGTCTAAGGGTTAGAGTGGTTATGATCCTACCTCTTGTAGAGTATTTAACTCTCTTGATATTACCTTCTTTGAGGATGTTCTCTATTTTTCTCCTAATCCTAATGTGCAGGTTCATAAGGTTTCCCCCCCTTCTATGGTCATGCCTGTATCCGATCCATCTGTGCCTACTCATCCCACCACCTCGTCCTACGTTTCGAGTGACCCTAGTCCATCACATCCTCATTGTGAGTTGTTGACTTATTCGCGTAGGTCTAAACAATCTGTTTTGATCTCTCTGCCATTATCTTCTTCTGACTCAAGTACATCTCATTCTCCGATTGTTTCTACTATTCCTCTTTCTCCTCCCGACTTTAACTTGCCTATTGCCTTGCGCAAAGGACAGCGGAGTTGTGTCATTGCTCATCCTATTGCTCAGTTTGTGTCATATCAGGGCATTTCTCCTCAATATCGTAGTTATCTTCCACCTCATCTGTTACAATTCCTCGCTCTGTGAGCGAAGTCCTTTGTTAGGGGTGGGCACACTTCGGGCCAACCCGAAGTTTCAACCCGAACCCAAAGTTTTTGTTCCATTTGGTTCGGATATTTTGGGTTGCCCAAAATTTCGGTTCGAAACCGAACCATTCTTACAATGTACAATTCGGATTTCGGAAGGGTTAGGAACAATGGAATGTTAGGGCTTAGAGTCAAAATCAGTCGCAGACCTCTCTCTCTCTCTCTCTCTCTCTCTCTCTCTCTCTCTCTCTCTCTCACTAGTGGTCCAGTCCGGTGGTGACTGTTAGATATGTTACTTTATTTTATATTATTAGAATAAAAAGGACTAGGTTGTAATTATTTTTTTCTTCTTATTCTTGAATAATATATAAAGGTGTGACTTATTGGTCAACCCTAAGCTTTTGGATTAATCTCTGTTGTCAAACTTAACATAGTATCAGAGCCACCACAACCCTAACCCTAACCACCACCACCACCAATATGACCTGAGCACTATTCACGATACTGTTCACGGCACTGTTCATCGCTACTGTTCATTGCATTTTTTTTCCACTTTCATATAGTCATCAACCACTCCTATTTTGATTGAAGTTTCTTTCTCTCCTTTTTTTTTGGTCCTTCTATGGCCCATTGATCAGTGATTGATTTGCTGGCATCCTATATATGGTGGCTTGATTTTGTTGTTGGTGTGCTTCGTATCCATTGGCCCCTGTTTCTATTGCCTTTTTTTAGTTTTTCCATTGCGGGAATCATTTTTTTTTTTTTGTGTTGATTCACGATGACGAATCCAGCCAAGTCCATTATGAATACACAGTTGCTTTCGGATGACCATGTTATTGTTGCATCCGCCGATAGCCCGAATGTTAAACTTACTACATCACTTTTTAATGGCCAAAACTACCTAGCATGGTCCGGATCTATGATTATGTCTCTCAAAGGCAGGGGGAAGATGGGGTATATCAACGGCAAAATTAAAGTACCTACCACCGAGGATGCCTCTTATGACAAGTGGGAGATGGAGAACTCCACTGTCATGACATGGCTTTGCCACTCTATGATTCCTCAGATTGCTGAAGGTTTTTTGGACATGGCGACTACCCAAGATATTTGGGATACCATGGCCAACACTTATTCGCGCAAGGGCAATTCTGCGCAGATTTTTGAGTTACGGAGGTTGATTGGTAGATCTGAACAGGGGGAGAAGAGTGTTCTGCAGTACTTCACATCTCTATCCACCAGTTGGAAATGTTTGGACCACCTCCTGGACTACAAGCCAGTTTGTCCCGCTGATTCTATGGCCTATCATAAACTTATTACCGAGGAGAGGATTTTTAAGTTCCTAGAGGGACTTCACTCTGATTTGGATCTAGTTCGTAGTCGGGTTCTGGGAATGGACCCACTACCTTCTCTTCAGGAGGCCTTTGCCTATGTCCAGAACGAGGCAAGTCGTCATTCTGCTATGCTTCCACCTGCGTCTACAGAGCGATCTACTCTCTCTTCAATTCCTCAGAAAGATGGGAACCGTTGTCGTGACACCGCTAGTGAGTCTGGTTCTAGTTTGTCTATCACTCCTCGTGTCTTTGGTTGTGTGTGTTTTGTCCACAACCACTCTCCTACCAGGGGTAAACTTGACCCTAGAGCCATTAAATGTATTTTTCTAGGATACTCTCCTACTCAAAAGGGATACAAGTGTTACAACCCTAATAGTCGGAAGTGGTATGTCTCTATGGATGTTACTTTTCAAGAATCTGTACCTTTCTTTGCCAATCCCAGAATACCTCTTCAGGGGGAGACTAGTCATGAAGAGGTTCTGGGATCAGTCTTACCTGAAATTCCTACTTGTTAAATCCGGGAAACCCAACTGAACGGTGACAAGCAGGGGTATTTGTAAAATACAACCGCGCTAAAATAAAGAAATACACTGATTTAGTCTACAACTCCCTTGTAACTCTGCAATTTGGATTATAATGCCAGTTTTTATACAATATGACTAATCTTTGATAAGTTGCGCTGTTTTAAGTTGTTATTCGTGCAGATTACTGTTTTGCTGGGTGCAAGAATCACTAACAGGATAAAAGGAAAGCTGGATTATAAGAAAGGCAATTCAAACATGAAAAGTAAGGCTCGAGCGATCGAAGATCTCTCAAGCGTTCGATGTTTCGATCGATCGAGATTAGTTCAAGCGCTTGAAGATTCCAGATGTTCAATCAATCGAGTGTTGTTCGATCCATCGAACATGGTTTTTATCAGACTTACGCGCACGCAGCAGGGACGGAGTTTTTAACCCTAGCTTTAGGTTTATCTACATATACTCGTTTTGTATACGTCCATAAGGACGCGCACGTTAGTTTTTCATCAGTTTACATAGAGAGAAGAGAGTTTGTTCTTGATTTTTGTAGGTTTAATGCTTTGAATAGTGCTTTTGGGATTGATTTCTACGGTTTAACATAAGTTCATCCATTCCAGGTTCTGTAACCTTAATTTACTTACATTCTGCTTGCCTAATATTGTAGTTTAATCTACTAGATTGTAGCTTTGCATGTTAGTTAGAGTTAAATCATTAGTTTTTATAGATTTCATGTTTAAATCACAACCAAACGTAACTTTAATGAATTTTTACGTTAAAAACTATTCCGTGACGCTCCAAACCATGTCTGAGTAGTCCTAGGGTTGGGAGATCACGATGAAACAGTGATCTCCAACCTCTGCCATGCATCAGTTTAGAACCTGTGTTCGATCGATCGAAGTTAGTTCGATCGATCGAATCCCGGACACAGTCAAGCGATCGAAGTCATTTCGATCGCTCGAAAGATGACGATTCTCGATCGATCAAAAGCACATCGATCGATCAAGCAGACTAAATCTTGAGAAGATCCCTTTTAGTATTCCTAGACTTTCTGTTCCAGAGATTTGTTATCAAATCGTCCCCAAATGCTCAGTTTGTCAAAACAGTCTCTGAACTTAAGGCCTTAAAGCATTTTTCTTCAATATCTTTTGCAAACCACCTTCAATGCTAACACTATTGTAGGTGTGAGACTTAACTATTGGTTTAAACCGCTTTCACGTGTTTCAAATTAACTGTGATGATATAGTCCTGGTCATGAAAGGACTATTGATTCGTTATTTTTAGAGAAAAACGGAATACTATAGCAAGATGAACTCCTTAGAGCTTTAATGTAGGTGCATGGCGGATGGTTAGGTTACTGCGGATTCGTGTGATCCCAACGTTCCTCTTTTATTAAGTAAAGAAGAAATCTGTATTTTCTTATTATTCAAAGTAAATATACAAAGTATATATACAACTATGAAAGGAAACAAAAAAGGAAATAAAATACTGAAAAGGAAATAACGGATAAGAACAAATCAATCTATTCCTAAACTGATGCGATCCATAAATTACGGGAATTATAATCCTAATATTCCAACACTCCCCCTCAAGCTGGAGTGAAGGTATTCACGAGTCCCAGCTTGACTATAGATGACTTCAATAGAGAGGGCCCAACAGACTTCGTAAATATATCAGCAGTCTGATCTGAAGAGGGAACAAAATGCGGAGAGATAATACCAGAGCGAACTTTCTCTCGGATAAAATGGATATCAACCTCAACATGCTTGGTACGCTCGTGCAGAACAGAGTCAGACGCAAGCATTATAGCAGACTTATTATCGCAAAACAATGTAGAGGGTTCAGTCACTGGAAACCCCAATTCTTGTAAAATAGAACGAAGCCACAGAAGCTCACATGTACCTTGTGCCATAGCACGATATTCAACTTCTGCTGACGATCTTGAAACGACTGCTTGCTTCTTGCTTTTCCAAGAGATAAGATGTTTGCCATAAAACGTACAAAAACCTGAAGTTGAACGCCTATCACTCTTGGACCCAGCATAGTCAGCATCTGTATAACATGTGACTCCAGATTGTGTTCCTGCAGCAAAGAAGAGACCCAGTCCTGGGCAAGTTTTCAGGTAACGAAGAATATGATGGACAGCATCCATATGAGAAGTACGCGGAGCATGCATAAACTGGCTAACAACGCTTACAGCAAAAGCTAGGTCAGGTCTAGTATTGGTCAAATAAATTAGACGACCAACAAGACGCTGATACGAAGACGGATCAGATAACAATTCTCCTGACGCAGATTATATTTTAGTATTTGGATCCATAGGTGCAGAAGCAGGACGACAACCCATCATGCCTGTGTCATTAAGAAGATCCAAGATATCTGGTTCATTGAGACCCCATGACGAGATCGAGCAATCTCAATACCAAGAAAATACCGGAGAGGACCCATGTCTTTAACATCAAATTCTGTTCCAAGTTTCTCGAGTGTTCCCCAAAGAAGTAGAGTCCGTCATGCTCATGGCCCGTACCAAAAATCTTCTTCGAAGTCAGGTCCTGCAAGAGACAACGGTCAGGTAAGAAAATGACAGCACAATTATAACTCTTTGCAAGGCGACTAACAGATAAAAGATTAAATGATAACTGAGGGACATGAAGAACAGAAGACAGAGTAAGATGGGGAGACAAACAAACATCACCCTTACTCTGGACACGAGTGGTAGAACCATCGGCAATACTCACAGTTTGGTTAACAGGTGTAGGAGGAGACGAAAAAAAGGATAACTCACCAGTAATGTGATCATTGGCTCCGGAGTCCAAAACCCACCTTGGAGTTCCTGTCTTAACATGTAAAGCAGTGGAAGTACCTGTAGCAATGGCAGCCGTGGAAGAAGAAGAGCCTGACTGATGCTGCTGAAGTAGAGAGCCAAGCTGACTCTGAATCTGTCCGAGCTGAGATTGAAGCATACTTTGATTCTGATGAAGCTGGCCAAGATCAGGAGTAATGGGTTCAGGGCCGGTTTCAGCAAGAGCAGCGAAGCGGGTTGGACCGGGGTTGCGTCCTCGGGCTGCATATTGTTTCTTCAACTCGGGATGAAGTTGGAAACAGCGATCTTTGGTATGGCCAACAACATTACAATGCTTATAGACTGGAGGCTTCCGACCACTGGGACGAGGGCTAGTGTGAGCAACAAAGGCCATCTGATCAGGAATAGCAGGAGATTCGGAAACTGGGACAATCGAAGTCTGAATTAATTGTTGACGACGCTCATCACTATCAACAATAGCAAAGGCCTCGTAGAGAGAGGGCATAGGAGACGTGTTCAAAATCTGAGTACGAAGAGATTCAAACTCAGATTTCAAACCCATCAAGAACTGGTAAGTATGCAGACGGTCGAGGCGCTGAACAATAACAGTAGCAGCTTCAGCAGGAATATCACCCAGTGGCTCGTACTGAGCCAACTCTTCCCACCGAGACTGAAGATAACCAAAGTAATTAGAGACACTCAGCCGGAGAGAATCTTGAGATGACTGAGAAACTTCGCGATGAAGTTGATAAATCCGGGACTCATTACGCTTATGCGCATACATTTGGGTCAAAGCATTCCACAGGCCATGAACAGAAGAGTGATACATGAACATATGATAAATACGAGGCTCCATTGAATTGAACAACCAACCCAGGATAGTACAGTTGTCCATATTCCACTGATCAAAGGTGGAATCGGTAGGAGCAGGCTTAGGTGAAGTTCCAAGAAGCCAACTGGACTTGCCCTTGGCACCAAGGAAAAGGCGAATGGTATGAGACCAAGCGGCAAAATTTTGCCCATCCATGAGAACCGCGGTAACCCTTTGCGCAGGGGAATGCGGAGTCAGAGACATAGAGAGATCTGAACGCACATATGAACCTGTAGGAGTCTGATCAATACCCTTATCCTTTCCAGTATCGGTCATTGTAGTAAACTCAAGGTACCCAATAAACGATCAACAAGGCACAAAAGATAACCAGCGGATGTAAAAAGGCTGCTGAAAAGAGAAACTGCAGCAATAAGAGGCTACCAGATCATCACAGGTAGCCCAAGAGAAGAGAGAGAGAGAGCACGAAAGGTGCTCTAAACCATAACAAGGCCCGTGAACAGGGCAAGACGCAGCCTAGGGCTGCGCAAGGGTGAGCCTAGGCTAACCAAATAGAGAAGCCGAGAGTCTGGAGAGATCGCCGAGAGTGGAGAGGGGGCTGGGTGGGGCCGGCGAAGGTGAGAGAGGTGAATAGGGGTGGCGGCGCAAGCTGGTGGTGGTGGTGTAGTTACGGCGCAAGCTGGTGGTGGTGGTTTGGTGGTGCGGCTGACAGAGGTACTTAGGGTTAGTTTCTTTTGGCTCTGATACCAAGAAGAAATCTGTATTTTCTTATTATTCAAGGTAAATATACAAAGCATATATACAACTATGAAAGGAAACAAAAAAGGAAATAAAATACTGAAAAGGAAATAACGGATAAGAACAAATCAATCTATTCCTAAACTGATGCGATCCATAAATTACGGGAATTATAATCCTAATATTTTAACAAGTAAGAACCGTTTTTAAAATACCGCTTTAGTTAATTCGTAGTTTAGTTTAATTGCTTTACTTTTAGTAGCCTTTACTCGTGGAACTACGTGTTCTACGCTTCCCTTAAACATTGAATTTTTATTTTCCTTTTAGAGTTTAATCTAAGTTAGTAGTTAGTTGATAACATTCCCTTTGGGATCGACCTGGTCTTAACCAGATTACTACTTGCACGTCTACCTACACTTGGGTATAGCACACAAGCGCACACAAAATAAATATTGTGTCAAACGGAATAGAGAGTGCGGCGAAAGTGGAGGAAGAACCCAGAACTCCTAGGCAGAATGAGGTGTGTGAAGGAGAGATAGAGCAAGTAACCCCTAAACCGAAAGAAGTGTTAGTGTACTCTAGAGGTACGTGGAGTAAGAAAAAAAAAAAAGAGGCAGAGGCCAGTACTCCTATTTCTCTACTGTCATCTTCTCCAACTGGTGATGTCTCTGATAATTCTCCAGGTAACACTGATAACTTTATTTCCCTAGAGTCTGATGATCTCAATGTTCCTATTGCACTCAACACCCTATATCTAACTTTATGCCTTATTCTCACTTGTCTCCTACTTATCATTCTTATCTTTCAAATATTGCCTCTGTGTCTATTCCTAATCATGTCCAGGATGCTCTCGATGATCCCAAATGGAGACATGCAATGGATGAAGAGATGAAAGCTCTCCATAAGAATGGCACTTAGGAGCTGACCAAGTTACCTATGGGCAAAAGAACAGTGGGGTGGAAGTGAGTGTATGCAGTGAAGCACAAAGCAGATGGTACAATTGAAAGGTTTAAAGCCCGTCTGGTTGCTAAGGGTTTCACTCAAACCTATGGAGTGGACTATCAGGATCCTTTTATCTCTTGCAGCCAACTGTGATTGGCCACTTCACCAATTCGATGTGAAGAACGCATTCTTACATGGCAATTTGGAAGAAGAGGTGTACATAGATATCCCTCCTGGATTTGAAGGGCCGGAGACAGAAGGTAAGGTGTGTAGGCTCAGGAAGTCATTGTATGGCCTCAAACAGTCCCCAAGAACGTGATTTGAGAGATTTACTCATGCTAAGTGTAGATACAGGTTCAAACAAAGCCAAGCTGATCATACCTTGTTCATCAAGCACTCTTTGCAAGGTAAGACTACTGCACTTATTGTGTACGTGGATGACATTGTTCTCATAGGTGATGACTTGGAAGAAATGCAACAACTAAAGGAGTACATGGCAAGGGAGTTTGAAATAAAAGATCTAGGGAAGCTTAAATACTTTCTGGGAGTTGAAGTGGCCAGGTCTAAGCATGGAATCTTCATCTCTCAAAGAAAGCATGTCTTGGATCTCTTGAGTGAAACCGGAATGCTTGGAAGTAGAGCATGTGATACTCCTGTAGAACCAAACCAGAAATTGAGTGATGAAAAAGGTGGAAATATGGTAGACAGGGGGAGATATCAGAGACTTGTAGGGAAGCTTATCTATCTTTCTCATACTCGTCCTGATATTACATTTGATGTAAGTGTAGTAAGTCAATTCATGCATGTTCCTTATGAGACACATATGGATGCGGTTTACAGGATCTTATTCTTTGGTAAGCATGAGCATTTCAGAATAGAAGCATACACAGACGCTGATTGGGCAGGCTCAGTGACCGACAGAAGGTCCACTTCAGGAATATTGCACATTTGTGGGAGGTAACCTTGTTACGTGGAGAAGCAAAAAACAGAATGTTGTGGCAAGGTCTAGTGTAGAGGCGGAATTTAGAGCAATGGCTCAAGGTGTGTGTGAACTTCTATGGATCAAATTGCTATTGAGGGATTTGAAGATTGGCATGAGGATTTAATGAAGTTGTATTGTGATAGTAAATCTGCAATTAGTATTGCACACAACCCGGTCCAGCATGATAGGACTAAACATATTGAGATTGACAGGCACTTCATTAAAGAAAACCTTAACAATGGAACAATTTGCACTCCTTTTGTGAAAAAGTAGTGATCAACTTGATGATGTTCTTACTAAAGGGATTGGGGTTAGACAATTTCGTGATATGCTTGGCAAGCTGGGATTGAGAGATATCTTCGCACCAGCTTGAGGGGGAGTGTTAGATATGTTACTTTGTTTTATATTATTAGAATAAAAAGGACTAGGTTGTAATTATTTTTTCTTCTTATTCTTGAATAATATATATGGGTGTGACTTATTGGTCAACCCTAAACTTTTGGATTAATCTCTGTTGTCAAACTTAACAGTGACGTGGTGTGGTTCAGTCTGGCAATGGCATGGATCTGCCTCTCTCGGTCTCTGGTGGCGTCGGCGACGAGAGGTATCTCTCTCTCTCTCTGTGGTTCTTTCTCTATCTCTCTATCTGAGTCTCTCTCTCTCTCAAACTCAAACTCTTAGGCTTAGTTTGGCCCCCACGTGATGCTTCTCCTTTTTTAAAGCTCAATTTCATGCTAATTCATTTGGTAACTAGTTTATGAGCTTTGCAAAAATTGAACTTAGGGTATTTTTGGAGGGAGCTTTTAAAAGCTCCATTCTGGAGCTTTTAAAAGTTCAAAGTTGCCTTTTGGTTTCATGATGTCTTTTTGAAGAGTAGTGTGTCACTTGTATAAAATTATCAAAGAACTTAGTAATAAATTTCATAAGCTCCTTTTAAAAAGCCACGTGGGGGCCAAACTAAGCCTCCCTCTCTCAGTCCAAAGGCTCCCAGCCTCCCATAGTCCCATGGCCATGAATGATGAATGAATGAAGGCCCCCAAATTCAAATCTACCCTTAATTATATGGTCATATGGTCAAGAAAAGGGCACAATATATAGATGGTAAGATGTTTGTTAAATTGGAGCATCTAACCCAAAACCAATTGGCCATGGGTGGAGTGGCCCCTTGAACTTATATATTGAGTAGCAAGGTTATAAGTCCCCTATGTAGGACAAACAATCTCAACACGCCCCCGCACGTGTGGCATGACTGAGAGCCAAACACGTGGATTACTGAGATAGGGTGACGTGGAGCACACGTGGACAAATTGGGCCCAACAATAACCTGCTCTGATACCATGTTAAATTGAAGCATCCAATCCAAAACCAATTGCCAATGGGTGGAGTAGCCCCTTTGAACTTATATATTGAGTAGCTAGGTTATAAATCTCCGATCTCAACACGCCCCCGCACGTGTGGCATGACTGAGAGCCAAACACGTGGATTACTGAGATAGGGTGACGTGGAGCACACGTGGACAAATTGGCCCAACAATAACCTGCTTTGATACCATGTTGAATTGGAGCATCCAACCCAAAACCAATTGGCCATGGGTGGAGTGGCCCCTTGAACTTATATATTGAGTAGCAAGGTTATAAGTCCCCGATGTAGGACAAACAATCTCCACAATGTTCAATAAAGGAAGGTGGAGAATTGAGATTCATAATCCCAATTCCCAAATTAGAAAAGGGCTTTTCTGTTTTTTATTTTTTTTTATTTTTTTTTTTTTTAATTAATGATTATGTGTATGGCTGTTAGTTGTTAGTCAACAATACCATTATAATTTGACCATAGTTTCGAACCCGTACTTCCAACCTGAACCGGAACTTATATTTCGGAACCCGAACCATAGCTTCGAACTTTTCTTCAGTTCGGATTTCGGTACCAAAAATCCCAACCCAAACCCGACCAACCCGACCCGAACTTCTCGGTTCGAACCCGAACAGTCCGATTGCCCACCCCTACCCTTTGTCACCCTTTGTCGTCGGCAGCTAAGATCACTGAGATGCAGGCTTCAGAAAATAATAAACGGTTGCTAGTTGATCTTCCTCCTAGTCTATGTCACATGGACTTTTTTATGTATGTTGATGGACCAGTGTTAAGACATTGGACACTCGGACAAGGATATGGGATATGTGTCTTGACACTTTTGGTTGGATACTCATCAAGAAGCATGTTATCAACTTGTATAATAGTATTTTAAAGTCTCTAATAATTGTTCTTTTACTATAAAGTTCATGTTAAAATCTCATTATTACATACAAGCACCAATATTTTCTTAGATATACAAGGAGAATATAGCTATATTGTCGAGTCCCCTGTCCTTGAATTCATGAATTTGGGAAGTCTGACGGTTAGACACATAGTCGCACTCGACATCCGTATCCGAGTCCATGTAGCATAGCTCCCAGTCCCATTCCAGTAAATTTGGCGTTGGATGCAAATGGTGTTCACTGTTAAATATCACGAGGATGTCACAAATGACCGCTATAAGGCTCACCTAGTTGCCAAAGGTTTCACTCAAACCCTTGGACTCAACTTCACAGCTACCTTTGCTCCAGTTGCTAAACTTACTATTGTCCGAGTGCTTACGCTTTCCCTGCTCGTCAACATTGGCCTCCCTATCAGATGAATGTTAAAAATGCTTTCCTTCATCGTGAGCTCAACAAGGAAAACTATATGGAGCCATCCTATTTTTCAGCTTCAGGGTATTCTGGGAAGTTTTGTCAACTTCTCAAGTCTCTTACGCGCTCAAACAATCCCCGAGAGTATGATTTCAACGGTTTAGTGGGGTTGTGCTTGCTATGGGATTCACTAATTGTCATTCTGACCACAATTATTCTTGTTTATATTGATGATACTATTATTATCGGCGATGATTCAGACTTCATTACTACGATAAAGAAGTTAGGTAGTGCGTTTGATGTGAAAAAACTTAATTCATCTCCGCTACTTCCTTGGGATTGAGGTAGCTCGCTCGAAACAGGGTATTGTAGAATTTCTAAATAATCAAACTTATTATAAATCACAATATGAAGAGCCTTTATATAGGCTTTACATCCTACTAATTAAGGTACAAAAATAAAATAAAATATTTCCTAATATTATCAAATCTCTGCATATCTCTTCAAATCATATCTTCCCATATCTCAATCTTCCAACACTCCCCCTCAAGTTGGCACACAGAAACTTGTTGAAGTGTGCAACTTGCACACGAATATGGAAGACAATCTTGTACCTAACTATCCTTTCTAATACTCCACCTTGAAGACTGTTGCAACGGCCTCTCTTAGGTAGTCTCTCATCCACGTGCGACCCCTCCTAGGTGGTCCACATGGGGCTCCTCTTAGGCGGTCTCGTCATACAAACATCCAAAGCTCCAAGATTACATGAAAAAAGATGAGATCCGCCCACGGAATAATCCATCGTGTGACACATAAATAGAGGTAGTTGTCTTGTCTTTAACACTCCCCTTCAAGTTGAAGGGGAGGCACACCAATCCATGCGATGTAGCAGGTCCCTCTTTGGGTGGTCTCGTTGCTCGTGTGATATAGCGGGCCCCCTCATCGGGGTCCCGTCACCCAGTCTTGTCTCCTTATATTCTCCCCCTCAAACTGAAGGTGGGAGTGAACACGAAGACCGAAGTTTGAAAGACATAAGAAACAAAACCCCATTAAAGCCCAAAGCCAAACATGGCTTTAAAAAAAATATTGGAAATTTTGGAAAAATTGGGACTAATTTGTAATTTCTGAAAATTTTGGGGCAATAAAATCATTTTCAAAAAATTTGGGGCAGATCTGAAAATCCAGAACCTTTTATGGCAGCTTTGAAATTTTTTAGAGAAGATTGTGATCTTACTCAAAAATATAGAAAACTTGTGGGACTGCATTTAAAAATAAAGATAGGATTCTTGGTCTGTCTTATGCTTTGCTGATTGACAAAAGCCAAACTCAAAAAGCAACACAAATGTGGGAAACAAAAAACAAAACATTCCAGCAGCCCACATTTTGAACCCAAAAGAAAAGGGAATAATTTTTGTTTTTTGAAAAAACCATTCTGGTGTTATATCCCTTTCTCTCTCCACATTGAGAACAAACCCATGTATCCTCTTCTTTTTTTTTTTTTTTTTTCTACAATCATCTTCATCTCTCTCATTCTCCTCTTTTCCTTTCTCTCTCCATCTCTATCTTCTCAAAGGGACCAAACCACAAAGGGTTCGTAACTATCAGGAGAGGAGATCACGACCTCAGTTGATTCACAAGCTCAATCTCACATGGTGGTGCATCGATCTTGACTGGAACAAATTGCAACTGCATTGAGTTCGTGGGAACAACGCGAGCCTTGCCGAAGCTTCACCGAGAGTCGTTGGAGGTCGAGCGAAAGTAAGCTGGCAGTGGCTGCTAGGCTGCAGCTGTCACAGGGCCTGTTTGGCTAACCCACTAATAGCAAATCTGCTTTGAAACAAAAGGATTTGTAGATCCGTCCAAACGAAGTTCCCGCAGTTTTTTCTTTTCACTCTCTCTAACAAGAAAAAAATAGAATTTTTTTTTTTTTTTTTTTTTTTTGGGGTATATAAAACAACTTTCAACCTTAGATTCGGGTTGATAAAAAAAATCAAATGGATAAAAAAAGAAAAAGAAAATCAGGACAATTGTAATTGTCCGGCGGAGCGGCAAGGTCGCCGCCTGCCGGCGAAACGAAAGACTGAAAAAATCACTAGAACCTTATGGTTGGCTCTGATACCATGTAGAATTTCTAAATAATCAAACTTATTATATATCACAATATGAAGAGCCTTTATATGGGCTTTACATCCAACTAATTAAGGTATAAGAAATATAATAAACCTTTCCTAATATTATCAAATCTCTCCATATCTCTTCACATCATATCTTCCCATATCTCAATGTTATCTTCCCATATCTCAATCTTCCAACAAGTATTTCCTTATCTCAACGCAAGTATGCTCTTGATTTATTAGAGGATACCGGCGCAGTCTCCTATGGACCCTAATCACAAGCTACGTATATATCGATGACCCTGTCAAGGATCCTTCGGCTTATCATCGCCTAGTAGGTTGTCTCATCTATTTGACAAATACCAAGCCTGGTCTTACCTTCGCAGTGAGCATTGATAGCCAGTTTATGCATTGTCCTAGGACTCCACACCTAGAGGTTGTTTATCGGATTCTGAGGTAGATAAAATCCCGACCAAGATTGAAATTATACGCTACTGACATTGGTCATTCATATGTTTCGAGTTTTCGTGATGCGGGCTATATTGGATCTTTGACTGATAGACATTCCACTTCTGGTTTCTGCACCTTTTATGGGAATAACCTTGTCTCTTGGAAAAGTAAGAAACACACCGCTATCCGCTGAGATAGAATATCGTCCAATGGCTCATGGTGCTTGTGAAGTTGTGTAGTTAAAATTTCTTCTCATTGAGCTTGGTTTTTCTAATCCAGCATACCACTATAGTGTGGTAATCAAGCGGCTATTAAGATTGCCTCAAATTCAGTTCTTCATGAACGTACAAAGCATATTAAGGTTGATGTTCACTTTCTTCGTGAGAAGGTTCAAACTGGTATCATTCCTACGATTGGAATTCGCACTAGTAATGAACTTGCAAATGTCTTTACCAAACCAGTTGGTCCTCATCTACAATCGTATTTGGACAAGCCGGGCTTAGTAGATATCATCACTCCAGCTTGAGGGGGAGTATTGAGAGTAGTCTTATGTTAATAAGGGTAGTATTGTACTTTTCCCTCCAATGTGTATACTGAGTGAGAAGTGTAGGGTTTGATGTAATGCAGACTTTATTTTTCCAATATGGAATAAAGCTCTCTTTTTCCTCCTGTGTCGTATCTCTCTTTTTATCTTAACTTCTTCTAATTCAACACCCTAGATCTTCACTTTTCTTTATCTCAATTATCATTTGATAATTAGTTTAATTAGTCATTAGAATAAAAATCTTCATTAACGTAGGAACCAATTCTAAGAATTTTTGCATATCTATGAGCCGCAGTACCCAGAAATCGACACCACTGCCAGCCTAGTCAGTAGCAATATTTTGGGAACACAATCCCTCACACAATCAGTGCTCCACAAAACAGGAAGCAAACCGATTTTTTCAATGGATTAAAAGATGCAAATTGAACTAATAAACATTCCAAGCACAAACATAACTTTCCTGGAAGTTTCAATGAACCAACCTGTGTTAAAAACATATTCAGAGTTCCTGGATTGGAAAAACTCCAATATCTTTAAAGTGTTCTGAAGTTTATCTTTCAGCCTCCCAAGAAGAGAAGCAAATTCAGCATCTTCAGTTGTTGACTGTTGTTGAAGCTGATATCACAGGTGCAGAATTAGATTTTCTCCCATTATTAATTTCAGCACTTCATGTAGAACTGTCCTCATAATGTTCCTAAACTTTTAGCAAAAGATCCTTGACACAACAAGTAAAATGTAAAAATACCTACTCTTATTAAGTCAAAATGCCATTAAGATAATAACGAAATAGGGAAAAGATCCGGATAGGACAAGTAAAATATAAATATAACCTTGTCTTTTGTACTTGATATGCCATGTAAAAACTTCCATGGAAAAAAGGATTAGATTGCCTTCATAGCAAAACTTCAGAAATTTTTTTTGTGGGATGGTCAAAATGAAAAACAAGAAAACTGTTTATCTCACCACTTTTGGCCAATGAGAGCTTTCTAGTAAGAAGAGAATTTCTTCAATTTGTTCACGGTTCTTCCACATGTTCTCATCAATTTTATGAGGAGGCTGGCATTCTGCTTCATGTACCAATAATCTCTCTCCTAGAAAACCATTGTTTCCATGTAAAATTGACCAGGGATAAAATTTTATGCACAAAACGCAAAATACAAGTAAATGACAGCTAGGAGTACAAGTAGAATGCTTTCCAAGGAAAATAAGGTACTTTCTATTTTAGTGAACAATAAATACAAAGACATTGTACAAGGTATATTACTAGGAGCAAAATAGTAAAAGCTTATGCAGTCACGCATGGAAATTGAAGCTCAAGTGATCGAATGCAAACACTATGTGCACACAATGTAGAGGCTAGGTCGGTATCAGATACTTCCCTACCACTAACCCATATGACGAGACCAAGACATGGTTGATTGGTGTGATGGTATCAAATCCTTCCCTACCATTAACCCGTATGATGAGATCAAGACAAGGTTAGGACCTTCTTAATTATAGTAAAACAATGTAAAGTGCATAACCAAGGCATAATCACCAAATCAAATAATGGTAGGGCATAGCATAGATAATCATTCTGGTAAATAACTTAACTATGTTGCTTTCTTAATTTTATACGAACCATACCCAATTGGTGTAGCATTTGCGGTGCCAATAATTTAGCAAATGGACATGTAAGATGTTAAGTTTCCTCCAGTATTTCAACCAAGTATAATTTCTCTCCTAAGGCAAAACCGGACAAAATGTCGATTCCAATAAGCAGCATTTACCATCATAATTTCTGGCATAACTTCCAATGAAGATAAGAAAAGGACGATTTATTGACTTATGTGTGCTATATGGCTAGGAATTCTAAACCTTTTCAAGCCATTAACTAGTATAAGTTCTATGTTGAATAACCAAACCAAACCAAGCCTTGTGTCCCAATCAGTTGGGGACGTTCTATTTTGAACAAATATTCAATTTTACTCTCTTTCGACAAATAGTTCTTTTAACTTCAGTTTCATCAATATCTTTTGCAGATTTTTATTTAAAGAAAAAACCTTGCAGTTTATGGTTTTGTAAGGAAAAGAAAATGAACAGGATAATGAATGAAAAGGTAATGAACAATCTTTTAAAGTTCTTACTTCCTGGGTTAGAATAGATGGTCAAGATTGGATAATAGGTTAGTTAAGGTAGAGTAAGGTTTGATAGTGTAAGGTTTCGAGGCTAGAAGAAGAAGAAAAATCTTGCACGCAACCCTTACAAGGGTTTAGTCACATCACATAAACACAATTGCAAAAATCTCATACACACACATCTACTGAGATAAAAGAATTAAGTCAATATTTATGAACTGCTAGAAACATTCCTACTCGTGCTAGAAGCCTAGAATTAAGACTCAAAATCGGAAAGTAAAAAACTGAGACTACCAAAGACTATTCTAAAGCAATTAGGACTTAAAATAAAAACTTAGGCCTGTTTGGGAATATACACAAAACAGGGCTAGGTTCAGTCTCACTCCTATTCATACTGGTTCTAATGAAAACCTAAATCATATTGGTTTGATAAAGAACCAGCCTTAGGAGTCATTTTGTTTTAGCACGGACTCCCACATACACAAAAGGTCATCTAGAAAACACTTGAATTTGTAGAACCAATTCACTTTTGAACAAAAGAACTGGTTCTAGACCTTCCAAACAACCACTTAGTAGCATAATTCGACCCAAAATATGATTCATGGATCATAATAATAGCCCTTCTCCAGCAAAATTGGAGATAATTCAAAATTAGATGATGGAATGATTTAACTTTATGTTTATATTCAGATCCCATTCTGGGATAGCCTGCATCTTCTCACTATCCATTCCCACCCCCAATGCACTCGAAGATAACAATGCTTAATCTTTGCTTTTTGATAGAACCCGTCTTAAGGGCCGCCTGAATAGCAATCAATCACCGTTGGCGATTCCTGCTCCATTGGCTAACACGAGTACTTCATTCTCAATGTCATTTCTTGTGAAGGGATAGTAGGCCTGATACATAACCTTTTGTGGAGGCCCAAAAAATTGCTTACTAGTTCTTTTTTGTTTTTTTTGCGTATTTCCCAATCTATATATATATATATATAATATAACTTCTATTTCCAAGCATTTCGATAGGTTTTCATATTTTTTGTAGTTCAATTGCATTTCTAAAACATTTATATTTTGATCCTTGGTTTGTTCATAGAAATAAAAGAGAGACAAGGAATATGGCTGATTAAGAAGAAGAAAGAGTTTTTAAGGTTATATTTACCTGCTAAACAAGGAGCAATCAATGTATATTTATACATGTAGAGAGAGAGAGAGAGAGAGAGAGAGAGAGTGAAGGTTACCCAACTCTTCACCCTAGACCTCGTACAAATGAATGCTGAAAAAGTGAAAACTCATTGTTTGGCAGTTGATATATATGGCTTTATACTCAAAGAACAAATATATTAACTTTCCAACAAATACGCATATCGCAGTTGCATTTTCTCTAGGTTGCCAAAATCATACCAAGTTCTATGAATGCAGTTCACCAGAGATATATATATATATATATATTTCAACTTTACATGATTACATCATGAAGATGATACTGCTTAAGACATTCGCATACTAAAAATTGACGTATACACTTGAAAATACATCAAGCATATGCTTTGCTCAGGAAAGCATAATGAAAGGGCAAATATGTGAACTCAATTATTTTCAGACTTTTGCCTCCTGTACTCATCAAACTGTTCAATTGAGTTCAGTGTTGCAGATAATACTACTAGTTTACCATTGATGCAACTTTTTAATGTTAAAGTTCTTAACACTACCACAGCATTTTAAATTTTAGTTTTATCATAAACCTCTATGACTTGTTGAGTCAAAGGAAAACAAAAGTTAACGTACTAACTTGATTTAATGGATCAACGTCAATCGACTTGAAGTTGGTATCATAGGAGACCGTCAAATTTGATCTAAAGAAGTTTATAAGAAATTGGTGTCACATGTGTCGTGCAAATTTTTTTGCAAAGTCATGCCTAGGCCGGAGATTATAAGAAATCATCCCGGTGTGCCTATATTTGTCTCCAATATAGTTGATTTGGTTGCCTCTCCACATGCAAGATTGGAAAGTACATGAGGGAACGTGTTGAAGTCACATTATGGGGCCCATTCTCTAATGCTGTGTTTGTTTTGATGGAAGAAGGGAAGGAACGAAAGGAGGGGAGGGATGGATGATAAATCCTTTGTTTGGCAGGGTGGAAGAGAGAATGGAATGGAAAGAAGGATGGATGACATTTCCATCCGAGCCCACAATATTCAATCCAAAGTGGACGGATTGAGGGAAGGAAAGAGTGAAGGACGCTCAGGGCTAGCCTTGAGATGACAAAAATTGTCCGGGGCCTCAAGCCAGCTTTCAAAGGGGACTAAAAAATGAGGCCTCTATACTAAGTTTCATAGAAATTAGGAAGAAATAAGAAAAAAAGAGGCCTAAAAAATGAGGCCTTTCTAATAAGTTTCATAGAAATTAGGAAGAAATTAGAAAGGAAAAAAAAAAAAAGAGGCCTAAATGAGGCCTCTATACTAAGTTTCATAGAAATTAGGAAGAAATTAGAAAGAAAAAATAAAATAAAATAAAAATAATAATAATAATGAGACATCTATACTAAGTTTCATAGAAATTAGGAAGAAATTAGAAAAAAAAGAGGCCTAAAAAATGAGGCCCCATGTGGTTGCTTGACCGCAAGGGCTCATGGTCGGCCCCCTAAGGACGTTCTACAATATTGTCAACTTATCATAATACCCTCTTCTTTTTTCTTTTCCTTTTAAAAACTCTACTTACGTTGCTTCCATTTCTAAAATCTCTACTTACTATATTCGTTTTTTTTTTTTTTTCTTTCGAAAGAATTTTAAGGAGCAGTTTGTTATCTGTTAGATACCATAGTGGTGTCTAATTTCCACAATGAAGTTTTGTTTGTGTAACTAACAATTTTTATTTTTTTTAGAAAAACCATTGACAATTACTATTTATTTAATTTACAAAATTTTAGTTAATTCTAATTGCAACAAATAGCTTTTACCACTAATAATAGGGAAAATACATTGCATCTTGTGGCATGGGTATAATAGTAAAAAGTTGGTTAATACATATGGCTTCCCTTCCTTCCTCAACTAATACCAAACAAAGGAGGAGAGTCGTGAGACTATTCCTTTCCCTTCTTCCCTCTTTGTTCACCAAACACAAGGAGGGAAGGCCTCCTTCCTTTCCTTAGGGAGACCTCTCCCCTCCCCTCCCCTCCCCTTTTCCATCCTTCCTACCAAACACAGCATAATAGTTTAAGATTTTGGAGCAATTGTCGACTTAGCAATAAGCAATCTCTCAACTCTCAATCATTTCTAAACTGTTGTGAAAGCCTCAACATCCATTTTGTACATGGACATGCAGCTAAACGAGATATCAAAACGGTTTAGCTTTTTCAAAATTATATTATTACCTTGTCAAGGAAAAACTCAACACATATACACGGAATCTAGGAAAGATTTTGGCAAACTAACTAATCTTTTGTCAAATTTGAGCTGTTTTTCCTATTATTATTAATCGCACTGTGAAAGCATTTTGTTCCAACTATCTAAAAGCCAAGAGGAATTTTATCTCATAAAGTAACATCACAAAGATTGATTTGTCATGTGCTTAAACTTTACCAAGATCACTAGGAGGCATAGTTTTTTAAGTTGCATTTAGGAGCAAATGTGTCCCAGAGCCAAGGTGCAAGGCGCAGAAAAAGCGCAAGCTTGAGCAAAGTGAGGTGCACTTTATGAAAATTTATTAATTAAATATGCTTATACAAATATAAGAACTCAACAATTCACAAATACATTTAAATTGCCAAAACAACAAAGTTATACATATTTTGACGTATTGGCTCAATAGGTCAACTATTAAGTTGACTCTATGATGCTTCAAACAATAGCCAACCTTAGAATGACATAGTAAAGTGATGTAAAACATCTCCAAGATGAAGATCGGATTGCACTTGAGTATTTAGAAAAAGGGAGAAGGAAAAGGGGAAGAAAGTAATGCTAATCGAATCTGGTCAAAACTTTCAGGACGAGTTGACGCAGTCAAACCTGGTCAACTCGAGTTTGACCAGCCGGGTCAAGTTGACCAAGCTGGGTCATGATTGAATTCCAATAATTTAGTCTATTTCTATATTTTATTTTATTATATTATTAATGGTTGTTTTAGGAGAGATTGGTTAATGGTAAAACTTCCTATTTTAGATTTCTTGGTGAGGAAGTATTTTAAATAAGCTATAGCTTTCCTATTTCTTTTAGGTTTCCTTTTTCTTTTAAGTTTCTGTTTTCAGCTACAGGTTTCGCCCTATAAAAGGCCTTGACTGCACCATTATTGAGCAGTATTCTCTAATAATATTTGAGTTATTCAAAGTTGCTTTAATTTTCATTGTTTTATAAGCTTTCTCTTAAGCTGTCCAACTTCGATTCAATTGAATCAAAGCCTTATACTGCTGGTCTTTTGATCAGAAAATCAAATAATAAAGTTGCTGATGCACTAAGTCGCTACCATTCTACAGCTTCCAAATCAAGGGATTCTTTACTTATTACAGTCAAAAGCACAATTATCGTGATTTTCTAAGGAGCTTTACGGCGATGATCCTAAATTTCATGAATTATAGGAAAAGTGCACTTTCGGACAGCGAGGTACCTCTGGTTTTCTAATTCAAGATGGCTTTCTCTTCAAGAGCACTAGATTATCTATCCCCAATGGTTCTATTTGAGAACATTTAATCAATGAATTACATAGCGGAGGACTCCCGGGACACTTTGGAAGAGACAAGACCATTGGGCTTGTGGAACAACGGTACGTTTGGAAGTCTCTCAAAAGAGATGTTGAAGACTTTGTCTGTCGCTGCCTTATATGCCAAAAAGGGAAAGGACACACACAAAACACTGGTTTGTACATACCTTTACCGGTCCCTAATGCCCCTTGGGAAGATCTTTCCATGGATTTTGTATTTGGGTTGCCTCGGACGCAGCGAGGCAATGACTCCGCCTTTGTTGTGGTTGATTGCTTTTCTAATATGACACACTTTATCCCTTGCCACAAGACACACAATGCAGTGAATATTGCAAACCTTTTCTTTCGTGAGGTTGTTCGTCTACATGGTATCCCCAAGACCATCACTTCAGACCATGACTCTAAATTTTTGAGTTGTTTTGGAAGACATTATGGGCTAGGTTGAAAACTGAACTTAAGTTTTCAAGCACTGAGCATCCTCAAACTGATGGGCAAACGGAAGTTGTTAACCGTACTCTCGGCAACTTGATTCGGGGCCTTTCTGGTGACAAACCGAGACAATGTGACTTGCACTTACACAAGCTAAGTTCGATAATAATTCAGCCACCAATAGATCTACGGGTTATGCACCATTTCAAATAGCCTACTCTAAGGTGCCTAATCACACCTTGGATTTGGTTTAGCATCCGTCTCTTCCCAATTCCAACGGGGCTGCCAATGACATGATTGAGAACCTTCATAAGATCCATGAACAAGTAAAAAAGAACCTTGAAGCTTCTAATGCCAAGTACAAAGCAGATGCCGATCAGCATCGACGATTCAAGAGCCATGAAATAGGTGACTTGGTCATGGTTTACCTCAGTAAAGATCGCTTCCCCGCTGGCACTTACAACAAAACCAAGATGAAAAAAATTGGGCCCCTTCGTATCTTGAAGAAGATTAACGACAACGCTTATGTGGTAGATTTGCCTGCTGATATGCATATCTCCCCGACATTCAATGTAAAGGACATCTATCCTTACTTCCGGAGGATAGTTTTTCTACTTCAACAAACTCGGAGAAGAGTTTTCTAAAAGAAAGGGGCCCTGATGTAGAACATCTCCAAGATGAAGATCGGATTGCACTTGAGTATTTAGAAAAAAAAATGGACAAGGAAAAGGGGAAGAAAGTATTGCTAATCGAATATGGGCAAAACTTTCAGGACGAGTTGACTCAGTCCAACCTGGTCAACTCGAGTTTGACCAGCCGGGTCGAGTTGATCAAGCTGGGTCATGATTGAATTCCAATAATTTAGTCTATTTCTATATTTTATTTGATTATAGATTATTAATGGTTGTTTATGAGAGTTTGGTTAATAGTAGAACTTCCTATTTTAGATTTCTTGGTGAGGAAATATTTTTAAATAAGCTAGCTTTCCTGTTTCTCTTAGGTTTCCTTTTTCTTTTAAGGTTCTGTTTTCAGCTACAGGTTTCAGCCTATAGACTGCACCATTGTATTCTCTAATAATATTTGAGTTATTCAAAGTTGCTTTAATTTTCATTGTTTTATAAGCTTTCTCTTAAGCTGTCCAGCTTCGATTCAATTGAATCAAATCCTTATACTGCTGTCTTTTGATCAGAAAATCAAATATAATCGCTTCCGCTACATCATAAAGACTGAATTAAGTACAAAACGATCACAACATTTCAAGTCTAATTCCTATGATTATTTAATTTATTTGTACAATTAAGCTTTTCCCTTTCTTATTTCTTTCCCTTCTAATTTTGGGATCCATTAGAGAGCTAGTAATGGTCACAAAGAAGAACATTCTTCTATTTTAAAAATGTGACCCATTGTGTTTTGGAAGTTGTTATTGTTAAAACTATTATTAGTGAAAACTTAGGGTTAATCTCAACAAATTAGCCCTTATACATTATTCAGAGAGCATCAAGAATAATTACAATAGTGTCCTTGACACTTATATGAAATATTAAAATAACACACAAAGAACTAGTATCTAACACTCCCCCTCAAGCTGGTACAAAGATATCTCTCAATCCCAGCTTGCTTAATACATCATGAAACTGTCTAGAACCAACCCCCTTAGTCAGAATATCAACTAGTTGATCACAACTCTTCACAAATGGAGTGCAAATATTTCCATTATTCAGGTTCTCTTTAATGAAATGTATGTCAATCTCGACGTGCTTGGTCATGTCATGTTGTACTAGATTGTGTGCAATACTAATAGTGGCCTTACTATCACAGTGTAACTTCATTGGAACAGCAACCTCTAGTTTTAGGTCTTTCAACAACAACTTCACATACGCCTCGAGCCATAGCTCTAAATTCAGCTTCGGCACTCGATCTGGCTACCACGTTTTGTTTTTTACTTCTCCAACTAACGAGATTGCCACCTACAAAAATGCAGTATCCTGAAGTTGATCGTCTATCTGTCACAGAACTTGCCCAATCCGCATAAGTGTATGCCTCAACTCTGAGATGATCATGTTTCCCGAAGTATAAGCCTTTACCAGGAGCAGACTTAAGATACCTCAGAATTCTGTTAACTGCATCCATATGTGATTCCCGAGGAGCATGCATGAACTGGCTCACCACACTTACAGCAAAGGCAATATCAGGACGTGTATGTGAGAGACAAATGAGCTTCCCAACAAGTCTTTGATACCTCCCCCTGTCTACCATTGCTCCATTGATGTCATCACTAAGTTTTTGATTATACTCAATAGGAGTATCACAAACTCTACTTCCGAGCATCCCAGTGTCATTTAGGATATCAAAAACATACTTCCTTTGGGAAATGAAGATCCATGTTTAGACCTTGCAACTTCAATCCCAAGAAAGTATTTCAGCTCTCCTAGGTCTTTTATTTCAAACTCTGTTGCCATATATTCCTTGAGACGCTGCATTTCTCTTAAGTCGTCTCCTGTGAGAACAATATCAGCCACATACACGATAAGTGCAGTAGTCTTACCTTGCAAGGAGTGTTTGATGAATAGAGTGTGGTCAGCCTGACTTTGCTTAAAACCATATTTGCACATAGCCTATGTAAATCTCTCAAACCATGCCCTAGGCGACTGCTTAAGACCATACAAAGCCTTCTTTAACCTGCACACCTTTCCTTTTGTTTTATAACTCTCAAAGCCAGGAAGAATGTCCATGTACACCTCTTCTTCCAGGTCACCATGTAAAAAGGCATTTATAACATCGAACTGTTGAAGTGGCCAATGCCGGTTGGCTGCTAGGAACAGAAGGATCCTAACAGAATTCATCTTAGCCACCGGTGCAAAAGTCTCCTGATAATCCACTCCATAAGTCTGAGTGAAACCTTTGACAACGAGACGAGCTTTAAACCTCCCAACAGAACCATCTGCTCTATGCTTCACTATATATACCCACTTGCACCCTACAGTTCTTTTGCCCATAGGTAACTTAGCTAACTCCCAAGTACCATTTTTGTGAAAAGCATTCATCTCCTCATCCATGGCATGTTTCCACTTAGGATCATTGAGAGCATCCTGAACATGATTAGCTACAGTAACAGAGGCAATACTTGAAAGAAAGACACGGTAAGCATGAGATAAGTGAGAGTAGGACACAAAATTTGAAAAAGGGTATTGAGTAGATCTAACACCCTTACAGAAAGCGATAGGAACATCAAGATCACTAGAAACGGGTAAGGAGTTATGTAAATTACCTGAATCACAATCATGGTCAGTTGGAGCCTCACTAGTTGGAGTAGATGGCAGTAGAGGAATAGGAGCATTGGTCTCAACCTCGGTCTCAACCTCTTTGCTTCTTCTCTTACTCCATGTACCCTTGGAATAAACCAACAATTCTTTTTCCTTTGGCAATAACTCTCGTTGTTTAGGAGTACTTGGCTCCACTTCCATCACTTCCTCTACCTATACATTTCCAGTTTCCTTCTTTTTCTGAGATGGCACACCAATGGAGATAACAGGAATTTCTGGTAAAGTACCAAGAATCTCTTCACTCTGCTTCTCCCCCTGAAGAGGTGGCTTGGAATGGCCAAAAAAATGAACAGACTCATGGAATGTGACATCCATAGACACATACCACTTCCTAGACTCCTGATGATAACATTTGTAGCCTTTCTGGGTAGGAGAATATCCCAGGAAAACACACTTAAGAGGCCGAGGATCTAACTTCCCACGAGTTGGTGAGTGATTGTGGGCAAAACAGACAAACCCAAAGACCCGACAAGGAATAGAAAATAGTGTTGAAGAAGATTTAGATAAGAGTTCAATGGGAGCCATTTTATGGAGAAACTGAGTAGACAGTCTATTAATCAGGTATGTAGCCGTAAGGACCGCATCACCCCAATATGATTTGGGAGCATTAGCCGTGAAAAGCATAGAACGAGCAACATTAAGTAAATGACGATTCTTGCGTTCTACTACCCCATTTTGTTGCGGGGTGTCAGTGCAAGACGTCTGATGAATAATCCCTTTAGAAGCGAAAAAATTTCCTAACCCCGAATCTATGTGTTCTCCCCCTTGATCAGAACGCAGTACCTGAATTCCCTTGCCAAATTGTGTCAACACCATTTGATAGAAGTTTTGAAAAATGGAAAAAACTTCATTTTTGTTTTTCATCAGGTAAATCCATGTGGTTCGTGAGTAATCATCAACAAAGCTAACAAACCAACGATAACCTTTTAAATACAAAATACAAGAAGGACACCATACATCAGAATGAACAAAAGTAAAAGGCGCTAAACTCTTATTAATACGAGGTGCAAAAGATGCCCGATGATGTTTCCCAAGTTCACATGACTCACACAAATATTCTGAAACATCTTTATTAACAAGTAAAGAAGGAAATAAATGCTTTTGGGCAGCACTTCAGTACTGTAATAACAGTTCTGTTAGTGCTGTTTCTCTCACAAAATGCACAGTAAAACTGCTTTTGCAAAAGCAGTTTTATAAAAACTGTCCAGTTTTACTGTTCATTTTGTGAGAGGAACAGCACTAACAGCACTGTTATTACAGTACTGAAGTGCTGCCAAAAGTAAATAAAAAGAAGGATGGCCTAATCTCTTATGCCAAAGTCAGATGTCTGTAAACTATAGTGTGGTGCACTCCTTTAGTTCCTACATCCAACAGGTAAAGACCATGCTCCTCTCTACCACTGCCAATCATCCTCTGTGTGGTAAGGTCCTGAAAAACACAATAGGAAGGAAAAAAGTTATACTACAATTAAGATCACGAGTTATGCGGCTAATAGATAAAAGGTTAAAAGTTAAACTCGGAACATGTAACACAGAAGACAGAGGTAGAGATGGAGTGGCATGAATGACACCATTTCTGAAACAGAAGAAAAGGTGCCCCAACAATACGAATTTTCTCTTGACCTGAAGAATGAGTATACACAGAAAACCACTCGGATGAACTAGACGAATGACCTGAAGCACAAGAATCAATAATCCAATGGAGCAATGAGTGAGACAAACATATTGTGGCAGAGTGAACCAAGTTACCTGTCTGGACAAATGAAGTGGAAGCACATGTGGGAGTAGACGAAGAGCGACGAGTCATCAAGCTACGAAGAGCATCTAAACCCCGCAAAGCATCCTCATACTCAATGGTAGATAAGGAGGCGGATGAAGATGTCCCTGGCTAAGCTGTGGACCCGGAGTCTGTAACATCAATAACCTCAGTATGATGGGCACGAGATTGCCCTCCACGGCCACCACGTCCTCCACGACCGCCAGAGCGACCTCTATATGTCCCAGGTGGACGACCATGAAGACCCCAACAAAGCCCTAACAACGCCACGACAATTACAATAATCACACCATTTCTACGACTTCTCAGAAGAGTCGAACCCACTCAGGGCAGGTGTACCACGAGGCTGCGGAGGGCCCTCTGGAAGAGAGGGAGTAGAAACAAGGGCAGAACGTTCGGTAGAAGTAACCAGAAGCATAGCAGAACGACGACTCTCCTCGTTTTGGACAAAGGCAAATGCTTCCCCGAAGTGTGGGAAGAGTATCCATCCCAAGTACCCTACTACGAACCGAATCATACGCCCCTGAAGAAACTTGAATACCCATAGCTTCTCTAGAAGTTTCTGATACCCAATAACATCCTGAGGGCACGCTGGATGGTAATCCTGAAGATGATCAACACGTTTCCACTGGGTAGTGAGAAAAATGTAGTACTGAATAACTGTCATAGTCCCCCTGTTCTGAGCTATCAATCACCCTAGACAGCTTAAACTCCTGAGCATAATTTCTCTTACGGGAGTAGGTAAGAGCAACTATATCCCAAATATCACGGGTTGTAGTCATGCCCAGAAAACCTTCTCCAATTTCAGGTACCATAGAATGAATTAGCCATGCTCTAACAAAAGCATTCTCAACCTTCCACTTAGCAAAGCTAGCATCAGCAACATTCGGTGCTTGGATAGTCCCATCAATATATCCCTCCTTCGCTTTCCCTTCCAAGTAGAGAAGAACAGACTGTGACCAAGGTACATAATTTTGGCCATTGAATAAAGAGGTCGTGATTTTAAGAGTTGGGTTGCTCTGGGGAGCAACTAACTGGCTCAGTTGAGGCTATTGAGCATCTCCGGGTGACGTAATCTTATCGTTTACCATGGTGCCAACAAGTGAAGGAAACACCCACAATAATCACACCTAACAAAACAACGAAGGTAGGGAGCCAACACGGGACTGTTACGTCATACGGATCAGCAAGAAGCTAATCTGGGGTCCATTAAAGAACCCAAAAAAAAATTGAAACTAAACGGCAATCAAACCGGAGACTTCGTAATGATGGGAAGGTAAAAGGGGGCAACAAACAAGAAAAGAGGAAAAATATAGGTGGTGTAGCAAATCAGATCACCATAGAATAAGCAAAGGGGCTAGGAGATGGTGTATGGGGCTTCAGATAGGTTAGATAGAGTGGAACAGAGATGGGTTGGTGGTGGCTGATCTGTCCAGGTTGGTCTATGGGTTGCGGCGCAGGGTTGGGGTAGTACTGGGCTGCGGCGCAGTGGCTAGGTGGGCATATGGCTGCGATGAAGGTCAGGGAGGTAGGGAGGAAGTAGGCGAGGGCTAGGGTGATGGTGGTGGTGATTCTGAAGGTGGAGGTGGTGGTGAGTTGGCCAGTGGTTAAGGTTTGGTGGTGGTGGGAAAGCTTGTAGGCTCTGATACCATGTTAAAACTATTATTAGTGAAAGGTTAATCTCAACGGATTAGCCCTTATATATTATTCAGAGAGCATCAAGAATAATAACAATAGTGTCCTTGACATTTATATGAAATATTAAAATAACACACAAAGAACTAGTATCTAACAGTTATGACCTAATAAGTCTTAATATGGGTCCAAAGCTAATAAGAGGTGGGTCACGATTTGGATCTAAAGTTAATATTAGTTGGGTATGAATATGAACTTTAGTTTCATGCCTAAATAGATTACTAATGCGTACTTTTATTGAGGCGCGGGCTTTGCACCTTGGGCTTTTGTAAAAATGCGCAAGAAAAGTGTGCCTAAGCGAACCTATTTGAAGGGGCTTTGCCTAGGGCAGGGCGCAAAGGCTGAGCCCGCCTGCGCTAGGCTCGCCTTTAACAACAGATTTGGGAGCCTTATTGACAATTCCTAAAAGCTTGAGATCATGACCACACGCTACTCCCAAATACATGGAGCCCCATATGGTGGTGCAACCAACAAAGATTGGAATGAAATGTAATCCTAATTAAGCACCAGGAAAAAATAGTCCAAGTAACTGGCCCTACAAACCATAACTTCAACCAAGAATAAGTGAACCATCTCTCCTCGGTTAAATGTAGAAGGAACCTAGAAGGTCAAAACAGATAAAAACCTCGTCTTCCAGATTATCGGACCATCATCTAAGATCTCACATTGAAAATTTTCCACAAAGTTTTTGCAATTGAAGGTCCAAGCACTCTAAGTATTTCCATTGGTCTCCTGGTAGGTCTTTTGCAGTAAGAGTATCTAAATTGTCCAGACTGAGGAGATCAACAAAAATTTATCATTTCACTTAACTACACCCCCCGGCCCGCTACTTCCTACAATCAGAGGTTGTAGCACCAGGGCAAACTCGATCGACTTTAACAATAGACAACAATCAAATTAGAGACAGAAAAAAGTCCATAATTAATACATCCTCCCATAACTCGGCAATGCCCTTAACTTGTTTGGCCACATATATGTATTACAACCACCTTTGCAATGTGGATATCCATTAATGTGATCATGTTGAATTACTAGTTTATGGCTTGAGAAAATTCTTAATCATACATAATCTGGAAAGTAATGCTTTATCTCCTCATACATCCAGATTTACAAAGCTAGCTACCATAGTCAACCAAAAACTTGGCATGAGCTTTATTCGAATTCTCATTCTTGTCCCTCACTCTAGTAAAAGAGAACTACCACCTAACTCAATTCAACTGTTCGATGGAAAATGGCAACCATAAATAAATGCAGTGTACATCTAGAGAGCAAACCAGAAGAGCCGCCAAAAAGAAGAAGAATTGTGATAACAAGAAGAAGACATTATTGGTTGTGCGTCTGTGTATAGACATACATTTAGAGAGAGAAAAACCAAAGGAGATGGAAATTGGGATGGGCTAATAAAAATAACAAATGAAAATCAAACCTGCAGTGAGCGGAAATTCCTCGTGTAAATCGGTAGCAATGGAACGAATCTCGGACGAAAGACGTAAGACGTCGTCGGAAAGAGGAGCACACGGGTATTTATTGTAGTAAGAAGCCAGAAACGACCTAGTTATGGGAACCAAACCCTCCGTAGACGACATTATCGAGGGCTAAGATACGGATCAACCTGGAAGTTGATCTGCTCTGATCGATCTGCCTGCCTAACGGTCTTCTGGTTTGATTTCGTGAAAGATACACGATTGCTGATATTTTTTTTTAAAAAAAAAATTGCAGTAGTCCAACAACCGCAATCAAAGACAGGGAGCTTTTTACTGTCGCCACAAGGGAATTATTCCTTTTTCCCGTCAGGAAATACGGCTCCAATTGTTATTCATTGTTCAACTTATTTCTCAAATTTATCACTTTTCAGAAGCGCTACTCCAACTAACGATTTCAGACCAATTTAAAATTGCTATTTTAAATAGCGATTTTACTTAAACCGAAGTAACGTTTTCATGGAACTCGCTACTTGAACTAAGGATTTTAAATAGAGACGCTACTTGAACCTGCATCTTCTTCTTCTTTCCTCTCACACCAGATTTGTTCTCTCTCTCTCAGAGGTCTCTCACTCTCTCTCTACTCAGTGATCGCTCTCTCTCAGGTGCCTCTTTCTTTCCCCACGCTCTCTCCCTCCCTCTCTCTGTTATTACACACGCAGACACGCACACACACACAATGTATATATATTACACACAAATATATATATACACACACAGATACATATATACACACACATATATATACACACACAGATACAATAATGCATCCACACAGACACATACTCACAGAGACAATGTATATATACAGAGACATATTTCCATTCAAATTGTTAGGGTCATAGTATTAATTGAAAGTCATTGATTTTATAGTTATGCCGATTGATTTATCCGCTAAAGATTACAAAGTTTACAAACTACCAGTGGGTAACCTGTCCAAATCTAGATTTCGATTATTAGTAAATTCCACCATCTTAAACCATAGAATTTAGCACAACTATATGTACATTTGCTTTATACATTGATGGTTTAGGGACCAAATAGTAATTGAAATTGGTCATTTCCACACATACCTATGAAAACGGGGAATATTTTTGTTTCATTCATAGATTTAGTGATGGAAAAACAAAAATAGGCACGGTGGAAAAGATTGAAAGAATGAATTAAGAGAGAATGGTTAATATAGACCTCAATGTTTTTGGAGAGATTGATTTCAAAAGTCGATTCTTTGAGTACAAATTATAGAGGAAGTGTTTTCGATTTGAGAAATGGGAAAGTACATTAGTCCTTGTATTTAATTACCATTGATTACTTACACTCGAATTTGCAAATGTGAAGGTATTAAAATGGCCAGTGTTGTGACTATAATGCTGTATTGGGGGGGGGGGGGAAACATGTGCATTGGAGCGGATGGTCTATACTACGATAGTCACTGTCGAAGTTTCATTCGCCTGAGAACGGACGCTGAATACACTGAACTTGTTAGAAACGTTTGCAAGAAAATGGGGGTTCATCAGAATAGTGTTCGTTTGAAGTTCACTTGTAGGTTTTCCGTCGGTTCTTGGATATCAGGTTTCCAAGTTTATACCGTTTGAAGTAATTGATGAGGAAAGTCTGCAAGTAATACTAGAAACAGCATCTACCAATGCAGCTATAAACTCTATGGATCTATATGTCGAGTCAGAGAATCTTCCCGAGGCCCATCAAACATTAGATGACTGGATTGGGGCGTACACCTCTCTGTCGACACAAGAAGGCGAAAGCTCAAACCCGTTTGTACAGGGGTTATTGCCGTCCACGTCTACACAACATGTGGATTGCTCAAATGCATTGCAAAACAGTCAGAATGATTACAGGAGTCCGATGCAAGACATTGTTTCAAAATGGCCAATTCATGTGCAGTTCGATTCAGATGATTGGGGATATGGTGATGATTGGGCACACAGAGGGATGGACACTAACTTGACACCGGAAAACTCGGATGAAGAAGATGTGCATGCACACGAGTATACTGGGCGGGATGAGGAAGACGATGTTATCGAAGATATTGAGCCGACTACCCAAATAAATCCTGAAAATGCTTTGTATGAGCCTCGTTCATCAACTTTTACATCGTTTGACTTGGGCATCCATACTGGAGAGGCATGTTATGCTTCAAACATTGAGGGTAGGCAATGGAATCCAGATCGAGACGAGTTAGTGAAGGGTATGATGTTCAAAACCAAAGATGATCTTTAGAGATTTATGGAGTTGTACTCAATAAGAACACATCAACGGTACACGGTGGATCAAACCAGTCCGGATCGTTGGTCGTTGAAATGTGAATTGGCGTCACAAGGTTGCAAGTGGCAACTACGGGCAAGGTTGAAACGACACGGGATGTTTGAAGTCATAAAGGTTGAGCAAAGCCACACTTGTATGTCCCCTACGATGAACCTTGGTCATAGAAATCTAAATGCTCGGCTAGTGGCTAGGGACATAATGCCAATGATTAAGGAGGACGCATCTATTAACATCGCTGCGCTATTGCAAAAGGTGAAAGATAAGTATTTGTACACCGTCTCATACAAGAAGGCATGGAATGCGAAACAGAAAGCCATTGTAATGATATTTGGGGATTGGTGTACATCATACACAGAATTGCCTAAGTTCATGGCTGCAATTCAATAGTATAATCCTGGAACGGTTGTTGAATGGTTCTATGTGAACGGTGGTAGTGCGACTGTAAAGAACTTCGAAAGAGTATTTTAGGCGTTTAAGGCGTCCATTGATGGGTTCAAACACTGTCGCCCCGTCATAAGTATCGACGCCACATTCTTGTATGGAAAATATAAGGGCAAATTACTAATCTCTATGGGAACAGATACAAACGATCAAATTTTTCCTTTAGCATTTGCCATCGTTGACGAGGAGAAAGTTGAAACATGGACGTGGTTTCTGAAATTGCTAAGGGACTACATTGTGCCTGGCAGATGTTTAATATCCGATCGACATAGAGGCATCCTTTCTGCGGTGAATGAGCATGATGTAGGGTTTCATGAGCCCGATGGGTATCATCGCTATTGCCTCCGGCATGTACAGAGTAATTTCACCACAAAGTTTAAAAATGCATACCTAAAGAAACTTGTGTAGAATGCTCGGAGTACCCGCCAAGTCCGTAAATTTAATGGGTTCATGGAAGAGATTAAGAAGGTTGATCCAAAGGCGTGGGAGTATCTTGATGCAATTCTCGTCGAAAAATGGACCATTGCCCACGACGGGGGACGACGGTACGGTATGCGAATAACCAACATCTCAGAGGTGTTTAATGGTGTACTCAAGAAATCTAGGCATCTTCCTATCACCACTTGTGTTGAAATGATCTTTTTTCGTGTTGTTAAGTACTCTAGCGAGCGACGTGAACTTGCTGAGATAGCCATCAGGGAAGGTTTTACCTTCACCCCAAGAGCAATGTGCAGATTGTTGAAATCAGAAGGCAAGATTGGTAGGTACAACCTTGAGATTTTTTATTCTGGGCACGGGTACGTGCAGGTCAACAAAGGGGGAGCATCAGGTTCTAGTCAAATTGTGAACATATCTAATAGGACTTGCAGTTGTGGAAAATGGGATATATATAAAATGCCATGTACTCACGCATTGGCAGTTCTAGCTAAGTTTAGAACTTCATATCAAAATTACGTTCATCAATGTTACACAATTGACTCGTACAACCAGTGTTGGGCACCCCAGTTTTTCCCAATCCATCACAAAGATTACTGGAACCCACCTTCTGGTCCTACAGTTGTGCACAATCCTGCTATGCTTCGAGGTAAGGGCCGACCACGATCAACCCGCATAACAAATGAGATGGATTTGAGAGAGGGGGTTAGGGCTACTTATCAATGTGGATTATGCCATCAACAAGGCCATGACAGGAGACGATGCCCCCAACATCTATGATAGCGGTTTAAAGATATAACAACATCTATAATAGCGGTAGTGTGCAGAGTACCTCAACGATGTTGCAGTACTGTCATAGCTTTTCTACATGTACAATTTATGAAAACAATTTTCATAAGATACATATCATCATAACCATTGAAATGGAAGCGATGAGAGGTTTTGGTTCTAACCTTAGCACACCATTCATACAAAGTCTGGTCAGGAACTTCTAGCAAGATTTGTTATGTAAAACGAACACCTCTCATCATTAACAACTCCTGAAGGAGTTCATGTTCCTTCTGCCAGCTCCAAACCTGAGTCGCAATGGCATCATCCAGAAGATCACATCCAGGGATTATCTCAGCAAAAACGGTCTGCGCGCAAAGCTTCGAAAGCAACATATTTAAATGAACCATCTTCATGTTTCCATTCCGGAGTAGAAAAATCCATGAGTGCTTCTAGAGTATCCTTTTTTCAAAAAAAAAATGTGGGTGGTACATAGGTGTATACTTATTTTCCATACTAAAAAACAATGCAACGAAGAAGAAGAAGGATAAGAAGGAATGCTTAGGATATCACATTGAATATTAAAACCACAGTATATATAGACCATGGAATGCCTAGGACAAGACACTGGGTCTGACGTCCAGTAGTTGACGCGACAAGTCACTGCTTCTGACAACATTCCAGTTGATGCGACAAGTCACTGGGTCTGACGCCCAGCAGTTGATGCGACAAGTCACTGCTTTAAGTTTTTTTACACCACGTAATTTAACATATTTAACTCTTGTTTAATATCATGTTGTAGCTTCATTACATTTACTAGTGATTTTGTTGACTAACCATCATGTTTGAACATCTTGCTTACCATGGATGTACATCCTGGACCTGAGGATCCCTCAGTACTGACATTACAGGACGCACATCGGTCATCCGCCATTTGGGATGGTGAGATCTTGAGTCAGCTTTACTGCCAGCGCTCTGAGGTTGTTTCACGACAAGGTCCTGATCCAGATCAGCGCATATTAGATTACATCAGACAGATCGGGTCCTACGGCACATATAGACTAGGATTTATACAGTATGATTGGGGTTTGATCACTGCCCTAGTTGAGAGGTGGCATGTTGAGACACACACCTTTCACCTACCTGTCGGCGAGACCATGATCACGCTGCAGGACGTCAGCATTCTATTGGGCCTACCGGTCGATGGCCGTGCAGTTACCGGTATTGATGTGTCACGCTCCAAGGAGCAGTGGCAGGAGCTATGTCAGGAGTTGCTCGGTTTCACACCACCCCTAGCCACTATCTCAGGATCTTCACTGCGACTGACTACGATATGGGACCATTTCACACCCCAGATCGCTCAGCATGCCGACGACGCCACTATTCAGCAGATGGCTTAATGTTATTATATGATGTTGATCGGAGGGTCGTTGTTCCCAGATAAGTCTGGGAACAAGGTCAGCCTCATATATCTACCACATCTACGACACTTTGATGCTGGCTATAGCTGGGGCAGTGCAGCATTGGCATATCTATACCGTGAGTTGTGTGCTGCAGCTCATCATACCGCTGTTGAGATATCCGGCCCGCTTATACTTTTACAGGTTATGTGTTATGTAAATTATGTGAATTACGCATATTTTACGATTGTTCAGTCTATCATAAATAACTTAACTCAATTATTATCAATCGCAGCTTTAGGCATGGGAGAGATTGACCCATATCCGATCAGTCCCCTTACCAGTAGCTGTGCCAGAGGATGGTCCATTGGGTTGTAGGTATAATTACATTGTTTAATACATTATTTTTATTCATTACTCGTACATTCATTTAAGTGCTAACAATTTTGTCATTACTTTAGGTGGTTGACCCGATTCTCAGTTCGGGATGTGCCTACTCATGTTCAGCGTCACTTTCGGGACCAGTTGGACCAGATGAGGCCCAAGCAGGTAAATAATGTGTAGAGTAAAACCGTCATTTGCATTATTATTCAAGTTGCTAATTTTTTATATATTATTTTCATAGATGATTTGGCAGTCGTACAGTGCTGAGCTAGTCACTTCGTTACCTCAGTACTGTCGGGCTGGGTAGGGCACATGATGGCCAGATGTCCGTTGATCGTGTATGCCGTGGTTAAGTGGCATCATCCCGACAGAGTGATGAGACAGTTCGGGATAAGGCAGGTAGTCCCAGAGCCATGTAATACTATAACGACATTACATCGCATTGATCGACGTGGTCATGCGAATACCGACTGGAGTCACTTTCATAGAGAGTATGTTGAGCTCTGGGACCATTGGCTGCAGCATGTTATGGTAGCTCAGATGCTTGCCTCAGACCCATATATGAGATGGTATAGCCGTATTACACGTAGATTGATTGGACCACTTAGAGATCCACCGACTGTTGGCTTCCAGCCAGTCGGTACGATTCGCGGCGTTCTGGTGAGATGTTTTCATTATCGTACAACATATAAATTTTCCATCCTGCACATGCCATAAAATGTGGAATACTTAATTAAACTTTCCATTTTTTTCAGGAGGATGGTATGACTCGTGTGTATGAGGTTGTACGATCGGTGTTGGCTAGTTTAGCAGCATGCGACCCTCATTCTGGCCCTCCAGAGGTGATGTCGGCATTAGAGGAGATTCTTACGATTAGTGAGCATTCATTACAGGCTGTTCATGAGGACTAATGTTAGACGGGGCTGTTCCATCTTCCACAGTATTCGTGCCCCGCGTCTCAGAGCCTCAGCCTCAGCCTCAGACGCATCCTCAGCCACAGCCTCATCCTCAGACGCATCCTCAATCTCAGCCTCAGTCTCAGTCTCAGGAGCAGACAGACCCATCTACACACTCTGAGTCTGAGCCACATACACCAGATGATCAGGGTCCTGCTGTGTATGCATATGATGATACGGCCGACGTTTATAGGCCTTTCACTCCAGGGGGCTCTCAGATCCATATATCTCTGATCCGTGACTTCTCCATCCCACAGTACACATATACAAATGCACCGTCGTCATCGTCGATCCCGCTACTATATACAGATTCACAATTCGAGGCAATGGTGACGATGGTGAAGAGTTTGACGCAGGTAGAGGCGGAGGAGATGCAGGTGGAGGCGAGAGAGACTACTGGACATGATACCCCCATGGAGAGACACAGGATGAGGGTTTGACACAGGCCGAGTCTCAGCGACGACCTCTGATACGTTCAGTTTACGCTAGGGGTAGAGGTCGTCATGGCCGCAGAGGGAGAGGGGTATCGCAGGTCATCCAGCCACGTGAGGAGGTTCCACTAGTGGAGGATCCACCACAGGAAGAGGGTAGGCCTAAGAGAACGAAGAAGGTTCCGTGGTGTGGGACACATTATAAACAAAGATAGTCCATAGGATCCACAAATAATTACACCTTTGTTTTTTGATGTATTATAAACAAACAATTACACATTTGTATATATATAATTTTATTTTCTTCTATCTCTCTCTATCTCTCTCCCCCTCACTCTCTCCATCTCTCTATCTCTCCCACTATCTCTCTCTATCTCTCTCTCCCCCTCACTCTCTCTCTATCTCTCCACTCTCTCTATCGCTCTCCTCCTCACTCTCTCTCCATCTCTCTATCTCTCCCACTATCTCTCTCTATCTCTCCACTCTCTCACTCTCTCTCCCACTATCTCTCTATCTCTCTCTCCCCCTCATTCTCCCTGTCTCTCTCTCCCACTATCTCTCTCTCTCTCCCACTACCTCTCTCTATCTCTCTCTCCCACTATCTCTATCTCCCCATCACTCTCTCTCCATCTCTCTCTCTCTCCCACTCACTCTCCCTCTATCTCTCTATCTCTATCTCCCACTCTCTCTATCTTTCTCGCACCTATGTCTCTATCTCTCTCCCACATTATGTTGATAATGTTGGATTAATAATGCTTGGTGGTTCAATTATGAAAATAAAATTATGTTGGACATATAGTGAGTGTGCGTGCGGGGTGTAGGAAGCTGCTACTAAATGTGTCACAGACTACTGGGAATTTAGCTACTGATGAAATCGCTAATTTAAGTAGCGAGTTATAATGAAAACGCTACTTCAAGTAGCGGCTTCTGGTTCAAGTAAAATCGCTAGTTCAAATAGCGATTTCAGGCTAAACTGAGTTGGTCTGAAGTCGTTAGTTGGAGTAGCGACTTCTGGAAAAGTGATGGGTTTGGGAAATAAGTTGAAACAATGACGAGTCAGGGATATATTACCCGGGTTATGAAGCTTCGGGTAAAAAATTCCCAATTGTTGGATAAAAATGGTTTTTTTGAGTGGGTCCTTCTACGAGTTTTTTGTTTTTTGTTTTTTTTTGGGTGGAGTGTCCACGAGGAGACGAAAGTTTTGATATTTACATTTACAAAAACTATTATTGTATGAATGAGAAATTAATAATTTAATGAATCTTCAAATAAATCATGTACATTCAATAATACATTATGTATATCCAATGAATCTACACATACATTATGTATATCCAATGATACATAATGGACATCCAATGAATCCACAAATGCATAATGAACATCTAATGAATCTTCAAATTCATATTGTACATCCAATGAATCATATGTCTCAGTCCTATATAATCTGAGCTTTCTCGTCACAAAGGAAGAACCATAAATCATGAATTCATTTCCTTCCTTCCAGTCTTCATTCCTGATAGAGTTATAAGCATAGTTGTTTCCCTAGAACAATTGTACACCGTGCTGGTCAACTGTTGTTACCACTGTATCCTAAGAGATGGACAACGAAAAAATTCTCAAGCATTTCTGGTGAGGCGGCGAATCTGCTTTAAGGAAACTGTATAAATCATATGCCTCAGTTTGCATTTCTATTTCCAGTTTCTGTTTTTCAATTTTATTTATTGTAATTCTGTTTCTAGTTTTAATTTCTTTTTTCTTATGTTTTCATCAGTGTAATGTAAGGATCTGTTTATTTCCTTCAAATAAATACATTTTTCCTAACACCGCTCACCATTCGCTCATCTTGACCGTTCATCGTATCTAAAAAAAAATGATCCAGTGAAGGATTACTTTTCAGAAAAACTAGCAATGTGTTTGGAACGAGAGAATCAGAGATAAGTGAAGATAAGATAATCTTATTAAGAGAGAGAGAGAGAGAGAGAGAGAGAGAGAAACATGTTTGTTTGGATGGAGAGAAGAGAAACATAAGGTTCTCTTGTTTATTTAGCTTTAGTAAGAGAAGAGAAGAGAAAGAATTTAAAATCAATTTACTATTTTACCCTCTATTAAATAATGGTAATAATTTAGAATAAGATTAAATATTCAGGATATATTGGTCATTTTATTATGGTTCTCTTCTCTTCTCTCTTTAGTCTCTCCGATTTGGAGAAAACCAAAATTGAGCTCTTTTTTCTCCTCACGTTCTCTCCAGTTCTCCATTAACGTTTTCTTCTCTCTCAACTTAACTATCCAAACGAGAGAACTAGAGAGAAAGTGGTTTCCTTCCTCTTGTTTTCTCTCCAAAAATAGAGATCGATCAGGGCTTCTTGTTATTAAAATTTTGATTCTTCTTGTTGAGGAAGTGTCTGGTCACCGTCGGTGATGCGAGAATTGCTCGTTAATTGGTTGACTACTTCCAGTAGTGGTACTGAACACTGGAACTGATCAGACCATAAGCTGCCACCATATAGAAATATAGAGGGAAAATAATAAGAAGAAGAGAATCTCGTACGTGTTTGGTCTTCATCATGGATGTGAATCGAGGGGGGCTAATGGAGAGGAGTTGGTATCATGCTTCATCAAGTGAAAGACAATCCAAGCAAATAATGGTGTGATGAACATTGGGATTCTTTCTACTCTCTCTCTCTCTCTCTCTCTCTCTCTCTCTCTCTCTCTTGTGTGCCTCTGTGTGTGTGGCAAATCTAAAGAACAATCACAAGCTCCTAGGTCCCCTTTTATTTGTTAAATTTTCAATTGTCGTCCGCGTGTATTTGGATGTATCCGAGGCTTCATACCAAGAGACAAGTATTGAAAATACAATACCTTCGTCGTATAGGGTAGGGCAGGTGAGGTGGTCATGTGGTGGCAAAAATCATAGCAACAATGGCCGTAGCAGCGAACAAGGTTTTTTTTGCTCCAATAGAGTTGGCCATTAATTGTTGTTAACAATAGAAATATATAGGTTGGGATTGTCATTGTTAGATTCAGGGTATGAATGGGAGATTATGTAAGCTCAAGAGGATCATTAGGATCGCTATGGACCGGCTCAATGCTAAAGGAAAGGCTTGGAACATTAAGTTTTAAGATTATAGCAGAGGGGTTTTCGACCAGTCGACCGGGTCAACGACTATAAGAAGTTTTAAACAAATTCTGGTAGAGGGGCATTTGACCGATCCACCGGCCCTGTTTGACCGGTACATCGGACCCAATTTGTGAAGAGTTGCAACTTTTCATGTAGAAATCCAAATTTGTGTGAACTTCATCTATTCTAATGGCTAATAGACGTCTATATAATGTTGTATATGTAGTGTATATGTGTTGGGACACAACCATTTGTGTATGGAGACATCTCTTACCCAATAGACACCTCTATATATGCAATATAGTTGGTTAGTTTTGATATACTTTTCACAGATTTTTATCTTCTCTTTTTCATCTGTTCTAGAGTCAATTGAGAGCAATTCATATACATACAATTCTGCAGAACAAATGAAGTTGAGTTGTACTTCAATTAGTAGATCATATGTCACGCCCCAGAGTAGCCAAAAATAGGAAAAATTTAAAATTTCCTTTATGGACCCGTAGGGAATGACAAGTAGCATAAAACTGGTCTGTCCGTGTAACATTCTAACACAGATATATCATACTATGAAATTTCATAAAGTCTAATGGTATTCATGGGGGAGCTTTATATGTTTGCTACTTAGGCTATTATAGAAGTTCCAAATGAAAAGTACAAAAATAGTTATAAGTTTGGGCGACTGAGGCCACTTAAATTATTATATTAACAAAAGATGGTTACTTAAAACGTAAAGGAAGTCTTAATATGGAAGTAGGCCAAAGTCTCCTTTCTAGTTGGCGTACTTATGCCCTTCGTTATCATACTCTTCTTGAAAGTCTTCCTTAGTATGACCTTCCTGATAGTTCTCCTCTTGAGGATAGTAATATTCATCTTCATGTGTCACGACCCATCCCACTACGCATGGAAATAGGACACGTGGCACGCCACCAAGGCTCATCTAAACATCATATAATTATACGCAGCGGAAAGAACTTTAAAACAACCCTGAGTATTTTAAAATTTTAGGAAACATTACCCTCTGAGTTGAAAAATCCATTGGAATCAAAGTTATAAAGAGGTTTTGCCCAATTAGAACGTGTTCACAAGAATCTATTTGAAAATATAGAGGTCCAGTCGACTTGATCAGGGCTCAGTCGACTGGGGCCTTCGAACAGACAGTTTTTAAAGTTTCAACAGTCATTCCAGTCAACTGTGTCGGGGGTCTAGTCGATTGGGGCCTGCACAATTCAGTCGACTGATCACTCCCCCAGTTGACTGTGTTATGCAGAACCAAAATTCAACATTTTCAAAAAGGGGTCCAGTCGACTGATTGGTGATACAGTCGACTGGTTTTGGCATATATAAAAGCAGTAGCCAAAATTAACAGTGATTCAGTCGACCGATCAAGGGTCCAGTCGACTGTTTCCATTACTATTCACTTTCAGTGTCTCAATCCCACGGGATCCAGTCGACTAATCAAGGGTCCAGTCGACTGCTCCTCTACTGGGCAGCCCTGTGTGAAAATTAACAACTTAAAGCCTCCAAAACCAACGCCAACTCAAACACAATTAACCATTTACGATTTTTAAAACATCACTGCAGGTGTTCAAATACAAAATACATTACTATTGACTTATTACCAAGGTTTAATTACAATATATTATTACAATATCCAAATCTTTACTACAAGTTTTGGAAAACGGAACAAAAGTATTAACACGGTGTGATTTCCCGTCGTTCCTCGTCCTCACTCCTCACGCCTCTTCTTATCTTTCTTCTTACCTGCAATGGAGTAAATCTCCACTGCTCAGCTATATGCTGAGTGCACAATTCCAAATGTATGATACATGACAATATTCATAGTTTAAGCATCTAAAACACATAGAAATAGTCCTTGGGTGAGTGGTACGCATTCATCCGGTCGATGCCGTAGGAGGCCCACCTCTCCTACGCACCTCGTACACTGGTTGGGCCTTCCTCTATACCAAGTACCGTGTCCTGGTTGGGCCCACCTCCAATCCAGACACCACCACAATTATAATTTACCATCTCAATCAAATCATCAAGGTTTGAGGAGCTTACTCCGGATGAATTTGCACTAAACTCCCCTTTGACCCAAGTAGACACATAGCATGCTCACATAAACAGTTTTATACATGCTTTTCTAATAATTTCGCGTGCATAATTAACGGGCCTAATTAACACATGAATTTTGCCCGGATCCAAAATCTCAAAATCGACATTCAAAACATGAAAATTTTATAAAATCATAGATCTAGAATTCATACCACGTGCGATCTCTTCGAAACTTTGAAGGATCGACTAGGGGCCCGAATAAACGTCGGATTCCAAATTATACGCGATTCCTACGAGTTTTACATGATTTTCTCCAATTTCTAGAAATTAGATTTTTCAAAAAAGTTTGCCAAACATGGCCTAATTACTATCAAAATGTAGGTCTTACCTCTACGAGTTCAAATATGAAATCTGGAGAAAATCTGACGAACGAACGGTCGTCGATCGGTGTCGCAAAGCCCGTTGGCTCCAATCTCCCTTCTCTCTCCTCTCTCTAGATATTTTCTAACTTTTTGAGAAATGAAATCTTATCCTCCACTATTTATAGAAAATCTTCTTGGAAATTGCGTTTACCTCCCCGTAAGTTCTCAAAACTTCTAATTAACCCATGAAACTTCGCATACGTCTATTTTATGTCTTTACGAGTGAAAATTATAAATTTCAAAAGTTTCCGACTAAGTCCCGTTTGGTTCCAAAAACAAGGATCCAAAACTAATCTTCGTGGAATCTCTAAATCACCTACCTTTTTATATCACGATCACTCACGTTCTCACCACAGTTTTCAAAATGATATAACAATATAAAAAATTACCAGAATTTTCATAACACAGATAAAATTACTATTCATAAAATACCAGACAGGTCAGATAACATTTAAATCATATAAATGTCATTTAGTCATGCCAATGCAACTGTGAAATTCCATGTTCTCGTGTCCTCACTGACACCTCACCGTTGACCCACGTCAACTCAACTCTAATTATTAATAACATTAATAATTCCACAATCTCAAGTTATGCATTTTCAAAACCATGAATTTCTGGAACGGGTGTGACAACTCTCCCCTCCAAAAAGGAAGTTTGTCCCCCAAACTTTACCTAATGCGTCGAATAAGTATGGATACTCATTCTTCATGTCTTCCTCATTTTCCCATGCAGCCTCCTCCGTCGTATGGCTACGCCATAGCACTTTCACCATTGGAATAATCTTGGTTCTCAAAACTTGTTCTTTGCGATCCAAGATCTCTACAGGATGTTTAACATAGGTTAAGTCTCCTTGGATTTGTAACGGTTCTGGCGTTATAATATTACTCGCATCTGTCATACAACGTCTCAACATTGATACATGAAACACGTTGTGCACATGTTCCATTTCTGATGATAAAGCCAATCGGTAAGCCACTAGTCCTACCCTCTCTAGGATCTCAAAAGGTCCTATAAATCTCAGATTGAGCTTTCCTCTATTTCCGAATCGTACAATACCCTTCGAAGGCGATGCTCGCAAGTATACGAAATCTCTAACTTCAAAATTCATCGGTCGTCATTTAGAGTCCGCATAGCTCTTATAACGACTCTGAGCTACCTTAAGGCGTCCCTGAATCATTTTCACCTTTTCGGTAATCATTTGTACTATCTCAGGTCCTAATAACCTTTTTTCTCTAACCTCGGTCCAACAAACCGGTGATCGATACTTACGGCCATACAAAGCTTCATACGGTGCCATTCCGATACGTGACTGGAATCCATTATTATAAGCAAATTCAATTAACGGCAAGTGGTGCTCCCAATCATTCCCAAAGTCTAACACACACAATCTCAACATATCTTCCAAGGTCTGAATCGTACGCTCTGACTGTCCGTCGGTCTGAGGATGAAATGCGGTACTGAAACTTAACTTCGTACCCATAGCTTTTTGCAAACTTCCCCAAAACCTTGATGTAAAACTACTATCACGATCTGATACAATCACAGCTCAATTCTGCTAATTTGGACGGCTTAGTAGTCTTAATTGGTAGAAAATGAGCTAACTTGGTTAATCGGTCGACTATAACCCAAATCTTGTCATTCTTATTACGCGATCGCAGAAATCCAGAAACAAAGTCCATCGTGATCTCGTCCCACTTTCATTCCGACACTGGCAATGGCTGTAGTAACCCCGCGGGTACTTGCCTCTCTACTTTGACCTGTTGACATGCCGAACATTCAGATACAAACTTAGCGACTTCACGCTTCATACCCTTCCACCAGAAGTTTTATCTCAAGTTTATGTACATCTTATTACTTCTTGGGTGCACTGAATATTTTGTACTATGAGCTTCTTCTAGAAACCTCTCTTTCAAGTCTTTCACATTCAGTATACATAATCGATTTTCCAGTTTCAACGTTCCTTGTTCCAACACAAAACCAGGTCGTCTCCCCAAAGGTATCTCGTCCCTCATTTTGCACAAATAGACATTGTTAAATTGCTCTTTCTTGATCTCATCAATAATATCTGGGTGTGCTATGATAGCCATCATTAAGCCATCATTTGTCCCTAGAATCACATCCAATTCTAAGCGTTCCATTTCTTTTATCAATTCTTTTTTTTGTGTTAACTCGTCGGCTAAATTATTCGGCGTCTTCCGGCTTAATGCATCGGCTACTACATTTGCCTTTCTCGGATGGTACTCAATCGAAAGATCGTAATTCTTCATCAACTCCAACCATCTTCGTTGTCTCATATTCAAGTCCCGTTGGGTGAAAATGTATTTCAAACTCTTGTGGTCCGTGAATATCTCACACTTTTCCTCGTACAAGTAGTGTCTCCAAATTTTTAAAGCATGAATTACCGCGGCTAATTCAAGATCGTGAGTCGGATAGTTAACCTCATGTGTCTTTAACTATCTAGAAGCATATGCAATTACTTTACCACCTTGCATAAGCACACATCCCAACCCTTTGTATGAAGCATCACTATAGATTACAAATCCTTCAATTCCAGATGGTATTGTCAGTATTGGTGCTCTCGTCAAACGTGACTTCAACTCTTGGGAACTGTGTTCACATTCCTGACTCCATTCAAAAATAACACCCTTTCTCATTAACTTTGTCATCGGTAATGAAATCTTCGAGAAATGTTCAATAAAACAGCGGTAGTATCCCGCTAATCCCAAGAAACTTCGAATTTCAGATACGGAAGTCGGCCTTTGCCAATTTGATACAGCTTCTACTTTATGAGGATCAACTGAAACTCCATTCTTATCAATCACATGACCAAGAAAAGTAATGCTAGATTGCCAGAATTCACATTTCTTGAATTTTTCAAATAATTGCTTTTCCCGCAGTCTCTGAAGTATCAATCTCAAATGATTCTCGTGTGTTATCTCACTTGGCGAATAAACAAGGATATCGTCAATGAATACTATCATAAAATCATCCAAATAGTCCTTAAAGACTCGGTTCATAAGATCCATGAACGCAGCTGGTGCATTGGTAACTCCAAATGGCATAACTAAGAACTCATAGTGTCCATAACGCGTTCTAAAAGCTATTTTCCAACATCTTCGGCCTTCATTTTCAACTGATGGTAACCCGATCTCAGGTCTATCTTGGAGAATACTTGTTCCCCATGAAGTTGATCAAATAAGTCATCAATTCTGGGTAACGGGTACTTGTTCTTAATCGTTAACTTGTTTAGTTCCCTGTAATCAACACACATATGCACTGAGCCATCTTTCTTCTTTACAAACAATACTGGAGCTCCCCACGGCAATACACTTGGTCGGATGAAACCTTTGTCAAGTAACTCTTGTAGTTGAACTTTCAATTCCTTCAATTCTACTAGTGCCATCCTATACGGTGCTTTGGATACCGGCCTTGAGTCTGGCTTTACCTCAATGGTGAATTCAATTTCCTTCTCAACCAGGACGTCTGGTAAGTCATCGGGGAATGCAACCGGGTACTCTCGCACTACTGGAATATCCTCTACTATTGATTCGGTCGCTGAGATATCAGTCACTGAACATAGAAATCCCTGACATCCCTTTTTCAATAACTTTCCTGCTCGGATAGCTGAAATCAAGTACGGTGGCGGTGTAACCCCACTCCCTTGAAAGCAAAAGTTCCCATGCACCGGTGATCGAAAATTAACCTCCTTCCGTTTACAGTCTATGGTGGCTTGGTTAAGGGCTAACCAATCCATCCCCAATATCGCCTCGAAATGGTTCACCACAATCGGTATAAGGTCTACAGTCATTAATTTATCGCCTAGTTTGATCTTACAGTCTTTATATATCGTAGATGTCACTACCGGTTTACTAAGCGGTACGGCAATGGATAAATCATATCCTAGTGGCGCGGACTTAACATTCAAATGTTCAACAAAGTTGTTGGCCCAAAAGTGGAAACCTTAGAGGGGGGGGGGGGTGAATAAGGTTTTAGCGGAAATTAACCTCTTAAAAACTTAATAGCAAATTAAACACAATCACAAACAATTATCTAAAGAGATAAGGGAAGAGATACTTGCAAACCAATTTTTCAAGTGGTTCGGCAATCGCACCCCGCGGCCTACGTCCACCCCTCAAGAGCACCTCTTGAGGATTCCTTTAATCCGATCTACTTCACGGGTGTAGACCAAACCGTTCCCGGAGCACTTACGGGTGTGCACTAAACCGTTACAAGAGCCTTCAATCTCTCCCAAAGAATAACACCTCTTCTTTGCACACAAGGGTTACTAACCCTCAACCTTTACAAATTGAATTGAATACAAATTGAAACTCTCTCTCTAGAGTGGATAATACAATTAAAGCTTACTTTAATTTTGCTCTCTCAAGAAATACAAATGAAAGATTTGAGCAAATTGATAAACTCACACAACTAGGGCTCAAATGTGAATGATTAAAAATCAACAAGTTGTGTGATTCAATACTATGTTTTCCAATCAAAATCTCAACAACAAATAGCTTGGAAAAACATGTATTTATAGGCCTTGGAAGATTATAGCTGTTAGTGGCAAGTTTGGTAATTAAAAACCCTTTAAAAAACTAGCTGTTATTGCCTTCCAGGTCGCTTCAGTCGACTGAGCCTTGAAACAGTCGACTGGGCCTTGAAGCAGTCGACTGAGATGTGTTTATAGAGGGTTCTGTTTGCATTCTGCTCACTTCAGTCGACTGCATCGGGCCCTTAGTTGACTGCCCCTCCCTGTTTGATAGCCTGACACATCTCCACTAAAATGGCCATAACTCCCTCTACAAAAATCGGATTTGCGATCCGTTTGATGTTTTGGAACTAGATTCAAATGCCTTTCCAACCATATAAGATTCAACAGTTAATTATTTTTAAATTGGTTGGGGCATTGCTTTAAAGATGACCTACTTAAAAATTTATTTCCAAAACTTTAACTTTTAGAGTTTGTTTGAGCCCCTATGAGTGTGAGATCAAGATGCCTCACAATGATGGTCCTAGACTTCAACCAAGGATGAAATATCTTCAAGTCTTCAAGCTTGATCCTTGTTGAGCTCCTTGTAATCTTGATCTACATCAATTAAATCTCATGCACACAAAGATGTTAAAAACATTGATACAAAATTAATACATGAGATTATATATGATCATAAAAATGACTATGATAATAACAAAGAATGAATCAATATGAATCATGTAATTATCATAGCATATTTGACATCATCAAACATAATTAAATATGCCTTAATATACCTTAAGGCTAACAAAAGTTATAAGATACAAACGAATGCGTAGATCCCGAATCAACGAGTATGCGTGCTAAGTGCGAACATACAAGCACCATACCTGAGACCACTGTATTAGTAGTAGCCACGTCTCCAGGGTTCATCTGGAATGATTTTCCCTGACGTTGCTCCGTCCTTTGTCCCCCGTCACTAGACTACTTAGGCTTCGAACCACTAGAAGCCATAGAACTTGCCCCTTGTTGAGAACGCTTCTTTGGACAATCGTTCGCTCGGTGTCCTAAGGTACCACAATCAAAGCACTTGAGTTGCGGGTAGGTCGCAGAACTCGCACTGTTTTCCCTTGTAGATCTGTTCTGAAAGTTGGTCAGAAAACATTGACCGGTGTGTGGTCGGTTGCAAAGCGGACACAACGGTATATCACTTGGTACTCTCCTGTAATCATTAAAACCAGAACTAGAGCCTTGTGAAAACGACTTCTTAAATGATCCCTCCTGACTTCGGTCACCACCCTCATGACTTCGCTTTCCTTGGTTATTTTGTCTCGATCTCTCTATTCCACTTTCGGCTACAAGCGACGTCTGCTGTACTGCTGCAACAGTCGAATGCTCATAGGTCTCTACTCTCAACCGGATATTATCCCTTAAATCCTCTTCAAATTTTCTTGCCCTATCTTCCTCTTCGGGCACTGAACCCTTACCAAACCTCAACAACGCGTTATACTTGGAAGTATACTCCGTTACAATCATGTCTCCTTGCTTGAGGTTATCAAACTCTCGCTTCTTTGCATTGTAGGTGGCTCGCGGAAATAATCGGCGATTGAATTCTGCCTTAAACCCTTCCCAAGTAATCGGTGCTCCTTGATCTAAAACGTTTACCCACCAGTTTTGAGCTTCACCCCTCAATACGTCACTTGTGTTCTCAATCTTCTCCCTATCTGACATCGGAATAGATCAAAAAATTCGTTCCATGTCCATGACCCAATGTTCTGCCAATGTTGTATCAGGTGTCCCATGAAATTCCATTAGTTTCTTTCGAGCAAATTATTCAGATACGGATCTTATGCCTCTAGTTTCGGGTGCATGCACTACAGTTATTGGTACCACTTCGATTTGGGGCGTGGGAGGCAGTCCCTCCGCTATATTCCGTATCATTTTCCCCATATTCCCCATCATTTATGCCATTTCATTCATACGTCGAGTGTGTGACGATAGATTTCGCTCTTCGTCACTGTGGATATCGCAGGTTTTCTTTACCCACAGCTTTTCAAAATCAATTTCTAAAAACAAATGAGTCGCCACTTAATTTTTAAAAGGAAAATTAAGAAACCATTTTAAAGCAAACTGATCTTTTGCGAAACCAAAGATAAACTGGGTCCGGGGATTATGGAATGAAAGGGGAAGGAGCCCGATGGACTAAAACACCCCCTTTCATCCTATCTCGTGATAGGCCTCTACTCAACATCCCTTTTTAATCAAATTATTAATCTAAGCATGCCCTCAACTAATATATACATATACATTACACAAGCATGTTGGAAATGGTGTAAAATTGTTAAAGACAAAATATCATTCATAAGCCACGTAATTCAAATAGCAAACAACATGATATGCAATAGAGAACTAGAGAACATACCCGGGATCCAGCCGCGAATATTAAACGTGCAATGCATGCGAGAATAGGAATCCTAAGAAAAGGTCTCTATCACATATAAACACATAAGGCAAGACCTAGTCTAAAGTGTCGCACATGGAGTTGAAAATCAATTCAAAATCAAATAAATGAATTAAACTAGAGAAAGGATGAGAAGTTGTACCTCAAATGCGCTATAAAACAAAAGTTAGTACACATGACTTAGACAAGATATAATATCAAAGAGTAATTAATCCTAAGTTATGTTCAACTAGATACAACTTAGACAAGAGATAAGTCCTACTTATGAATATTATCATGTATGAATTGAATGCATGAATATGAACGAGAATGAGATATGAATTTATTCACTAATTTGGATCCCTAAGCCTCTGGGTTTAATCTAAATCGTCATTATTCAAAACATGGTTTGAGTCCTAAGACATTAAGAGACCATTTGAGTTAAAATCAATAAGATTAGATGAAAACAGTAGCAGTTTTTTTGTGATTTACAGAGAGCAGACCAGACGTTCAAAAATGGAAATAAAATACTTTTGATGGTTGGATCTTATTGATTTTTGGATATGTCATGCCTCTGTGAGTCTAGTTCCTAACCCAACTTGAAAATCAAGATTTCAACGGTTAGATCTCCGTATGTCATGCCTCTGTGAGTCTCATGTATGCGATGTTATGCACTAGACCAGATATCTGCTTTGCCGTTGGCATGGTTAGCAGATATCAGTCGAATCCGGGTCCAGAGCACTGGACAGCCGTTAAGCACATTCTTAAGTACTTGAGAAGAACTAAAGATTACATGCTTATGTACGGTGGTAGGGAGTTAATTCCAGTGGGATACACTGACTCGGACTTTATGTCAGATAAAGATTCGAGGAAGTCGACGTCCGGTCATCTCTTTACCTTGGGAGGTGGTGCTGTCAGTTGGAGGAGCATTAAGCAGAAATGCATTGCAGACTCAACTACAGAAGCTGAGTATGTGGCTGCTTGTGAAGCCGCAAAGGAAGCTGTTTGGCTCAAGAAGTTCCTTATGGAACTCGAGGTGGTACTAGCGTCGCTGTCGCCTATTACGCTTTATTGTGATAATAGTGGGGCAGTGGCTCAGTCCAAGGAGCCAAGGAACCACGGAAAGGGAAAGCACGTAGAGCGGAAATATCATCTTATCCGAGATATTGTTCAACGTGGAGATATGACTGTCACCAAGATTGCCACAGCTGACAATCTTGCTGATCCGTTTACAAAGGCCTTGCCACAGAAGGTCTTTGATCGTCATCTAGATAGTCTAGGTCTTAGATGTAGTTCTGAATGGTTATGAGTGCAAGTGGGAGTTTGTTGGGTTTGTGCCCTCAAACCATTACTTTATGTATTAGACATTGACTTTTTAATATATGGATATCAGCTTTACATTTCATTATGTATGTTTCTTTCATGAGATGATTGTTAATCCTTAAGTATTATAGTAAGTAATTCGTGTGTGTATGAGATGCACACAAGTGAGATACGAATTACTATTCTTTAAATACTTAGAATGTGTCACAGTGGATGATGAGACTGGGTACCTCATCAAGTCTACACTGTAGCATAATTAACTACCATTGGATGGAGTGATTAATCTCAATCACTAGAGTGTAGCTCTTAGTTGATATGCTAGTGCTTATAGTGCATTGACGGACCTGAGTTTCCTATTGACGCTTAAGACTGTCAAACAGTCAATAGGAACTCATAACTTGTATAAGGTACGTGTTCTCAATCTTGAGACGATTATGAACACAGACTGTGGATATGGCTGCTTTGACTTACCAATCAGTGAGGTCTATAAAAGATCAACACCTGGGTATCTTGGGTATGTCATATTCATAAGGTTGTGAACATATATTGTCAAGATAGAATCTACCCTCTGTTTCAGAGTAAGCATTCCCTTGAGAATGTCACCATGTCGATTACTGAGTACTGCAGTCTTGTTGATAAGAGTTATCAACATGTTTGGTAATCATGAGAGGTGAATGGGACTCAAGGAATACAAGAAGTAATCATGATTCAGGTTGACAGTAACAGTTATCCGACTACCTGAATATGATTATGAATGCTGACGGTAGAGGGACATTAGTACAACATACAAGTCTAGTTATCGCTTCGGATATGTTCTTTTGCGTTGGAGTTCAGTTATCGTTTTATAGTGGAGTAAACGTTAACTGACCAGTTGGTTAGTTTGCTGATCAAAGAGTTTGGTCATGGTAATTAATAAACTGGTCTGAGCCAACAATAAAGAGCCTAGGAGGTCCCACTCTTAGCTCCGCCAGGATGCTTGGAAAGATGCTTGAGGATGATGTCCAGACAGGTTCGATCGATCGAAGATATCTCGATCGATTGAAGTCTGCAGGTTCGATCGATCGAAGATGGTTCGATCGATCGAAGATGGTTCGATCGATTGAATGTTCGATCGATCGAAGGCACTTCGATCGCTCGAAGTCTAGGTCGGTTCTGGGAATCTATAAATAGGGCAGCTGCGTTCTGAAAAAAGTTGTTCGTCGTTTTGAACGTCAGAAGCTGCAGAAACTGTTTTGGAGTCCCAAAACCTTCTCTATCCTCTCCATTAGAGCTCCCACCAACCCTAGTCTTTCTGGCAGGCATCCGCAGGAGTCATAAGGGTGAAGATCATCTAGTGGAGGCTGCTGGAAGTTGAAGATCAGAATTGGGTTCAAGACACTAAGGTATAACTCGTGTCCCCTCTTGTGCGCATCTGTAGAATTGACGAGTAGTAGATCCGGGCATGCCAATAAAGTTTCATAACTTGATTTTTCCGCTGCGCGTTTAAACTTTCCATTTAAACCTGTTTTTCCATCAATTGGTATCAGAGCCACGCTCGTTTGGATCCATAGATGCGTTTTTTGGAACACTATTTTGATTTGCATGTTGATTTTAGAACTGCTTTCGAAACTGCATCGTCACAGATCTGTTTTTGCAGTGTTATCGCAGCAGTTTACAAATCTGTGATTGCATTGGATGCAAGATGGGTTCGATCGATCGAAGTAGTCTCGATCGATCGAACGCTCTGTACTCGAGCGATCGAACAGGTTTCGATCGATCGAAACCTTCTGTTGTTCGAGCGATCGAACAGAGTTCGATCGATCGAGACAGACTCTTTGTCAGGATCTTTGTTTCACAGTTTTAAAAAGTATTTTGAAATTAAAAGTTTAATTTTAACGTATTCTGCAAAATTTTTAATCATTCTGTGAAATAGAATGTTCAAGCGATTGAACAGTGTTCAATCGATCGAAGGTTCGAGCGATCGAACGGTCTTCGATCGATCGAACTATGACAGAGAAGTTAGATGCTGCTTTGAGTTCTAATTCAGTATGTAAAGAGTTTATATACTGTGTGAATCAATTAAGGGTTCCAATAGTTATATTTTGTTATATATATGCGTGGATGTGTGTTCAACTAACCTTTTGCAGCAAAAGTTAGTCGCTATCTCCCATGGCGCCAAGAGCATTTAATTTTGTGTTTGAATGTTTTAGATTGGTGTGTTGTTTTAAGTTTGGTTTGGTTTTAAGGCATATGTAAAGGGCGCTGCGACTTCAATCCTACGAAAAGGAAAGTCGCACCGGTTTCCCTAGCCTTTTATTTTGTTGTTGCTATTTCTATTTCTAGATAAATTGTAAGCTTCAAAAGAGGCATAGGTTCAATGTAATAGAATTAGAATATCCATGAAGATGGAGCAAGGAGCCGTTGTCCATGAAGATGGAGCTGGAGGCGATCAAACCAAAAGCAGGTTCTATGGAGATAGAGCCATGGGAGATAGAGGCATCGTTTGGATGTCTTTTATTTCATTTTAGTTTTTTGTTTTATGTGCTTTGTTTGTGATTGGCGTATAATACATTGTTGCATGCACGCAAAACAAGTTTTCTAAAATAAAATTCAAAAACCGTTTTCAACACATTAGTAAACATTAGATGTTTATGGGAAGTGTGTAGAAACAGATTTTCTCAAAAAGCAAAATCCTTTTTTACTAAATCTAGTGGGAGAGGGTCTTATTAATTACACCCACGATCTTCCATTAACGGTTCACTGTAAGATGAGTGGTGCATTCTGTGTCACCTCGTCAGGGGTGATCATTCCATACGGAGGGTGTATTACTCATTGGTTACTAGATGTGAACTTCTTTTGATAGGATCAATCAGACGTGTTAGAGGGTGACCACCACACGGAGGCGCTACTTGAGACGGTTGTGATTGGATCCTAGTTAATGGTACACACTAGCTAAGCTATGGATAAGGGATCCCACACAGGGCATTATTCAGAAACTTAGAGATCAAAAAGGTTCGGGAGTCATAACTTGTTTTGCAAGAGTTGCATAGCGGACAAGTCATGATTAATCGAAAGATTGAACATTGACCACCACACGGAGGCTTTATTCTTTCGTTTCAATATTCCGGCGATTTGTTTTAAAATAAGAGTTTTAAAAGGATTCTTTTATTTCAAACTGTCAAATTCTGATATCCATATTTATTTTGTTTGTTTGATTTTCAGTAATCATAATGTCTGGATCTGCATTTAGTCCACTTGCCACCATACTCACTCAAAACAAGTTAACTGGAAACAACTACACTGAATGGAAACGAAACCTTGACATCGTATTAACTGCGGAGGATCACATATATGTCCTCACCACCCCATGCCCCGAAGAACCCGCGGCAAATGCTTCGACAGCTGCCAGACGCGAGTTCGACAAATGGAAGAAGTCGAATGGAATGGCTCGTTGCTATATTCTGGCCTCAATGGCTGGTGTGTTACAACATCAATTCCAATCGAATGATTCTGCCAGTGACATTATCACATCCCTGAAAAAGATGTTTGGGGAGCATGGCAGGCCTGCTAGACAGGTAGCTATGCAGAAGATAATGAGTGCAAAGATGTCGGAAGGGACTCCAGTCAAGGAACATATTTTAAAAATGATTGGTTATTTAAACGAGCTGGAGACCCTAGGTGCCAACATCGATGCACAGACCCAAGTTGATATGATCCTCAATTCGCTGTCGCCTTCATTCGCTCAATTTAAACTTAACTATAATATGAATCAAATGAATTTTTCAATGAGCGAATTGATGAGTTCTCTTTTGGCAGCGGAAGGGGTGATCAAACCTGGGGTCAACGTTTTGAACGTTGAGAAAAGCTCTTCCTCTTCCCGATCTGTGCCGAAAGAAAAGAAAGGGAAGAAGAAGGCTAGCACTGGAGGTTCAAGTGTTGGACCTGTCCCTAAGATTGCAAAATCTAAGGGAAAAGGTAAGGGCAAAGGGAAGGTGGGTGGCCAAGGCAAAGGAAAGTGTTTCCAATGCGGTGAGAAGGGCCACTGGAAGAGGAACTGTCCAGAATTCTTAGCTACAAGAGTTCAAGGTATGATTGAATCACATGTGATTGAAGTAAGTTTTATAACGGATACTTCAAACACTTGGTGCATTGATTCTGGTGCGACTAACCATATCTGTAATTCATTGCAGGGGTTCAGATCAACCAGGAAGTGCAGTGATGGGGAAATCGTACTTACTCTAGGTTCTAGCGCAACCGTTTCTGCGGTTGCTATAGGAGTCGTAGTTTTAGAATTTCTAGACAATAAAGTTTTGATTTTATCAGATGTACTTTACGTCCCTTCAATGAGACGTAATTTAATTTCAGTTTCTAATTTATCGAATAATGGTTATTCTTTTCATTTTGGAACTGAAGTTGTGATTAAAAGAAACAGTTCTTTTATATGTTCTGGTGTTAAATCAAATGGTTTGTATGTGATTACTCCTAATATTTCTAAAGATTCTTGTATGGAACTTAATAACTCAGTGGTAACTGTACCATCTAAAAGAAAGAGACCTTCCACTAATCCAACAAGGCTTTGGCATATGAGGCTTGGTCATATCAATCTAAATAGGATTGGCAGACTAGTCAAAGAAGGGGTCTTAGGCGATTTGGTTCTCGAACCAATAGAAGTCTGCGAGTCTTGTTTAGAGGGTAAGATGACCAAAAGGCCCTTTCCTGCAAAGGGCAATAGGACCAATGCATTGTTGGAATTAGTTCATACTGATGTGTGTGGACCAATAAATATTAGAGCAAGGGGTGGTTATGAGTATTTCATAACATTTACCGATGACCACTCTAGGTATGGATATGTGTACCTAATGCAGCACAAGTCTGAAGCCTTTGAAAAGTTCAAAGAGTTTAGGGCTGAAGTGGAGAAGCAATCGGGCACACATATCAAGGCCATTCGATCTGATCGAGGTGGCGAGTACCTCTCTAATGAGTTTATTGATCACCTCGTACAGAATGGGATTCTGTCACAGTTGACTGCACCTGGTACGCCTCAGCAGAACGGTGTAGCGGAGAGAAGGAATCGGACTCTTTTAGACATGACTAGGTCGATGATGAGTTATTCAGAGTTGCCATTATTCCTTTGGGGTTATGCTTTGGAAACCGCTGCATACATACTAAATCTAGTACCAAGCAAATCTGTTCCCAGGACAACACGAGAGATGTGGATTGGGCGCAAGCCTTATTTGCAACATCTCCGGATATGGGGGTGTCCGGCACATGTGCTCAAAGGAAAGATGAGCAAGTTGGATTCTAGATCGGAAGTATGTTACTTTGTAGGGTGTCCAAAGGGTACTTATGGATGGTATTTTTATGATCCAAGAGAACAGAAAGTGTTTGTTAGTACAAATGCTGTTTTCTTGGAGGATGATTATATCATGAACCATAAACCTAAGGGAAGGATAGATCTTAGAGAGATAGAAGGAGAGCCCTCAGTTCAACCCGTAGTTAATAACGATGTAAATCAGGAAAACATCACTTCTTCACCTATTTTCGCACCAGTACCTCGTCGTAGTGGGAGGATTATCACCCAGCCTGATAGATACATGTTCTTAGGAGAAGTTTTTGAAGCTGTCTCCATAGAATCTGAATCTGATCCTACCACATACGAAGAGGCAATGGCTGATGTTGATTCAGCTCATTGGGTTAAAGCTATGAAGGCTGAATTGGAATCTATGGATTCTAATCAGGTCTGGGATCTTGTAGAACTTCCAGCCAATATTAAACCCATTGGCTGTAAGTGGGTCTACAAGAGGAAAAGAGGATCTGATGGAAAGGTTGAGACCTTTAAGGCAAGGCTTGTAGCGAAAGGTTATACTCAGAGGGAGGGCATTGACTATGAGGAAACCTTCTCGCCGGTAGCCATGCTCAAGTCCATCAGAATACTCTTATCTATTGCTGCATGCCTAGATTTTGAGATCTGGCAGATGGACGTCAAGACTGCATTCTTGAATGGCAATCTTGAGGAGGACATCTATATGCAACAACCAGAAGGGTTCATAGCTGGTCGGAAAGGTAACTTGGTATGCAAGTTGCAAAAGTCCATTTATGGGCTTAAGCAGGCATCCAGAAGTTGGAACATCCGATTTGACCAAGCGGTCAAGTCGTTTGGTTTCATACAGAATCTGGATGAACCTTGTGTATACAAGAAATGTGAAGGAAAAGTGGTGGCTTTTCTTGTGCTTTACGTTGACGACATTCTACTCATTGGAAATGATGTAGCGGCATTGTCAACGGTCAAGGTTTGGCTAGCTAGTACTTTCGATATGAAGGATTTAGGAGAGGCGAGCTATATTCTTGGGATAAAGCTCTTTCGGGATCGCAAGCAAAAGATAATGGGATTATCTCAAGCTGGTTATATCGATAAGGTGCTAACTAGGTTTTCAATGGATAATTCGAAGAAAGGTTTGTTACCTTTCAGGCATGGTTTAGCGTTCTCCAAGGACCAGTGTCCAAAGACACAGGAGGAGAGGAATCGCATGACAGGAGTTCCCTATGCTTCTGCAGTGGGAAGTCTCATGTATGCGATGTTATGCACTAGACCAGATATCTGCTTTGCCGTTGGCATGGTTAGCAGATATCAGTCGAATCCGGGTCCAGAGCACTGGACAGCCGTTAAGCACATTCTTAAGTACTTGAGAAGAACTAAAGATTACATGCTTATGTACGGTGGTAGGGAGTTAATTCCAGTGGGATACACTGACTCGGACTTTATGTCAGATAAAGATTCGAGGAAGTCGACGTCCGGTCATCTCTTTACCTTGGGAGGTGGTGCTGTCAGTTGGAGGAGCATTAAGCAGAAATGCATTGCAGACTCAACTACAGAAGCTGAGTATGTGGCTGCTTGTGAAGCCGCAAAGGAAGCTGTTTGGCTCAAGAAGTTCCTTATGGAACTCGAGGTGGTACTAGCGTCGCTGTTGCCTATTACGCTTTATTGTGATAATAGTGGGGCAGTGGCTCAGTCCAAGGAGCCAAGGAACCACGGAAAGGGAAAGCACGTAGAGCGGAAATATCATCTTATCCGAGATATTGTTCAACGTGGAGATGTGACTGTCACCAAGATTGCCACAGCTGACAATCTTGCTGATCCGTTTACAAAGGCCTTGCCACAGAAGGTCTTTGATTGTCATCTAGATAGTCTAGGTCTTAGATGTAGTTCTGAATGGTTATGAGTGCAAGTGGGAGTTTGTTGGGTTTGTGCCCTCAAACCATTACTTTATGTATTAGACATTGACTTTTTAATATATGGATATCAGCTTTACATTTCATTATGTATGTTTCTTTCATGAGATGATTGTTAATCCTTAAGTATTATAGTAAGTAATTCGTGTGTGTATGAGATGCACACAAGTGAGATACGAATTACTATTCTTTAAATACTTAGAATGTGTCACAGTGGATGATGAGACTGGGTACCTCATCAAGTCTACACTGTAGCATAATTAACTACCATTGGATGGAGTGATTAATCTCAATCACTAGAGTGTAGCTCTTAGTTGATATGCTAGTGCTTATAGTGCATTGACGGACCTGAGTTTCCTATTGACGCTTAAGACTGTCAAACAGTCAATAGGAACTCATAACTTGTATAAGGTACGTGTTCTCAATCTTGAGACGATTATGAACACAGACTGTGGATATGGCTGCTTTGACTTACCAATCAGTGAGGTCTATAAAAGATCAACACCTGGGTATCTTGGGTATATCATATTCATAGGGTTGTGAACATATATTGTCAAGATAGAATCTACCCTCTGTTTCAGAGTAAGCATTCCCTTGAGAATGTCACCATGTCGATTACTGAGTACTGCAGTCTTGTTGATAAGAGTTATAAACATGTTTGGTAATCATGAGAGGTGAATAGGACTCAAGGAATACAAGAAGTAATCATGATTCAGGTTGACAGTAACAGTTATCCGACTACCTGAATATGATTATGAATGCTGACGGTAGAGGGACATTAGTACAACATACAAGTCTAGTTATCGCTTCGGATATGTTCTTTTGCGTTGGAGTTCAGTTATCGTTTTATAGTGGAGTAAACGTTAACTGACCAGTTGGTTAGTTTGCTGATCAAAGAGTTTGGTCATGGTAATTAATAAACTGGTCTGAGCCAACAATAAAGAGCCTAGGAGGTCCCACTCTTAGCTCCGCCAGGATGCTTGGAAAGATGCTTGAGGATGATGTCCAGACAGGTTCGATCGATCGAAGATATCTCGATCGATTGAAGTCTGCAGGTTCGATCGATCGAAGATGGTTCGATCGATCGAATGTTCGATCGATCGAAGGCACTTCGATCGCTCGAAGTCTAGGTCGGTTCTGGGAATCTATAAATAGGGCAGCTGCGTTCTGGAAAAAGTTGTTCGTCGTTTTGAACGTCAGAAGCTGCAGAAACTGTTTTGGAGTCCCAAAACCTTCTCTATCCTCTCCAATAGGGTTCCCACCAACCCTAGTCTTTCTGGCAGGCATCCGCAGGAGTCATAAGGGTGAAGATCATCTAGTGGAGGCTGCTGGAAGTTGAAGATCAGAATTGGGTTCAAGACACTAAGGTATAACTCGTGTCCCCTCTTGTGCGCATCTGTAGAATTGACGAGTAGTAGATCCGGGCATGCCAATAAAGTTTCATAACTTGATTTTTCCGCTGCGCGTTTAAACTTTCCATTTAAACCTGTTTTTCCATCAACACTGAGTGCCGGCGCGGCACTCACTGAGTGCCGGCGCGGCACTCAGTGAGTGCCGCCGCGTTTTCCGCGTGCCGGGGCTAACTGAAATTTGTCCCTCTTTTTGATTTTTCAAAAAAATGTTGGTGTAAACACAAATTTTTTATTCTATATATATATATATTTGTATTAAGATCCCCCATGTGCATGGTATCAACCATGTGCATGGTATATTTTGAATATACTACTCTCTTTTTTTTGTATTTTCTCTTTTTTCCAAGATTTTTTATTTATTTTGTCCTCCTATTTCTTTCAAAAGAACTCTTTATTATTATTTTTTTTTATTTTATCCTCTTAAAAACTGGTTCCCAGACTGGATTTCTCACACGTTCTTCATTGTTCGGGTTTCTCCCGAATACCCAAATCCTCTCTTTTTATTATTTTATTAATTTAACTTGAAGAATATCTTAAAGACTTTGAATTTCTTGGAAAATCTTCGAATGCCATGGTCATTGTCATCATCGGTCTTTGAGAGGTAACCAATCCCTAGATTTGACGTTTGGTCAAAATCGGGGTGTCTACAGTTTGCCCCTCTTTGACAAAGTTTGTGAAGCAACGCGTATCACAAACGAAGGTCAAAGCCTGTGTGAAAGACAAGCCTTTGACCAACAGTCGAATCTAGGTAAAAACAAAAGTGCGTTGCAAAATCGGGTGAGCAGATAGCCAAATGCTGGTCGTGCTCAAGGGTGAGCTGCCTACGTATCCCATCGGGAATCAGACCAGGACGTAGTTCGAGCCAGGGATCACACACAAACGCAGGTAGTCACACAGATGAATGTACCTATCCTATCGTGATGCACATGCTCAACAAATTGGTGTCCCATGCTCCCGAATGTGACGATACAGAACTATGCTCCTTCCTAGTATCAAAAATGCACTAATACCTCAAGTTTTCCTATTATGACATCGTCCTATTCTGGGGACACGTGCATGCTCTAAGCGAGTTTTGAGAATCGTCTGTTTGACTGAGCCGCTTTATGCCTTACGCTCCATAGTCGAATCAGGTAGCACGTTGGAAGATTGAGATGCGCTTAGCACCATATACTCTGGTGCTGAAACAGAAAATATGCCGAAAGACTGAGATGCGCTTTGCGTCTTATACTCCTGTGTCTTGAAGATCATCCGATTGGCTGAGATGCGCTTTGCGTCTTAGACTCCGGTGCCGAATCAGGAAATATGATGAAAGACTGAGATGCGCTTTGCGTCTTATACTCCGGTGTCTAATCAGGAAATGTGATGAAAGACTGAGATGCGCTTTGCGTCTTATACTCCAGTGTCTTGCGGATCATCTGATTGGCTGAGATGCGCTTTGCGTCTTAGACTCCGGTGCCGAATCAGAAAATGTGATGAAAGACTGAGATGCGCTTTGCGTCTTATACTCCAGTGTCTTTAGGATCATCTGATCGACTGAGATGCGCTTTGCGTCTTAGACTCCGGTGCCGAATCAGGAAATGTGCTGAAATAACTGAGATGCGCTTTGCGTCTTATACTCCGGTGTCTTGAAGATCATCCGATTGGCTGAGATGCGCTTTGCGTCTTAGACTCCGGTGCCGAATCAGGAAATATGATGAAAGACTGAGATGCGCTTTGCGTCTTATACTCCGGTGTCTTGAAGATCATCTGATTGGCTGAGATGCGCTTTGCGTCTTAGACTCCGGTGCCGAATCAGGAAATGTGCTGAAAGACTGAGATGCGCTTTGCGTCTTATACTCCGGTGTCTTGAAGATCATCTGATTGGCTGAGATGCGTTTTGCGTCTTAGACTCCGGTGCCGAATCAGGAAATGTGCTGAAAGACTGAGATGCGCTTTGCGTCTTATACTCCGGTGTCTTGAAGATCATCTGATTGGCTGAGATGCGCTTTGCGTCTTAGACTCCGGTGCCGAATCAGGAAATGTGTTGAAAGACTGGGATGCGCTTTGCGTCTTATACTCCGGTGTCTTGAAGATCATCTGATTGGCTGAGATGCGCTTTGCGTCTTAGACTCCGGTGCCGAATCAGGAAATGTGCTGAAAGACTGAGATGCGCTTTGCGTCTTATACTCCGGTGTCTTGAAGATCATCTGATTGGCTGAGATGCGCTTTGCGTCTTAGACTCCGGTGCCGAATCAGGAAATGTACTGAAAGACTGAGATGCGCTTTGCGTCTTATACTCCGGTGTCTTGAAGATCATCTGATTGGCTGAGATGCGCTTTGCGTCTTAGACTCCGGTGCCGAATCAGGAAATGTGCTGAAATGACTGAGATGCGCTTTGCGTCTTATACTCCGGTGTCTTGAAGATCATCTGATTGGCTGAGATGCGCTTTGCGTCTTAGACTCCGGTGCCGAATCAGGAAATGTGCTGAAAAGACTGAGATGCGCTTTGCGTCTTATACTCCGGTGTCTTCCAAGAAATGAGATGTTTTGCAGAAAAGTCAGAATCGCTCCAGATTCAATGACCCCAGACATAGTAGAAAAAATCAGAATTGCTCCAGATTCAATGATCCTAAATAGCAGAAAAGAAGCGTGGCATTGCTAGGGTAAATCCCCCTTTTTTTTTTCTTTCAGAATAGTCATGTGGACTTAACAATCCGTTTTCTATTTTCAAAAAGTACCGGAGTCGCAAGGACTCGAAAATTCACTTTTCTATTTTCAAAGATCGGAATTTAATTGATAGCTCAAAGGATGCGATAGACGACTTAAACCAAGACCGAGGATTTGATCGGTGACTTATAGGATGCGATAGACGACTTATACCAAAATCGAGGATTTTGATCGGTGACTTATAGGATATGATAGACGACTTATACCAAAACCAAGGATTTGATCGGTGACTTATAGGATGCGATAGACGACTTATACCAAGACCGAGGATTTTGATCGGTGACTTATAGGATGCGATAGACGACTTATACCAAGACCGAGGATTTTGATCGGTGAATTATAGGATGCGATAGACGACTTATACCAAGACCGAGAATTTGATCGGTAACTCATAGGATGCGATAGACGACTTATACCAAGACCGAGAATTTTGATCGGTGACTTATAGGATGCGATAGACGACTTATACCAAGACCGAGAATTTGATCGGTAACTCATAGGATGCGATAGACGACTTATACCAAGACCGAGAATTTGATCGGTAACTCATAGGATGCGATAGACGACTTATACCAAGACCGAGAATTTGATCGGTAACTCATAGGATGCGATAGACGACTTATACCAAGATCGAGAATTTTGATCGGTGACTTATAGGATGCGATAGACGACTTATACCAAGACCGAGAATTTGATCGGTAACTTATATGATGCGATAGACGACTTATACCACGACCGAGAATTTTGATGAACGGAGCTGGTCTAGCTCAAGGAGATTTGCCTTTGGGGCTACTCTAGCTGAAGAGACGTTTATGTGCTCCTTATTCCAGATTTATTTCATTTTCTTTGATAGATTGTTTGCTATGGACAACAGTTTAGGTGATTCGAGCAAGAAGAGGTAGAAGTATGAGCCAGTTCCTTATGACAACCCCACTTTTCTACTCACGGATTCCCCTTTTGACTATGGACAAGTTCAAAGGCTTTCTGTTACGTCTGATGATTAGCTTTTAAAGCTCAGTCTGCTGAGGATAATTTTCTGATTTTGTTCTTCCTGAGAGTATTACTCGCCCTTCCCTTGGCGGAGCAGAATCTGACTTCCTGTCCTTCGTGCTTATTGTCCTTCTTTCGAAGTTTCCAACTCTTACTGATTCATCTAAGGAATGTATCTTTCAGTTTTCGAGAGGGTAGACTCAAACTGAGTTGAGACGCACACATTTTTTCAAATTTGTGACCAATTCTGCTTTCTTTTCTTTGCGCTTCTTTGATCAATCTCTAGAAAAAAAATTTGTTATCCCATGATATTCTTTCATTGTATCTTCCTTTATGATTGACTTTTTGATAATGAAGAATTCTTCTTTTCATGTTTCTTTCCATCTTAAATCAATTTTAGATTTATGCATGAAAACTTCAACTTCTTACTTCAATAATTCTTAGGATGCCTAAGCTTGGTCCTTGAAAACCAGAAAACACAGAGATATTTTATTTGGCAAACGACAGTTTGCCCCTAGTTTGATAGGGGTTTGGAAATGCTGGGCAAACGAAGTTTGCCCCTGGTTTGAGGGAGGTGACGCGGCCTCTGGGCAAACGATAGTTTGCCCCTAGTTTTCATGAAATGGTTGGATTTCTCCTTTGGACCGAGGGCCTTGGGAGACCCGCCTACTTATCCCCGAATGGGCATCAGGCCCTATAGTAGTTCGGTTGAGGCTTGAAAGAAGTGTAGTATGCGATTGTGACCGAACCTTGCAGGCTGCCTACGTATCCCCGAATGGGAATCAGGTCAAAACGTAGTTCATCGATTCTGGAGGTCTTGAAAGAATAAGGCTTCAAGAATTATGGGCTTTTCGAGCCATGTTTTCATTTGAGTCCAATGAGTGCTTTTTTCTGGGCAGATTTTCTAAAACAGATTCCTTGTGGTAGCTTTTGAATAAAATGATGAGAACATGAACTACGTCTCCCTTTTATTTTTTTTTTCTTTTATTCTCTTTTTTTTTTTTTTTTTTGGCGGTTGATTCTTTTCACCTTTTCACTAGCCAGTCAATCTTTACAACTCTCATAACACATCGTGTTTTACTCATACTCTATCATACTCACATAGTAATACCAGCCCTCCAAATTACTCTTTATCTTTCTCAAAGATATTTCTGTATTGTTTTAGGTCCACTTATCACTTATCCATTGAGTCTCTCACAAAAATTTAATTGATACTTTCAAATCTTTCTTTTCATTTCCAATTTCTTTTCTTAGGATAATTCATGTACAAAAGTACTCAAGAATTCTCAAACTTATTTATTCTCTACTTTTTTTTTTCACTATCTCTTATTCTCTTCATGATTTTGACTGGCTAGGATTCGGATTTTGAATCAACACGCATCTTATTTTGCTCTAACTTTTGCCTAGGCGCCCTTTCGGGTTTTCATCCTAGCGAGCTCTTTTTTTTTTTCTTTTCCCCTTTTTTTTTTCTTTCTTTTTTTCTTTCTCTTTTTTTTTTTAGAAGAAGAAGTTCATTTAAGATATCTAGCTACCATTAAGGAACAACTTCATGGCTTTGGACTGTGAGCTCACCTTTTAGGTTTGGTATAAAGGGGGGTGATGTGGGATAATTTCCGAATTTATTCTGGCACATCATCATAGGACCATGCAAGGCATTCTTGTTTTCTTTTAACAATGAGATCAATTTTATGCTTTTATCTTTATTGATTGAACTATGGAAAGAATCACTTTGAGAATCTTCTTCATTTTCTAAGTCAAATGCCAAGGTTTCCTCAATGATTTTGCATGCAGGTTCATTTGCCTCTTTTTTTTTTTGTTATTATAATCATTAAGCGCAACCAAGTAAGCAGAATCAGTCACTTTCATTGATAATAGAAAATAAAAAAAACTTGGCTCATACTGGCCATTACAGACTTCCGGGGTAGGGGAACCCTATCACTAGACTCAAGGACATTTTGGCAAATTCCCTGATTCTATCTCTCCTCCATTCTCCGGCTCCTCCTTCCTTGCTTTATTTCCATTGACCTCTTCCTTCAGTATTCCTCCCATCTGGTCTTTCCCAATCTTTACTTCCATGATCTTCTTTGGACCACTCTCCTTGGTCTTACTGCTTTCTTCATTAAAGAGATTCCTCATGGCCAGGCCATCCAGTGCATAAATCCAATCTTGGACAGACATAGGTTCTGTGAGCGCTTGCAGGTATGGATCTTCATAGTCAACGAACTCATGTAAGGAAGAGATCTCAGACCTTTGCTCCAAGTACTTATCTTTGCAGTCCACCCATGGCTCTGGAGAGCCGTAGTAGGGAAAATCTCCTCCTTCCTTGATGGAATGTGTATGCAATGCCTGACTTCCTTCTTCAAGATCCTTCCCATTCCCTTTCTTCAAGTTATTCCTATCTAACAGCTTGGCATGGTTGACTACTTCTTCAGCATTTCCTTCTTCTTCTCCTTCGGACCACAGACCATTCGTGTCACTGTAAACCTCTTCCTCCCAGACGGAGTTATCAGTAGGACTGTCCGGATCCCACCAATTGATTTGGATGATTTCATTGTACATATCTTCCTCAAATGCTTGCTCCTCTTCTCCTCCTATCAACCAATCCTCTTCCTCAACTACTATAAGGCATATCCTCTGATCTTTTGGGAATTCATAAGCTTTGGTAGCTTGTCCTACCGGTACGATCAACACAGACGGATCGAAGACTTCCTCCTCAATATCTAAGAGATTGATGTTCGGTGGTGGTGGTATAGCATGATGATTAGGGAGCGGGTTTCGGGTCACATGCGGCCGATCTGTAGGCGGAGGGGAAATAGTCTTGTTATCAATCAGATTTTGTACTTCATGTCTCAACCTCTTGCATCGGTCAGTTGCGTGGCCGCGAGTTTGATGAAATTCACAATAGAGGTTTGTATTGAAACCTGGCGGGAGTGGATCAGGCATTGGTTTTGGATCCAGCGGCTTTAGATATCCTTTTTCCTTTAATCGCTTGAGAATGGTAGTCAATGAGATCCCTAAATCAGTGAACTGACGAGGTTGTCCCCCCTAATCTCGGTCTTGATGCACCCTCCTTGCTCAAAACATTGACATCAGTCGCTACCTGGTTTCCCGTGTTCCCTCCATAAAATGGTCTTCTAGAGCGGTTCCCCTGAGATTCCTCCTTCTTAATCCTTCCATCCTTGATTGCGTCCTGGATCTTGGTTCCAATTTCAAATAATTCTGCAAAGGTATGAATGCACTGGTACATGAGTTTCTCCTGATAAACACTTTGCAGGTTCTTTACTATGATTCGGATCTGTTCCTTTTCAGACGGCCTTTGGGTCATCTTTGCGGCCTTTCCCCTCCAGCGAGATAGAAACTCAGCAAATGATTCTTTATGTTCTTGCATAGTCGTCTCCAAATCCCTCACAGTTACATCAAGCTCTTGGTTGTATTCATACTGGGTGACAAAAGCCTTCACCACTTCCTCCCATATGCGACTCTTGCTTGGCTCTAATGTGAAATACCAAGATAAAGCTGCCCCAGTTAAAGTTTGCTGAAACAGCATGGCCATCATGGCAGGACTCAGACCATTTGGCTGAAAAGCCCCGATGCACATCCTCACGTGATTTCTGGGGTTGCCAGAACCATCAAACTTATCGATCTCAGGCATTTTGAAACCGGCTGGCAATTTTTCTTGAGTTCCTTCAAACAAACCCTCTAACTCTAACAGGTAGCTATCAACCCCATTAGACTTGCGGACAACTTTCTCTAGCTTTTTCACCTTCTCCTTCATCTCGATACGCTCTTTCTCAGCTTTCTCAATCTTCTCTCTCTCTGCCCTAGGTACGTCAACTCTTGGTGGTTCCGGATCCTCAAACCATTCATCTTCCTGAAGCGGAGGCGGGTCGGCTATTGGTGGATCATTTACTGTCCTTTGGCGGGTTAGTGCTTCCATCATGGCCATCATTTGGTCCATTCTCTCTTTCAATTGAGCTATCTCTGCAGCATACTGATCCTGGTCCATTTCTCCTTCTATCTCTGGCTCTCTTCGTACTAGCCTTGCACTCGAATCCCTGACCCAAACTGTCCCGGCGTTCAATGCTATCTTGCCTACAACCATTTTTATTTTTAATCAATTTTCAAACAACTTTATATTTTTTTTGAAAGAAATGCTTGGTAAAAATTCTTTATGAATGGCTCATATGTCACACGGATGTGATGCATGTGAGTGTGTGTGTGCCTATTCTATATGCTAAATAGAAAAGAAAATCCTAATTCTAACATATAAGCATATAGGCACATAAAATCTTCATCCATGTCAAGTGCGCTGATTTCTCCTTTCGTTGTGATCCTCATTACCCCTTTTTTAAGTATTAAAATTTTGAAATTTATTTGGAAAGTATTTCTTAGGTGATGAAACCTTTTGAAACAATTCTTGGGAATTCTTTTGAAAATAAGGATGTTAAACATTGCTCAACAAAGATGATTGGATTGAAATTCATTTGAAAAGCATTTCTCCCACAAATAATTCCTGAGTTTTTTTGGATTTCTTCTTTGAAAGTGGGGATGTGAAAATTTTCTCAATAAAAGATGATTGGGTTTTACTTGATAAAAGAAAATGAAACTTTGGACCTTTTCTTGGAAGGGTGATTTTTTCAAAACACATTTTTTTTAAAAGATAATATTTAATCAAAAATCTGTCATAAACAAGTGAACTTCGGATTCTTGGGTAGTAGTATCACATGATTAGATGATCATCGTACTTTTCATGAATTCAGATGCATACAAGGTCAATGATGCTTAGCTAACAAAATATAAGAAGTGTAGTCTTTTAATCAAGATTTGGCATATTCTCAAATGTCATAGGACATGAAGAGGAATTGCTCAAAAGTGATTAAGAGGTTACACATCTTTTATCAAGTAAGCATCGTCATCATCTCAAGTAATCCCTTTCGGGCATACAAAACTCCCTAGCATATAACCCTAATCAAGAATTGAATTCCTAATTTTGAAAGGTTCTATGGAAATTACTATGCAAAAGTCGGGTTTTGGTCAAATAAGGGACCCTTGACACACACCCGATAGGATGCTTCATATACCAAAACATGGTACGAGATCAAGGGTGATCACACGGCCCCATGATTGCTTGACCGACCGGGTTGCCCCGAGCCTCCAAGGTCATAGTTCCGTGCAATCGACTGACGAAACATGCAAGTGCAATGCAACAGGCACACAAAAATTAATTAACTTGATTAAAAGGATGCTTTCAAGTCTAATCCTCGAGTGAACCCAAAATCAGAAATTCTGGTCTGCGAAACCAGAGATTCTGGGTTCGATCCCCAGCAGAGTCGCCAGATTGTGGATATCGCAGGTTTTCTTTACCCACAGCTTTTCAAAATCAATTTCTAAAAACAAATGAGTCGCCACTTAATTTTTAAAAGGAAAATTAAGAAACCATTTTAAAGCAAACTGATCTTTTGCGAAACCAAAGATAAACTGGGTCCGGGGATTATGGAATGAAAGGGGAAGGAGCCCGATGGACTAAAACACCCCCTTTCATCCTATCTCGTGATAGGCCTCTACTCAACATCCCTTTTTAATCAAATTATTAATCTAAGCATGCCCTCAACTAATATATACATATACATTACACAAGCATGTTGGAAATGGTGTAAAATTGTTAAAGACAAAATATCATTCATAAGCCACGTAATTCAAATAGCAAACAACATGATATGCAATAGAGAACTAGAGAACATACCCGGGATCCAGCCGCGAATATTAAACGTGCAATGCATGCGAGAATAGGAATCCTAAGAAAAGGTCTCTATCACATATAAACACATAAGGCAAGACCTAGTCTAAAGTGTCGCACATGGAGTTGAAAATCAATTCAAAATCAAATAAATGAATTAAACTAGAGAAAGGATGAGAAGTTGTACCTCAAATGCGCTATAAAACAAAAGTTAGTACACATGCCTTAGACAAGATATAATATCAAAGAGTAATTAATCCTAAGTTATGTTCAACTAGATACAACTTAGACAAGAGATAAGTCCTACTTATGAATATTATCATGTATGAATTGAATGCATGAATATGAACGAGAATGAGATATGAATTTATTCACTAATTTGGATCCCTAAGCCTCTGGGTTTAATCTAAATCGTCATTATTCAAAACATGGTTTGAGTCCTAAGACATTAAGAGACCATTTGAGTTAAAATCAATAAGATTAGATGAAAACAGTAGCAGTTTTTTTGTGATTTACAGAGAGCAGACCAGACGTTCAAAAATAGAAATAAAATACTTTTGATGGTTGGATCTTATTGATTTTTGGATATGTCATGCCTCTGTGAGTCTAGTTCCTAACCCAACTTGAAAATCAAGATTTCAACGGTTAAATCTCCGGGAATATGGAAAATATTAGACCTCACTCAGGATTCTGCAACTCTCTGTCCAGAGATCTTGTATGATTTTCTAAAAATAGTAAAAAAATGAGAAATACTTAGATCTTTTTAGGGTACCTTCCTAACACATTAAGGTACTTATAAAAAATTATTTGAGACCCCGAAAACTTTATTAGGGTTCTGATTTATTAATTTCAAAACAGACTTATTATTCTGAAAGCATTTTAGAACTCTGGACAGATTGTGATTAGCTCACAAAAACCATGATCAAACCCTTCTAATCACAAGATCTTGCTAAAACAAAAATCACAGTGGTAAAACAATGTGCTATGAACATTTTCCCGTTGGTTTCATTCGATTCCAACGGTCGGATTTCAAACTAAAAATCCTTGATCAAAAACAGTTTATGAACCCACTGTTTCATTTTGCTAGCTCAAAATTATTGATTGGCCTCAACTATTAGAACATGAAGTTAGGACTCAAATCAAACTACTTCTTCTACCATTTGATGGTCCTTGAAGATTATGAGGCATATTATACTTATGGATCTCGATGAAGTATTGAAATGAACTTCACAAAATCCTCAAATAAAGAATTCAAACCTATGGATCCAAGTTTGAATTCAACTTATCACTCCTACCATTTGATGGTCATTGGAGTTAGAGACATACATACTCATAGGTTCTAGATGAAGTATGAAAGACTTCTTAAAACCTAAGAGAAGGATTAGTTCAAGCCATGGGAATAAACTTGAATTAACACTTTCTTCTCCTACCACTTGATGGTCATTGGAGACTATAAGGCATACTATACTAGTGGATTTTGATGAAGTATTGAGATGAACTTCACAAAATCCTCAAATAAAGAACTCAAACCTATGGACCCAAGTTTGAATTCAACTTATCACTCCTACCTTTTGATGGTCATTGGAGTTAGAGATGAAGTTAAAATCTACTCAAACCTCATTGGAATATAATAGGATTCCATAAGATTTCTTAATGAAAATGTTCAAGTCATGGATTAAGACTTGAATCTCACTAATTATATGTAGATTAAGACTATGATTCATTCTAATCTCCATATAGATCATAAGATCATAGGAAATTAAATAATCAAACTCAAAGAGGTTCAATGAGATATGGAAGATCTCATGAGCCTCACAAGAGATGGTAGAAATAAGAAATCAAAGTTTGTCTAGAGAAACTAAGAACACAAGCTCTTCAAAATGGAATTTATTTTAAACCCAAAGCATCAATTAGATCCAAATCAATGAAACATTATAAGATTCAATCACAAGTTCTAAGTGGTGTGTGAAGAAATGAGGTAAGAAGAGAGGTTTTGAAAATGTGTAAAGGTCCTAGAACTATGAACTTGTGATTGAATAATCCTAATTCTATCAAGGATTAAGAGGTTACCTCTAAGACCTCAAGTATTTCTTCAACTTCTTGTAAAAAAAACCTTCCAAGATTTCCCAAAATTCTTCAAATTCTTCAAGTTCTTCAAGACTTTCTTCTTCTCTCTCTCTCAAAATATATATAATTCTTGTATATCTCTCTCTCTTAATTCTCAAGTTCAAGTATATCTCTCCCCTCTCTCAACAATGAAGGTGAAAGTTTGTTTATATAGACCATTAATCCAGGGATAAATGGGTAAATTCGAGGTAGAAACCCATGTGCAAAGATTTCTTCTAGAACATGTGAGAAAAGCAGTCTGTTACAGCCAGCGGCACTCGACGGGTGCCGGCGGCACTCACTGAATGCCGAGCGGCACTCCCTGAATGCCGGGCGGCAAACACTGAGTGCCGGCGCGGCACTCACTGAGTGCCGCCGCGTTTTCCGCGTGCCGGGGCTAACTGAAATTTGTCCCTCTTTTTGATTTTTCAAAAAAATGTTGGTGTAAACACAAATTTTTTATTCTATATATATATATTTGTATTAAGATCCCCCATGTGCATGGTATCAACCATGTGCATGGTATATTTTGAATATACTACTCTCTTTTTTTTTTTTGTATTTTCTCTTTTTTCCAAGATTTTTTATTTATTTTGTCCTCCTATTTCTTTCAAAAGAACTCTTTATTATTATTTTTTATTATTTTATCCTCTTAAAAACTGGTTCCCAGACTGGATTTCTCACACGTTCTTCATTGTTCGGGTTTCTCCCGAATACCCAAATCCTCTCTTTTTATTATTTTATTAATTTAACTTGAAAAATATCTTGAAGACTTTGAATTTCTTGGAAAATCTTCGAATGCCATGGTCATTGTCATCATCGGTCTTTGAGAGGTAACCAATCCCTAGATTTGACGTTTGGTCAAAATCGGGGTGTCTACAGTCACTCATGATTACAATCCTGTAGTTCTCAATGCATAAATACTATGCATGTACAACAATAACAATAGCATGTAAAACAACATACATATGCATCAAACATCTCTAATATGTATGGATGCAATTTAGAACATGTGACAATTCACTCAACACTCCTCTCGTCGTCGAACGTTCTCAAAGTTTTGTTACCAATAGCTCTGATACCACTAAATGTCACGACCCATCCCACTACGTGTGGAAATAGGACACGTGGCACGCCACCAAGGCTCATCCAAACATCATATAACTATACGCAGCGGAAAGAACTTTAAAACAACCCTGAGTATTTTAAAACTTTAGGAAACATTACCCTCTGAGTTGAAAAATCCATTGGAATCAGAGTTATAAAGAGGTTTTGCCCAATTAGAAAGTGTTCACAAGAATCTATTTGAAAATACAGAGGTCCAGTCGACTGTATCGGGGCTCAGTCGACTGGGGCCTTCGAACAGACAGTTTTTAAAGTTTCAACAGTCATTCCAATCGACTGTGTCGGGGATCTAGTCGACTGGGGCCTGCACAATTCAGTCGACTGATCACTCCCCCAGTCGACTGTGTTATGCAGAACCAAAATTCAACATTTTCAAAAAGGGGCCCAGTCGATTGATTGGTGACATAGTCGACTGGTTTTGGCATATATAAAAGCAGTAGCCAAAATTAACAGTGATTTAGTCGACCAATCAAGGGTCCAGTCGACTGTTTCCATTACTATTCACTTTCAGTGTCTCAATCCCACGGGATCCAGTCGACTGATCTAGGGTCCAGTCGACTGCTCCCCTACTGGGCAGCCCTGTGTGAAAATTAACAACTTAAAGCCTCCAAAACCAACGCCAACTCAAACACAATTAATCATTTACGATTTTTAAAACATCACTACAAGTGTTCAAATACAAAATACAATACTACTGACTTATTACTAAGGTTTAATTACAACATATTATTACAATATCCAAATCTTTACTACAAGTTTTGGAAAACGGAACAAAAGTATTAACACGGTGTGATTTCCCGGCGTTCCCCGTCTTCACTCCTCACGCCTCTTCTTATCTTTCTTCTTACCTGCAATGGAGTAAATCTCCACTGCTCAGCTATATGCTGAGTGCACAATTCCAAATGTATGATATATGACAATATTCATGGTTTAAGCATCTAAAACACATAGAAATAGTCTCTAGGGTGAGTGGTACGCATTCATCCGGTCGATGCCGTAGGAGGCCCAACTCTCCCACGCATCTCGTACACTAGTTGGGCCTTCCTCCATACCAGGTACCGTGTCCTGGTTGGGCCCACCTCCAATCCAGACACCACCACAATCACAATTTACCATCTCAATCAAATCCTCAAGGTTCGAGGAGCTTACTCCGGATGAATTTGCACCAAACTCCCCTTTGACCCAAGTAGACACACAGCATGCTCACATAAACAGTTTTATACATGCTTTTCTAATAATTTCGCGTGCATAATTAAAGGGCCTAATTAACACATGAATTTCGTCCAGATCCAAAATCTCAAAATCGACATTCAAAACATGAAATTTCATAAAATCATAGATCTAGAATTCATATCTCGTGCGATCTCTCCGAAACTTTGAAGGATCGACTAGGGGCCCGAATAAACGTCGGATTCCAAATTATACGTGATTCCTACGAGTTTTACCTTATTTTTCCCAATTTCTAGAAATTAGATTTTTTCAAAAAAGTTTCCCAAACGTGGCCTAATTACTATCAAAATGTAGGTCTTACCTCCACGAGTTCAAATATGAAATCTGGAGAAAATCTGACGGGCGAACGGTCGTCGATCGGCGTCGCAAAGCCTGTTGGCTCCAATCTCCCTTCTCTCTCCTCTCTCTAGATATTTTCTAACTTTTTGAGAAATGAAATCTTATCCTCCACTATTTATAGAAAATCTTCTCGAAAATTGCGTTTACCTCCCCGCAAGTTCTCAAAACTTCTAATTAACCCATGAAACTTCGCACACGTCCATTTTATGTCTTTACGAGTGAAAATTATAAATTTTAAAAGTTTCCGACTAAGTCCCGTTTGGGTCCAAAAACAAGGATCCAAAACTAATCTTCGTGGAATCTCTAAATCACCTACCTTTTTATATCACGATCACTCACGTTCTCACCACAGTTTTCAAAATGATATAACAATATAAAAAATTACCAGAATTTCCACAACACAGATAAAATTACTATTCATAAAATACCAGACAGGTCAGATAACATTTAAATCATATAAATGTCATTTAGTCATGCCAATGCAACTGTGAAATTCCATGTTCTCGTGTCCTCACTGACACCTCACCGTTGACCCACGTCAACTCAACTCCAATTATTAATAACATTAATAATTCCATAATCTCAAGTTATGCATTTTCAAAACCATGAATTTCTGAAATGTGTGTGATACCTTGATAATTCTCCTCATTATAACCTAGGCGTAATATGTCCAGGGCAGAGGGAAGAGCCGTTAGCTTTTGAAGCTAAGTGAGTTCTGTTGGGTTTGTGCCCTCAAACCATTACTTTATGTATGAGACATTAGCATTATAATATATTGATATCAGCTTTACATTTCATAGTGTATGTTTCTTTCATGAGATGATTGTTTTATCCTTAAGTATCATAGTAAGCAATTCGTGTGTGTATGAGATACACACAAGTGAGATACGAATTACTATTCTTTGATACTTAGAATATGTCACAGTGGATGATGAGACTGGATACCTCATCAGGTCTACACTGTAGCATAATTAACTACCATTGGATGGAGTGATTAATCTCAATCACTAGAGTGAAGCTCTTAGTTGATATGCTAGTGCTTATAGTGCATTGACGGACCTGAGCTTTCCTATTGACGCTTAAGGCTGTCAACAGTCAATAGGAACTCATAACTTGTATAAGGTACGTGTTCTCAATCTTGAGATGATTATGAACACAGACTATGGATATGGCTGCTTTGACTTACCAATCAGTGAGGTCTATAGAAGATCAACACCTGGGTATCTTGGGTATGTCATGTCCATAGGGTTGTGAACATATATTGTCAAGATAGAATCTACCCTCTGATTCAGAGTAAGCATTCCCTTGAGAATGTCACCAAGTTGATTACTGAGTACTGCAGTCTTGTTGATAAGAGTTATCAACATGTTTGGTAATCATGAGTAGTGAATGGGACTCAAGGAATACAAGAAGTAATCATGATTCAGGTTGACAGTAACAGTTATCCGACTACCTGAATATGATTACGAATGCTGACGGTAGAGGGACATTAGTACACCATACAAGTCTAGTTATTGCTTCGGATATGTTCTTTTGCGTTGGAGTTCAGTTATCATTTTATAGTGGAATAAACGTTAACTGACCAGTTAGTTAGTTTGCTGATCAAAGAGTTTGGTCATGGTAATTAAAAAACTGGTCTGAGCCAACAATAAAGAGCCTAGGAGGTCCCACTCTTAGCTCCGCTAGGATGCTTGGAAAGACACTTGAGGAAGCTGTTAAGACAAGTTCGATCGATTGAAGTATGTTCGATCGATTGAAGTCAGCAGGTTCGATCGATCGAGAATGGTTCGATCGATCGAAGGTTCGATCGATCGAAGTCACTTCGATCGATCGAAGGTTCGATCGATCGAAGTCACTTCGATCGATCGAAGTCTAGGTCGGTTCTGGAAATCTATAAATAGGGCAGCTGCGTTCTGGAAGTAAGTGATCGTCGTTTTTATACGCAGAAGCTGCAGAAACTATCATAGTCTTCCCAAAACCTTCCTATCCTCTCTATTAGGGTTCCCACAAACCCTAGTTTTTTCGGCAGGCATCCGCAGGAGTCATAAGGGTGAAGATCATCTAGTGGAGGCTGCTGGAAGTTAAAGTTTCAGAATTGGGTTCAAGACACTAAGGTATAATTCTTGCACCTCCTTGTACGCATCTATGGAATTGACGAGTAGTAGATCCTGGAATACCAAAAGTTATATAACTTAACCTATTTCCGCTGCGCGTTTAAAATCTAATTTTAAACCACTTTTTCCTTCAATTGGTATCAGAGCCACGCTCGTTTGGATCTATAGATGCGTTCTTGGAACCCTAGTTTTGATTTGCATGTTGATTTTAGAACTGTTTTCGAAACTGCATCGTCACAGATCTGTTTTTGCAGTGTTATCGCAGCAGAATACAAAACTGTGATTGCATAGGATGCAAGGTGGGTTCGATCGATCGAACTTGTTTCGATCGATCGAACATTCTGTTCTCAATCGATCAAACAGTCTTCGATCGATCGAACCTTCTGGTATTCGATCGATCGAATGAAGTTCGATCGATCGAGATAGATACTTTGTCAGGTTCTCTGTTTCATAGTTTTAAAGTGTTTTGAAATTAAAAACTTTAATTTTAAAATATTCTGTAAAATTTTCAAGTCATTCTGTGAAACAGAATGTTCAAGCGATTGAACAGTGTTCAATCGATCGAAGGTTCGAGCGATCGAACGGTCTTCGATCGATCGAACTGTGACAGAGAAGTAAGATGCTGTTTTAAGTTCTAATTCAGTATGTAAAGTGTTTATATACTGTGTGAATCAATTAAGTGTTCCAATAGTTACATATATTTGTTATGTATGTGTGGATGCGTGTACGACTAACCCTTTTGCAGCAAAATAAGTCGCTATCTCCCATGGCACCAAGTCGTTTAAATATTTATATTTAAATTGTTTGAGATTGGTACATGTTGTAATTTATTAATGGTTTGGTTTTAAGGCGTATGTAAAGGGCGCTGCGGCTTCAATCCTACGAAAAGGAAAGTCGCACCGGTTTCCCTAGCCTTTTTATTTCTTTTTTGCTATTTCCTTTTTCTAGATAAATTGTAAGCTTCAAAAGAAGCATAGGTCCAATGTAATAGAATTAGAAATTCCATGAAGATGGAGCAAGGAGCCGTTGTCCATAAAGATGGAGCCGGAGGCGACCAAACCAAGAAGGTGGTTCTATGGAAATAGAGCCATGGGAGATAGAGGCATTGTTTGAATGCCTATATTTCATTTTAGTTTTTTGTTTTATGTGCTTGTTTTGTGATTGGCGTATAATACATTGTTGCATGCACTTAAAACAAGTTTTCTAAAATAAAATTCAAAAACCGTTATCAACACATTAGTAAACATTGGATGTTTATGGGTAGTGTGTGGAAACATTTTTCAAAAGCAAAATCCTTAATTTACTAAATCTAGTGGGAGAGGGTCTTATCAAATAACACCCACGATCTTCCATTAACGGTTCATTGTAAGATGAGTAGTGTATTCTGTGTCACCTCGCCAGGGGTGATCATTCCATACGGAGGGTACACTGCTCATTGGTTACTAGATGTGAACTTCCTATGGATAGGATCAATCAGACGTGTTAGAGGGTGACCACCAATCAGAGGCGCTACTTGAGACGGTTGTGATTGGATCCTAGTTAATGGTACACACTAGCTAAGCTATGGATAAGGGATCACACACGGGGCATTATTCAGAAACTTAGAGATCAAATAGGTTCGGGAGTCATGGCTATTTTGCAAGAGTTGCATAGCAGATAAGTCATGATAAATCAAAAGATCGAACATTGACCACCACACGGAGGCTTTATTCTTTCGTTTCGATATTCCGGCGACTTTGTTTTTAAATAAGAGTTTTAAGGATTCTTTTATTTCAAACTGTCAATTCTGATATCCATATTTATTTTGTTTGTTTTGATTTTCAATAATCATAATGTCTGGATCTGCATTTAGTCCACTTGCTACCATACTCACTCAAAACAAGTTAACTGGAAATAACTACACTGAATGGAAACGTAACCTTGACATCGTTTTAACTGCGGAGGATCACATATATGTCCTCACCACCCCAAGCCCTGAAGAACCCGTGGCGAATGCTTCGGCAGCTGCCAGACGCGAGTTCGACAAATGGAAGAAGTCGAATGGAATGGCCCGTTGTTACATTCTAGCCTCAATGGCTGGTGTGTTACAACACCAATTCCAATCGAACAATTTTGCCAGTGACATTATCACATCCCTGAAAAAGATGTTTGGGGAGCATGGTAGGCCTGCCAGACAGGTAGCCATGCAGAAGATAATGAGTGCAAAGATGTCGGAAGGTACTCCAGTCAAAGAACATGTTTTAAAAATGATTGGTTATTTAAACGAACTGGAGACCTTGGGAGCCAACATCGATGCACAGACCCAAGTTGATATGATCCTCAACTCGCTGTCGCCATCATTCGCTCAATTCAAACTTAACTATAATATGAATCAAATGGATTTTTCAATGAGCGAATTAATGAGTTCTTTACTGGCAGCAGAAGGGGTGATCAAACCTGGGGGCAGCGTTTTAAACGTTGAGAAAAGCGCTTCTTCTTCCCGATCTACACCGAAAGGTAAGAAAGGAAAGAAGAAGGCTGGCACTGGTGGTTCAAGCGTTGGACCAGTCCCTAAGATTGCAAAATCTAAGGGAAAAGGTAAGGGCAAAGGGAAGGTGGGTGGCCAAGGCAAAGGAAAGTGTTTCCAATGCGGTGAGAAGGGCCACTGGAAGAGGAACTGTCCAGAATTCTTAGCTACAAGAGTTCAAGGTATGATTGAATCACATGTGATTGAAGTAAGTTTTATTACGGATACTTCAAACACTTGGTGCATTGATTCTGGTGCGACTAACCATATCTGTAATTCATTGCAGGGGTTCAGATCAACCAGGAAATGCAGTGATGGGGAGATCGTACTTACTCTAGGTTCTAGCGCAACCGTATCTGCGGTTGCTATAGGAGTCGTAGTTTTAGAATTTTCAGACAATAAAGTTTTGATTTTATCAGATGTACTTTACGTCCCTTTAATGAGACGTAATTTAATTTCAGTTTCTAATTTAACGAATAATGGTTATTCCTTTCACTTTGGAACTGAAGTTGTCATTAAAAGAAACAGTTCTTTTATATGTTCTGGTGTTAAATCAAATGGTTTGTATGTGATTACTCCCAATATTTCAAAAGATTCTGGTTTGGAACTTAATAACTCAGTGGTAACTTTACCATCTAAAAGAAAGGGACCTTCCACTAATCCAACAAGGCTTTGGCATATGAGGCTTGGCCATATCAATCTGAATAGGATTGGCAGACTAGTCAAAGAAGGGGTCTTAGGCGATTTGGTTCTCGAACCAATGGAAGTCTGCGAGTCTTGTTTGGAGGGTAAGATGACCAAAAGGCCCTTTCCTGCAAAGGGCAACAGGACCAATGCATTGTTGGAATTAGTTCATACTGATGTGTGTGGACCAATAAATATTAGAGCAAGGGGTGGTTATGAGTCTTTCATAACATTTACCGATGACCACTCTAGGTATGGATATGTGTACCTAATGCAGCACAAGTCTGAAACCTTTGAAAAGTTCAAAGAGTTTAGGGCTGAAGTGGAGAAGCAATCGGGCACACATATCAAGGCCATTCGATCTGATCGAGGTGGCGAGTACCTCTCTAATGAGTTTATTGATCACCTCGTACAGAATGGGATTCTGTCACAGTTGACTGCACCTGGTACGCCTCAGCAGAACGGTGTAGCGGAGAGAAGGAATCGGACTCTTTTAGACATGACTAGGTCGATGATGAGTTATTCAGAGTTGCCATTATTCCTTTGGGGTTATGCTTTGGAAACCGCTGCATACATACTAAATCTAGTACCAAGCAAATCTGTTCCCAGGACACCACGAGAGATGTGGATTGGGCACAAGCCTTCTTTGCAACATCTCCGGATATGGGGGTGTCCGGCACATGTGCTCAAAGGAAAGATGAGCAAGTTGGATTCTAGATCGGAAGTATGTTACTTTGTAGGGTATCCAAAGGGTACTTATGGATGGTATTTTTATGATCCAAGAGAACAGAAAGTGTTTGTTAGTACAAATGCTGTTTTCTTGGAGGATGATTATATCATGAACCATAAACCTAAGGGAAGGATAGATCTTAGAGAGATAGAAGGAGAGCCCTCAGTCCAACCCGCAGTTGATAACGATGAAAATCAAGAAAATACCACTTCTTCACCCATTTCCGCACCGGTACCTCGTCGTAGTGGGAGGATTATCAGCCATCCTGATAGATACATGTTCTTAGGAGAAGTTTTTGAAGCTGTCTCCATAGAATCTGAATCTGATCCTACCACTTACGAAGAGGCAATGGCTGATGTTGATTCAGCTCATTGGATTAAAGCTATGAAGGCTGAATTGGAATCTATGGATTCCAATCAGGTCTGGGATCTTGTAGAACTTCCAGCCAATATTAAACCCATTGGCTGCAAGTGGGTCTATAAGAGGAAAAGAGGATCTGATGGAAAGGTTGAGACCTTTAAGGCAAGGCTTGTGGCGAAAGGCTATACTCAGAGGGAGGGCATTGACTATGAGGAAACCTTTTCGCCGGTAGCCATGCTCAAGTCCATCAGAATACTCTTATCCATTGCTGCATGCCTAGATTATGAAATCTGGCAGATGGACGTCAAGACTGCATTCTTGAATGTCAATCTTGAGGAGGACATCTATATGCAACAACCAGAAGGGTTCATAGCTGGTCGGAAAGGTAACTTGGTATGCAAGTTGCAAAAGTCCATTTATGGGCTTAAGCAGGCATCCAGAAGTTGGAACATCCGATTTGACCAAGCGGTCAAGTCGTTTGGTTTCATACAGAATCTGGATGAACCTTGTGTATACAAGAAATGTGAAGGGAAAGTAGTGGCTTTTCTTGTGCTTTACGTTGACGACATTCTACTCATTGGGAATGATGTAGCGACGCTGTCAACGGTCAAGGTTTGGCTAGCTAGTACTTTCGATATGAAGGATCTAGGAGAGGCGAGCTATATTCTTGGGATAAAGCTCTTTCGGGATCGCAAGCGAAAGATAATGGGATTATCTCAAGCTGGTTATATCGAGAAAGTGCTAACTAGGTTTTCAATGGATAATTCGAAGAAAGGTTTGTTACCTTTCAGGCATGGTTTAGCGTTCTCCAAGGACCAGTGTCCAAAGACACAAGAGGAGAGGAATCGCATGGCAGGAATTCCCTATGCCTCGGCAGTGGGAAGTCTCATGTATGCGATGTTATGCACTAGACCAGATATCTGCTTTGCCGTTGGCATGGTTAGCAGGTATCAATCGAATCCTGGTCCAGAGCACTGGACAACCGTTAAGCACATTCTTAAGTACTTGAGAAGAACTAAAGATTACATGCTTATGTACGGCGGTAGTGAGTTAATTCCAGTAGGATACACTGACTCGGACTTTATGTCAGATAAAGATTCGAGAAAGTCGACATCCGGACATCTCTTTACCTTGGGAGGTGGTGCTGTTAGTTGGAGGAGCATTAAGCAGAAATGCATTGCAGACTCAACTACAGAAGCTGAGTATGTGGCTGCTTGTGAAGCCGCAAAGGAAGCTGTTTGGCTCAAGAAGTTCCTTATGGAACTCGAGGTGGTACCAGCGTCGCTGTCACCTATTACGCTATACTGCGATAATAGTGGGGCAGTGGCTCAGTCCAAGGAGCCAAGGAACCACGGGAAAGGAAAGCACGTAGAGCGGAAATATCACCTAATCCGAGATATAGTTCAACGTGGAGATGTGACTGTCACCAAGATTGCCACCGCTGACAATCTTGCTGATCCGTTTACAAAGGCCTTACCACAGAAGGTCTTTGATCGTCATCTAGATAGTCTAGGTCTTAGATGTAGTTCTGAATGGTTGTGAGTGCAAGTGGGAGTTTGTTGGGTTTGTGCCCTCAAACCATTACTTTATGTATGAGACATTAGCATTATAATATATTGATATCAGCTTTACATTTCATAGTGTATGTTTCTTTCATGAGATGATTGTTTTATCCTTAAGTATCATAGTAAGCAATTCGTGTGTGTATGTGATACACACAAGTGAGATACGAATTACTATTCTTTGATACTTAGAATATGTCACAGTGGATGATGAGACTGGATACCTCATCAGGTCTACACTGTAGCATAATTAACTACCATTGGATGGAGTGATTAATCTCAATCACTAGAGTGAAGCTCTTAGTTGATATGCTAGTGCTTATAGTGCATTGACGGACCTGAGCTTTCCTATTGACGCTTAAGACTGTCAACAGTCAATAGGAACTCATAACTTGTATAAGGTACGTGTTCTCAATCTTGAGATGATTATGAACACAGACTATGGATATGGCTGCTTTGACTTACCAATCAGTGAGGTCTATAGAAGATCAACACCTGGGTATCTTGGGTATGTCATGTCCATAGGGTTGTGAACATATATTGTCAAGATAGAATCTACCCTCTGATTCAGAGTAAGCATTCCCTTGAGAATGTCACCAAGTTGATTACTGAGTACTGCAGTCTTGTTGATAAGAGTTATCAACATGTTTGGTAATCATGAGTAGTGAATGGGACTCAAGGAATACAAGAAGTAATCATGATTCAGGTTGACAGTAACAGTTATCCGACTACCTGAATATGATTACGAATGCTGACGGTAGAGGGACATTAGTACACCATACAAGTCTAGTTATTGCTTCGGATATGTTCTTTTGCGTTGGAGTTCAGTTATCATTTTATAGTGGAATAAACGTTAACTGACCAGTTAGTTAGTTTGCTGATCAAAGAGTTTGGTCATGGTAATTAAAAAACTGGTCTGAGCCAACAATAAAGAGCCTAGGAGGTCCCACTCTTAGCTCCGCTAGGATGCTTGGAAAGACACTTGAGGAAGCTATTAAGACAAGTTCGATCGATTGAAGTATGTTCGATCGATTGAAGTCAGCAGGTTCGATCGATCGAGAATGGTTCGATCGATCGAAGGTTCGATCGATCGAAGTCACTTCGATCGATCGAAGTCTAGGTCGGTTCTGGAAATCTATAAATAGGGCAGCTGCGTTCTGGAAGTAAGTGATCGTCGTTTTTATACGCAGAAGCTGCAGAAACTATCATAGTCTTCCCAAAACCTTCCTATCCTCTCTATTAGGGTTCCCACGAACCCTAGTTTTTCCGGTAGGCATCCGCAGGAGTCATAAGGGTGAAGATCATCTAGTGGAGGCTGCTGGAAGTTAAAGTTTCAGAATTGGGTTCAAGACACTAAGGTATAATTCTTGCACCTCCTTGTACGCATCTATGGAATTGACGAGTAGTAGATCCTGGAATACCAAAAGTTATATAACTTAACCTATTTCCGCTGCGCGTTTAAACTCTAATTTTAAACCACTTTTTCCTTCAAGTTCATCTTAACCGGTCACTCCTAATACAATTAATGATATACAAGTACAACGAATATCTTGAAACAACATTAAATGAGCATATGACGTGGTAGCATGATGACACAATGCAATATCGATATATTCGACTTTACTCAAACACTGATGCTAACTCATATGACTTGTTACATTACCAGTGTAACACCGCTAACTAAGAGTAGAATGATTACGTTGCTATCGTCGCCTAGCAGAGTCTTATAGCAATTTTCGTATTAAAAAGAGTGTAATCATGCATTGGACTCTTAGGTCCTCGTGACCTTGCCTGGAGAATAGAATAGTTACAGCTCTATCATCGCCTAGCAGGGCCCTATAGCATTTGAAAGGTAACTATTGTATTCAAGTTCAGATGGATACTTTGCTATCATCGCCTAGCATGGCCCTATAGCGTATCAACCATCAACTCATGTTCCACTTCAATGATTTCAATGGGTACCTTGGCTATCGTCGCCTAACAGGGCCTTATAGCATTTCATCGTTGTACCCATTGATTTGACTGTACCATACGGACCTCCACGATCCACTCAATATGTATGACAAAATGATTGGGTTAGTCCCCTTGACTAACCATGCAGACGCCAACATTAACATCATGACTCGATTACGTTCATATGAATATCCATGTGATTGTATAGGTGTAAAGCATAATAAGCATGAATAATAACAATTAATAACTAAGCATGGAGTTCAGTTATCTAAACATGTGTTATAAATAATAATCTTGACATTCACATATGTAATACTTATCAGCTACGTCCACACATGACGTACTGGATATTCACATAATATACAAGAATAGTTCTATAATATATCAAGTGAGTTAGGACGACTCACCTCGATGCGGTTGCATAAAAACGAGCGTAGCGGTGGTTCCTACAAAGTATAAAAGTCCATAGAATGGCGGTTAATAAGCGTACTAAAATTAAAGGCATAATGGTAATTGTGCTGGATGGGTTCCTAAACCTCAACATGATGATCTAGACATCATCCTGAGTCTAACGCCATTGATTAGACTCAAATCGGAGTCCGTCGTATAAAAGGCTGGGTTTTCTATACTAGTGTGGGCCCTAAAGACAAGCTGTATTTTTGACTGTGTCGAAAAATCACCAAACTTCAAGGAAATGTTCTAGACATCATTCTAAGGTCCTAGGAACTTACTGCTTATTTTTCTGAGCTATGGTCTATTTAATATGAATTATTAAAGTTCTAAACGTCTAATGATAGACTGCGAGGCCCCACATTTACAAAATATAATTTTGGAAGACATTTGGTTTTTATAAATATTTTTATTAAATATTATGCCTTAAAATAGGCTAGTAGTATTTTTCTCATAATTTTCGGAGTTCGTTTGATATTTAAATAATTTAAATACAACCAAATGGGTCATTTATACATAATTAGTAATTATTAAAAATACAAAAGTTTGGGTTTTATAATTAAGAATTTATAAAACAAAGGCATTAGGCCTTAGGGAAAGTTAATGTAATTTTTCCATATTTAAGATTGGTCATTAGGCGTTTATTACCTAATTATTCTAATTTAAAATAATTACTTAATATTTATTTTGACTAAATAATAATAAGTATGTTATACATGTAGTATTAGCATATAAGGATATTAGTTAATATAATATTTCAGAATATTAGAAACTTACTTTTGCTATTTATAACTATTTTTAAATAATTTAAAACTCATTTACTAATACTATATCTATTTATTGAAATAGAATCAATAATTATTGTTTATTTAAAATAGCAGAAAATTAACATTATATACATTAAAATAATAATTTCAGAATATTATATACATTAATCATAGTATATGATTAAAACAAAATTTTACAAAGTTTATAACAATTAATAAACATATATAATGTATTATTAAAACAAAGAAAACAATAATAATAACAATATTTCCAGACCCGCGGGTTAAACCTAACCCGGTTCAGAACTACTGGGTCACCCATTTACTCACTATGGCCGATCCAACTTAAAAGATATGACCCAATATCTATTTTGTTAATATAACCCAGTCCACTATTCGTTTAAACTAACAACTAAACCCACCCATATCATTACCCGACCCGGAGCGACCCGACCCGACCCGACCCAATGGGTAAACGATATAACTCGTAACCCAACGGGTTATGGCTTCTCCAAATAAATCATGCCGCCGCCGGCGACCCGCGATCTCGTTGGAAAATCTTTCCCTCCTAATATCTTGCTCATTTTACCATGTAAATCTATAAAACCAACGCCAAACGGATCGTCTAGGTCTCCTCTACAACATACTAGAAACCTACGAGTTAGTTCATTCATTTTAAGGGCCTACTAGTGGATTATTCTTTTCGGTTTCTTGAAGAATAACTGCGTGCATGGCCGACCAAATGTTGTCCGGCCTCTAGGTCGTTCATGGGTGGTCTTCCTGGGACCATAAGGGTCTGTTTGGCACAAGTTTAAGGGGCTCTAGTGATGTTTGGGAAAACGAGCTTTGGCGAGGAGCTTTAATGGGGATTTTCGGTATAGTCAAGAGCCTTGGGCTCTGTCTGGGTAAGTGTGTGAGTGCGTGTGTGAACCTAGAGAGTATATGGATCATAGAAATCAACAGGGGGTGGGGGTTTACCTATGGAAGCCTCGGGTCTCCTTCTATCTTCTCTTCTTTTCCGGTGAGCCTCCTCTCCCTTTTCCTCTAGCTCTTCTTCTTCCCTTTCTGGTCCTTTGCGTGTATGTGTGTATATAATGGTGAGGCCGAGGGCAGTGGTGGGTGTGTTTTACTCTCTGATATGCTCAGAATTATCCAGCATGGGCCCAACGACCACGTCAGCATCAAAGACCAAGCAGAACCCTGGGGTCCACACCCAGGGCTTGCCAGCGTAACCACTCGGGGTGCCAGCACAGCCCGGGCGTGACCTTCGGCGGCTCTCCCGGACGCACGGTTCAACTCCAGCAGTTTCCTTGTGCGGCCAGAGTCCTATTAGGAATAAAACTCGATAGATTCCTAATCTGATAAGGATCTTCCCTTAACTTATGCACATCGAATTGTGATTGATATAGGCTTCCTAATGTATCTAAGTTGCCATGTAGAGGTGGACTCTTGCATCTATAAAAGAGCCCACCCATACCCTTCTAAGGGGGGAACGATCTGGAGAAATCTAATAACTAGAGCATACACTGAAACGCATATACCCGAACGGTATTACTGGTAGTGCCGCCCACCATTGTTGGCTCACCAGGCCGCCGGTGATCTGCTAGTATAACGCCTAGATGCACACGTGGACGTAGGTCACCTCATTAACGGGGCCGAACCACTTACAACTCCTTGGTGTCTCTCTGTCTCTCTCTCTGAATCCTCTCATACCAATTCTAGGCTTCATCAGTTTGGCGCCGTCTGTGGGAAGCGTCAGTTTCCTTATCGAAAAAATCTTTGACTGATCAACATGCCGAAGAAGAAGGGCAAGAAGACCGCTGACTCGACCGGTCAGGCGGAACAGTCAGGTCAGGCGGACCAGTCAGGCCAGGAGGGTCTACAGGTCGAGACACGGGCTGCCTCCATGTCCACCGAGCAAGTCACGGCGGCACTGGAGCAACTCTTGGAAAGTCAGATCCGGACGCAACGGCAAATAGAGGCGCTCATGGCCCAGCATGGAAAGGTGGTCAAAGACCACGAGAAAAACCCTTCGTCGGGAAAGCGGCCCGAAAAGAGCGTTCCTAGCCAAAGGCCCGCTCGGACCCGCGGAAAAGCCCGATCTGCACCAGTGTCCCCACCAGATCGAGAACACCATGGAGAGGGAGAACGTAGCCAGCCTACGAGGCGTCTAAAGGAAGGGCCTCGGTATGTTCCTCGCCGAGCACGCCGAGTGGAGGACGCCCGGCTACTCATCGAACGACGCCGAGCCGCAAGGGGAGAAGCGTCCGGACGAAAGGTGAGGGAGCCGGTCGACGATCCGCCCACCCTGAGCCGGGAGGATCTTAGGCACAGGCTATCCCGGACCCGTAGCCGAGTGCTATCCCCAAGATCGACACGCTTCGAGGATGAGGACGAGGCATCATCATCCGACCCCACTTATTATTCAGATGCATATAGGAGGACCGGGCACACTGACGTTAAAGCCCAGGTCGAAGAGTTGCAGCAGCAAATTGAGAGGCTGAACCGTAAGTCCGGTCACGACCTCACAAACACGGAAACGGAGTCGCCCTACACCTCCCGGGTGACACAGTTCCCCATTCCGCGGAAATTCAAGCCCCCGCACCTTAGCTCTTACGATGGCAAGGGGAGTCCGGTAGACCACATCCGCACCTATAAGGCGCAGATGGCACTGGTCACTACAACCGACGAACTGCTGTGCCTGGCCTTCCCCAGCACCTTAAAGGGATCGGCCGCGCAATGGTTCCATTCGCTGAGGCCCCGGACGGTTAACGACTTCAAATCTCTGAGCAAACTCTTCGTCAGCCAGTTCGTGGGAATGCTTGACCGATCACAGCCGGACACCCAGCTGCTCACTGTGAAGCAGCGCAAAGGAGAGTCTCTGAGAGAATACGTGGACCGCTTCAATCAGCAGAGGCTCCAGATCCGTAATCTCAATGAGACAGCAGCAATCATGGCCTTTTGTTCAGGGGTCCAACATACCAAGGTTGCCACGTCGTTCCATCGTGACCGACCGACAACCCTGGTGGAACTCTCGGACAGGGTCGGCAAGCACATTGATACCGAGGAATTCCTAAGGGCAAAGCGCTCCGGAATCGGGGAAGATGAGTCTCCGAGGTCCAAGCGCAAGCACGAAGGGCCGGACAAAGGCTTGGGCAAGAAGCCCAGACAGGATCAGCAGCGAGGCGGCCGGGACCAGCAGCGGGGTGGCCGGGATCAGCCCCAAGCCACCTTCACGCCACTCTCCCGACCTATCCAGGAAGTAATGGCCGCTGCCGAGGCTCGGAGGCTACTCCCGCAGCCAGCAAAGCTTAGGGCACCCCCCGGCAAGAGAAACCGGGACAAATTCTGCCGTTTTCACAGGGACCATGGCCACGACACGGACGACTGCTTTAAGTTGAAGATAGCCATAGAGAAGCTGATTGAGCAGGGGCACCTAGCCGAGTTTGTCACAACAGACAGGCAACCCCGACAAGGTAACCGAACTCCGGATCAGCCTCCTCCTCTCGGCCAGATCAATGTGATTTCCGGCGGCACCTCGGGCGGAGGGGATTCGCAGACGGCAAGGAAGAGGCATGCTCGGGCATCCCGGGCGGATGTCTGGCACGTCCGATCCACCGACTCCCCGCCGTCCGACGTGTTGACCTTTTCTTCCGACGATGTGCAGAATCTCCACTGCCCCCACGATGACCCGCTGGTTGTAACGCTCTCCATCGCCAATTATGTGGTCAAGAGGGTACTAGTGGATACGGGCAGTTCATCGGACATTATGTTCATCTCAGCGTTCGAGCAGCTAGGGATATCCCGGGATCGATTACGACCGGTGACGACCCCACTGGTAGGCTTCAATGGGTCCAGCACATTGCCGCTCGGCACCATCGACCTTCCAGTCCTCATGGGAACTTACCCTCAGCAAGCCTCTGTGCTGGCGAACTTTGTTATCGTGGAAACACCATCCGCCTACAATGCCATCCTCGGTAGGCCAACCCTCAACAAAGCCAAGGCGGTCGTCTCGACGTACAGTCTGACAGTTAAGTTCCCGACCCCCCAGGGGCCCGGGAGCCTACGCGGAGATCAGATGACCGCACGGAGTTGTTACGTCAGCTCCCTGCGAAAGAGCGCCGTCACAGAATCCTTCAGCGTCCAGGAGATGGATCCGAGGGACCCAAGCGACAAAGTCGGCCCGGTAGAGGAGTTGGAAAGAGTGGTCCTGGACCCTCAACTCCCAGACCGGACTGTCAGCATCGGTACCCTCCTCGAGCCTAGCCTCCGGGAAAGACTCATCCAGTTCCTGCGCCAAAGCCAGGACGTCTTCGCGTGGTGCCACGAAGACATGCCCGGGATTGATTCACGGGTTATGTCTCACTGCCTCAATGTCAACCCGGACTCTCGACCGGTGAAGCAGAAAAGACGAGGCATGGCCCCCGAAAGGCAAATTGCGGTCTCTGAGGAAGTAGAGAAGCTCCTCAAGGCGGGCTCAATCCGAGAAGTCCTCTATCCCGACTGGTTGGCCAACGTCGTGCTGGTCAAAAAGAGTAACGGAAAATGGAGGATGTGCGTGGACTTTACGGACTTGAACAAAGCTTGTCCCAAGGATTGCTATCCACTGCCTAGGATAGACCTCCTTGTGGACTCCACCGCCGGCCATTCGCTCCTCTCCTTCATGGACGCCTACTCCGGGTACAACCAGATAAGCATGCACCCCGGAGACGAAGAAAAAACCGCCTTCATCACAGATCAAGGCACGTATTGTTACAAGGTGATGCCCTTCGGCCTCAAGAACGCCGGGGCAACCTACCAGCGGTTAGTCAACCACATGTTCAAAGATCTAATTGGTAAAACTATGGAAGTATACGTTGACGATCTACTGGTCAAGAGTCACTATGAGATCGACCACTTGGACCATCTGGCCGGAGCCTTCAGCATTTTGAGAAAGTTCGGAATGAGGTTGAACCCGGCCAAATGCACATTCGGTGTCTCGTCCGGAAAATTCCTTGGCCACCTTGTCAGCAGGCGGGGAATCGAGGCTAACCCCGAGAAAATACAGGCCATCATCAACATGAAGTCCCCCCGATCAACCAAAGAAGTCCAAAGTTTGGCCGGACGGGTTGCCGCACTGAACAGATTCGTCTCCCGAGCCACCGATCGTTGCCTGCCATTCTTCAAAATCCTCCGAAAGGCGTTTCAATGGTCGGAGGAGTGCGAGGGGGCATTCCAGGAACTCAAAAAGTACTTGGCCTCTCCCCCTCTGCTCTCAACGCCAGCGCCGGGGGAAGAACTGATCCTATACTTGGCGGTGTCACCTTCAGCGGTCAGTTCAGCTTTAGTTCGGGAAGAGCACGGGATACAGTTCCCCGTGTACTACACAAGCCGAGCACTCCAGGGCGCCGAAAGCAGATATTCCCGGGTTGAGAAGCTCGCTTTTGCGCTCGTGACATCTGCTCGAAGGCTCCGCCCATACTTCCAGGCCCACCCAATTGCAGTGCTCACAGACCAGCCGTTGCGCCGGATCCTGAGCAGACCCGAAACATCGGGAAGGCTCGTCAAGTGGGCCCTGGAATTGGAAGAATTTGAAGTGGTCTACCGACCCCGGACAGCCCTCAAGGGGCAGGCAGTGGCAGATTTCCTGGTCGAGTTTACCTATGCAGAGGATCAGACCGACGAGCTCGACCCACCAGTCTTGCCGCCCGGGCTGCAGATCAACATCCCGACCTGGATACTCTACGTCGACGGTTCTTCCAACAACCAGGGCAGCGGAGCAGGAATCATCCTGACCTCTCCTGACGGAATCCAGCTCGAGTACGCGCTGCGGTTCGGATTCCGCGCTTCAAACAATGAAGCCGAGTACGAAGCCCTACTGGCAGGGTTACAGTTGGCTACATCTATGGGAGCACAGCAGGTCCAAGGGTACAGTGATTCCCAGCTCGTGGTTAACCAAGTCAGTCAGGAGTATGAGGCCCGAGAAGACAACATGGTGGCCTACCTGGCCCTTGTCCGAGCGGTTTCGAAGAGACTCAAAGGACTGGCCATCACGCAGATACCGCGGGAGGAGAACACCAGGGCCGACCGGTTGGCCCGCCTAGCTTCATCCTCTGAGTCAGACTTGCCCGGGATAAGGATAGAATATCTGCCCGAGCCAAGCGTGATCAATTCAGAAGGAATGGAGGTGGACCCGGTGGACCTGGGACCCAGTTGGATGGACCCCATAGTTACATTCTTAGCGACCGGCGTATTACCGGACGGAAAAGATGAGGCCCGCCGCACCAAATACCGTGCAGCCAGGTACCATTTAATTGATGGCATACTCTACAAGAGGGGCTTCACCATCCCATACCTCCGCTGCGTTCATCCCGGGCAAATTCAAGCGATCTTGTATGAAATTCATGAAGGCATTTGTGGGAACCACGTTGGAGGTCGGGCACTCTCGCGGAAAGCGCTGCTGCAAGGCTATTACTGGCCAACTATGGCTCGGGATTCCAGGGACTATGTGAAAAGGTGTGACAGATGCCAAAGGTTCTCCCCCATGATCAATTGTCCGGGAGAGATGCAGACACCCATCCTTAGCCCCTGGCCGTTTGCTCAATGGGGCATCGACATAGTAGGCCCCCTGCCCATAGGAAAAGGGCAAGTCAAGTTTGCTGTCATAGCCGTGGACTACTTTACCAAGTGGGCAGAAGCCGAGCCATTGGCCACCATCACCGAGAAGAAGATGGAGGGTTTTATAGAGAAGAATATCCTCAGCAGGTTTGGCACCCCCCGTGTACTGGTGAGCGACAATGGCAGACAATTTGACACCCCGGTGTTTCGGCAGTTCTGCTCGGGCTACGGGATATCCAACCATTACTCCTCTCCCGAGCACCCTCAGGCCAACGGCCAGGCCGAGGTGACGAACAGGACAATCTTGCAGTCAATCAAGACTCGGCTTGAAAGTGCCAAAAGTCTGTGGGCTGAAGAGTTGCCGACCCTCCTGTGGGCCTACCGTACCACTCCCCGAGCAGCAACAGGCGAAACGCCGTTCTCACTCACCTATGGCTTCGAGGCCGTAGTCCCCACAGAGCTCGGATTGCCCTCCTACCGGGTAGCCAATTTCAGTGAGCAAGGCAACGAGGAAGCTCTGAGAACCGAACTTGATTTGGTAGAAGAGAAAAGAGATCAAGCCTATCTGAGAGTGGCAGCGTACAAGCAGAGGGTGTCGAGGTACTATAACAGCAAGGTCAAGCATCGCAGCTTCCAAGTGGGTGATCTTGTCCTGAAGGCGGTAAACCAGTCGACCAGAATCCCGAATCATGGGAAGTTGGGGCCAAACTGGGAAGGCCCATATACGGTCACCCGGATTCATCGACCGGGAACCTATTGGCTACGAGATTTTGACGGGCATGAGCTTTCCCACCCGTGGAACATACAGCACCTTCGAAAATATTTTCAGTAGCAGGGATGAAGGGGGTTAGCGATCGATTAGGACTCTTTGTAGCTCTACCCGAGCAGTTAAAATGAATTTGAAATAAAGTAATTACTTTTCTGCAAAGTTCCTACTCAAGTGTTCCAACCCAGCACAAAAAGACCTCGGGCCTAACCCCGAGGCACCTTCAAAGACCTTGGCTAAACACCAAGGCACAAAAAGACCTCGGGCCTAACCCCGAGGCGCAGGTTTAACCTAGGTCCAACCGACAATGGGGGCAAACCCCCTAGGTGACCCACGATGGCTAAACCCCAAAGGACCCTGCAACCACCCATGTTCCAGGTCGGTTTCCTACGGTCGGTATTCCCGTCCATCTCCCTAACAAAACGCTTGGGGGGCAAGGGAATGCAGGCTTAAACAGGAAATTAAACAAGGTTTAACCTAGGTCCAACCGACAATGGGGGCAAACCCCCTAGGTGACCCACGATGGCTAAACCCCAAAGGACCCTGCAACCACCCATGTTCCAGGTCGATTTCCTAAGGTTGCTCGCTACTACGCACCCGCCTTACCAAAATGCTTGGGGGGCAGGGGAATGCAGCCTTAAACAGGGAATCACACCGGTCATTAACAGTACTTGGAGTCCTAGCATTCCCAAGTACTAACAGTGATCAGAGATAAATAACCCGGACGGTAAAACAGGACAAGTCCTATAATACACCGGGTATGCCTTCAAAAACAGGCCGAGAAGACCAGGCATTTTACCAGTTACGGTCCTAAACCATTTTGCTAAGGCAGTGTTCGGTTCGACTAAAACTGGTCAGATACTGGCAGAAGACCAATTATTCAACCGGTTGCAACCCTAATCCATGTGTTAAGTGAAGGGTCTTGCAATTGAAAGCTGGTTGGGGATTGGCAATCACATGGGCATGCAAGTACAAAATGTAAACAGTTAATGGAAAGGAAAGTGACCTCAGGGGCCTTGTCATTAATTGAAAGCAGACTTGTACAGACCCTAGGGTAAGCAGTTGTAGTAGCTCACCCCCCCACAAAACAAAAAAAAAAATACTACAACAGTAAAAGAAGAAAGAGAAAGGGCATAAAAGCCCTACTGGTCACCCACAACGTCCAGCTCTTCCTCCGCAGCAGGAGCGGCTCCAACTGGCGCAGCCTCCGCAGGCCCCCCGCCAGCAGCCCGGTCCTCTTTCCAGTAATTGGATTCGGCCCAGGAGTAGCCGGAGATGTCCCAGTCCGGGTGATCCGCCATAACACGGGCAATCAGGTCCTTGTAGCCCTTGAGGAATCCAGCCTCGAATTCCTCCTCGGCATCTTTCGTCTCTGCTTCAAGGGCGGCGGTCGCTCCGGACAGAGCGGCGGTCAGAGCCTCAACATCCTTCTCGGCAGCAACCCGACCGGCATCCGCGCCAGCAAGCTTGGCCTCTAAAGCAGCGAGCTGGGCCTCAGCAGCCGTTCGGGAAGCCCGCTCGGTTAAAACCACACCTCGGGCCTCCCCCAGCTCCTGGCCCAAAGCCCTAGCCTTCTCCGCCTCAGCCTCCCGGGCCGTCTTTTCCATGGAGAGGGCTTCCTCAGCAGCCGCCAGTTTCCCGGTCAGCGCGGGAAAGGTCGCCTCGGACCCCGCTGCTATACAACCGACCTGCAAACGAAAACAGCTATAAGCATTATGAGCGAAACAAGCAATAAGAGCCTATGAGAAGTACGAAATATGGACGCACCATATGGCTAATGCTGTAGAGCCAAGCGGTCACGTCCTCCGGGCTCAACAAGGAGCACTTGTCCACCTGACCCGGCAGCAGAGCGGGGCGGATCCTCCCGCGTACCTCATCCGCCCTCTCAACCAGCGGCACTGCAGGAAGCCCTGTATGCACGGTCTCCTCCACAGTAGGGAAGGAGACGCCAGCTGTTTTGGAAGCAGCGGGCGTCTTGGGGGGCACGGCAATGGTCACCCCGGGCGCCGAGGTGCCTACCCCCTCCTTGTCAGGGCGGATGACGATGCCCCGGGTGAGCCTCTTGAGCTTTTGGCCCTCGGTGGGCTCCAGCCTCTTCCTCTTTGATCCAGCTCGGGCAAGCAGGGCCTCTTCTTTCTCCTTCAGCGCCGCTGCGTCCTTGGGAGCCATTGCTGCAAAACAACCGGAAAGATATTAGGCCGCAAAGAAAGATGCAAGATATCAGGCCGCAAAGAAAGTTGTAAGAGGAAACAGGGGAGTAAATAGAACGCTGACCGGGAACAGTAGGAGAGGAAGCAGGGACTTCTGAGGGCTCCTCGGGGGAATAAGACACCACTATGTCTCCCGTCGGGGACAGAACGTTCCGAATGTTGGTGGGCAACTGTGCTAAGCCCCAAATCCTGGCCTGGGACGCCTCGGAGATCTCAGGAATGTCTGCCGATCCAGCTGCAAGTAGAAGCATAAAACCGGTTAACAGGTTAATAAATCCATAAAACCGAAAGAGACAAACAAAAGAAAGACAGGTAGCCTTACCCCTCAGCTCCTTCACCCAGGATGTCCTCGGCCGGGTCCCCGCGGCCTCGTCACAAAGGAGAAGGGTGGACACTTGGAAGAACTTGCTCTTCCACCCCTTGTTGTTACTGGGGCACTTGTCGATAATCTTTCTGCCCGGCCGGGCGGAAAAAGAAAAGAACCCCAGTTCCCCGTGTACGGCAAACGGCCGATGGGCCCATAGAAACTCCTCAAGGGTCACCTCACACCCGAACGCCTGGGGCCACAGAGATATACAACCCATCAGGAATCTCCACCCGTTGGGGGCCAGTTGCCCGGGAGCAATCCCAAGGTGAATCAGGATGGCCCTGGCTACTGGGTGGAGCGGAAGGCGGAGACCTGCCATCATTGCATCCTCGAAAAGAGTCGTGAAGCCCGGATAGTAAAGGTGCGCTCCCCCGGAATTCACCGCCAAAGAGCAACTACCCGGGAAGGAGTATTTCTTCCTAATCCGGATAAGGTCCTTAGAACGCAAAATCGAGAATACTGACTCACAAGCAAACCCAACGCCGGGATCGGACTCCCCGGGCGCCTCGTCGCCCAAACCCCTAGAGACGGAGGCAACGGGGGCCCCCTCGGCGGATTCGTCATCAAATTGACGGGCTGAAATCAAGCCCTCACTCTGGTGGTCAGAAGGAGGGTCCAAAACCGGGTCGGAGCCATCCGACCGGAACATCTCGCTAATCGAACGGGACGCAGAATTGAAGCCGGAATGCTCCATCTCAGATGCCCCTGGGGAAGGAAGAGGGAGTAGATCGCGACCTAAATACGGATCGGAAACCCCGAGCCTGAGGTACAGGGAAGGCAATGTCACTAACCTAAAAGGCAGAGAATAGATGGCCCTAAACGTCAGAAGGCACTCTCTCAGTGAAACTACGGAGACACCGGTCCGGCTCAAATGGCCCGAGTCTCCACCCGACCGGAAAAACGAGCAGAATCTAAGGAAGAAAAAATCCCACTCCCGCTCGAACCCTACCGGACTCACTCTCTCCAGTCTCGCTACGAAAAGAAGAGAAGATGGGGAAAGGGAAGAAGGGAGCAACAGACGAAAGTTCGGAAGGAAGAGGACTTACAAAGCTTGCGCAGAAAAGAGAACTCGAGAATCTTGCTCGGACTAGCCTCTGCTCTCAAGATGTTCGGCGATCTCTCTGCAGTAAAGTGCCAGAGAAGTGGGCAAGCATTCATTTTATAGAAACCGGGAACGGCCCAGATCAAAACGTATCCAACGGTCCGTGTGATCCCCCGCCCGAAATTGCTGACAGTTGTCTCCTCGGGCGCATGAAACGTTGCCTAGAAAGGCGTGCGCATTAAAAGGCCTGACATGACTGTTCGGTTGGCGCGCAAGTGGCTTGGTTGCGTCCGCGCTAGCGCAGTTCGAACCTAACCAGGTCAACGACCAGCGAACACGTGGCAGCAGCGACTCCCGAACCAACGGATCGCCCGCTCGGGGAATGCCCCGACCGACGTCTTCCTCCGGCCCCGCCCGAAGGACAACATCCCGGTCTACTACCGAACGGTTCCCAGGGAAAATTTCAGTTTTCAACCCTCATCAGACGGAGCGTCCAATCAGCTTTGAAAATGGGGGGCAGGAGGTACGTGCATGAGAATCTCGGCGTAACCACACAGCAAGTCCACGAGGTCTATTGGACGCTGAAGGTTTGGACGCTGGTTGGAATTTTGGAACTCCAACCGAACAAACCACTGTCAAAATAGAAATCGGAAATACAATAAACACGAAAGGGATGCCATAACAAAGTACAATTAACGCGAAAGGGATGGCCTCAAGGACCTTGTTCATTGATTTAAAAAAAAACTGTACAAGTTCGGGGGGCAGTTGTAGTAGCCTTCCCCAAAAAAAAAAAAAAAAAAAAAAAAAAAAAACAAACAAAAAAGAGAAGGACGGCAGACTTCAAGTGCCCTTATCCTTCAAAGCCTTGATCTCCTCCTCCAAGGCCGCCACCTTTGCCACCAGCCCCTCAACGGCGATCTCCAGAGCGTGGACGTCCACCCCCCGCAGGGCGGAGTCCATCTGCAGTTCATCACCCGCCTTCTCCACCGCCTGCAAGCGTTCTTCCATGTTCGCGAGAGAGACGTCCGACCATGAGCCCGGCATGCGGGGACTGGTGAATGTTTCCGTCCGGCTCCTCTTCGGTGGGGGCTGATAATTTTCTTCGGTCTGCTTCTCCTTGCCCTTCCTGGACGGGCCCGGTGGCGGGCTTGCATCCTCAGATGAGGAGGAGTCACTGCTGGTGGACAAGGTGACCGGCCCCTCGGGCTGGCCCGTCCGGCTAGCAGGGCGCGCCCCGGTCGCCATGGATCGGGTATAGCGCCGCGACCCAGAAGCTGCAGCGGCGGGGGTCACAGAAGAGGGACCGGCAACCGCGTTCTCCGCAGGTCTCCCTTTCAAGTAGGAAAACGACATGCCGGCCTCAATGGCTTGATTAAATGCCTCCATGTCATCCTCGGAAGGAACGACTCCACGAAGGTCGGTGAAAGCCTGTCTGCAGCGGTCGGGATTATAATCCGCAGGAGGGGAGAGACCGTCATTCTCCAGCCAGTTACCAGCAACCAGGACCCAAGGGTACCGTTGCCAGTTCTTGTTTGGGAAATCTAGATCTCGGACAAAATCTTTTCCCTCAGTCTTAGGGCGGAAGTAGGGGCCTCCGTTGTCAATGCCCATTATGTAACACCTCGCAACGTCGGCGGCCCGGAGAAATAACCCCAGTCGCTCGTTTAGCGCTGCAATCCCCCACAAGAGGCGGGCAACGTTTTGGTCGGCATTTGTGTAGTGGGATATGCAATCCCTGAAGAAGGTCGCAGAAGGAGACCGGCAGAGAAAAGCGTAATCCCACAATCAGCAGCAGATAGCTGCTGATGAGGAAGAAAGGATGGGCTACTTCTTCTCCCTCAATGAGTGGACGAACTACCACGTCGTCCGGAATTTGGCAGTCCTCTCGGAAAGCTCGGAGCCCTTCGTCAGACGACAGGTCGATGTTGGAAGCCATTGGGAGGAAGATTGAATTAGTATGAACAGAGGAAAAGGGGTCGGGAGGGCTTTGCTCTGAAAACCCGCTCGGTGATTATTGATCTTCAAACAGTGGTGAGTATGTAGAATGAACTGACGCTCCTTTTATAAAGATAAAGGACGGCTCAGATTGAATCAGATCGGACGGTCAGGACGTTTTCCCGCTCTTAGCGACTGACGGCTGTCACATCGGGCATACCATACGCCGCCTCAAAAGGCACATGCATTAAATGCACGACGTGACGGTTTGGTCCCAACGCAAACGGTTCGGTTACCTCCACGATGGCCCCGTCGCATCCCAACCAGGCCTGCAAGCAACTGACACGTGGCCCTGGGCAATACCGGACCCTCCAGTCTCCCGCTCGATCCTTTCTCGAAAAGACAACCCTGGGTCAGCCTTACCTCGGGGAAGGCCTCGGCCTCTTCCCGAGCGGTTTCTCGTGAATAGCTCTGATTTCCAAACCTCATCAGATATGACATCCAATTAGCTCTGGAAATGGGGGGCAGCTGATATGCTCAGAATTATCCAGCATGGGCCCAACGACCACGTCAGCATCAAAGACCAAGCAGAACCCTGGGGTCCACACCCAGGGCTTGCCAGCGTAACCACTCGGGGTGCCAGCACAGCCCGGGCGTGACCTTCGGCGGCTCTCCCGGACGCACGGTTCAACTCCAGCAGTTTCCTTGTGCGGCCAGAGTCCTATTAGGAATAAAACTCGATAGATTCCTAATCTGATAAGGATCTTCCCTTAACTTATGCACATCGAATTGTGATTGATATAGGCTTCCTAATGTATCTAAGTTGCCATGTAGAGGTGGACTCTTGCATCTATAAAAGAGCCCACCCATACCCTTCTAAGGGGGGAACGATCTGGAGAAATCTAATAACTAGAGCATACACTGAAACGCATATACCCGAACGGTATTACTGGTAGTGCCGCCCACCATTGTTGGCTCACCAGGCCGCCGGTGATCTGCTAGTATAACGCCTAGATGCACACGTGGACGTAGGTCACCTCATTAACGGGGCCGAACCACTTACAACTCCTTGGTGTCTCTCTGTCTCTCTCTCTGAATCCTCTCATACCAATTCTAGGCATCATCACTCTCTCTCGGTGACTCTCTCTCACTCTCAACAGTGTCCCACATATATACACCAGTTGGTATATATGTAACACATTGATATGCAGATTCTTCATATCTGCAGTGAATGGATGGAGTGGATGTTGAGGGGGATTGATTGAGATGGTGTCTAGGGGGAGGGAAAAGTGGCCGGCATTTGGGAGGTATGTGGAGTTAAACCCGGCGGTTTGGGGGATTGTTTGTGTAATGTTATTGCCCACTAGGTTTATGCTAGTTTAGGGAAATATTCCTCTTGTACTAATGTTTCTATAATTACAGGAATAGTCGTCGCTAGGAACTATGTGCCATGCAGTCTAATTAAACGCAGATTTTACGGGTTAATGTGCC